>CM061921.1:127929312-128247561 GCA_031002005.1 Vandiemenella viatica | reverse complement strand
CCTTTGGCCTGGATATGTGGAATGATTTGCTTGGGAATGGTTTTATGAAGCAATTATATTCTCTCCTAAGGCAGGATGGCACACAAATGTTCTAACTATTTATTGGTTTACTGGATACTGGCACTGGAACGGAGCTGGTCCCACATATGTTCTATCGTTGATAGCTCTTGGGATTTTTCTGGCCAAGGGACTACTTAATCATGCAGACATGCTTTGTGAGGACGAACGTTGTGCTATTGAAAAGTGGTACCACAACATAACAGGTACTGTAACTGATGAGGCCGCAGGATGTCAGTGACATATAATTGTGCTGTCAGAACACTACTTACTGTGAGCTGAAGTCATATCCGATGGCTCCCCACACCGTAATGGCAGTAATAACACCACTCCACCTCTCAAAAATATTGGAAGAAGGGACCTCTCTCTAGAATCTCACCATATAGCCGATTATGGTCATCTGAGGTAGTGTCGAATGCTAAACACAGTGGTGATGAATTGTGGTTCTGCACCTCGAATGACTGTCATTGCCAACTACTCCAAAAGTAAAATAACATTGCAGCATTTCCTACTATCTATTAATATTAATATACTACTTTAATTTTTTATTTATTAAGATGGTTTTCCATCACAGCTAATTTTATTTTAGTTCTGCTTCTTTTATTTTGAATTTATAATAGCAAAATATGCAAAGTTCACTTTCTTTAAACAGATTAACAGTTCAACTAGAAATCACTGCAGAAAAATTCCTCCATTTGCGGTTCAAATGCTCCCATTATTGTTCTATTAGCCCAGAATGATGAAATATAGTACAATCCTTAATTGTACATTTTTTTCTCATTGTAATTTGACAATAATATGATTGGTGCAGAAATAAAAACCGTACCCTCTTGCCCTTGTGGTTGGAAACGGCCCCTAAAGGCGGATGAATCAGAAATGATCAACGGCATGGGGATGCAGAAGGCAATGGGAAACCACTGCATTAAAGACCCAAAGGGTATCCCGAGGAAATGTAATCCTCTCAAATTACATATATCATGATGGCTTCTTCCTGGGTAAAATATTCCGGAGGTAAAATAGTCCCCCAATCAGATCTCCGAGCGGGGACTGCTCGGGGAAGAGTCATCAGATTGGATAGAAACATTCTGCGAGTTCGAGCGTGGAGTGTCAGAAGTCTGAACAGGGCAGGTAGGTTAGAAAACTTAAAAAGGGAGATGGAACAACTTAAGTTAGATGTTGTGGGGATTAGTGAGACTAAATGGAAAGACTCACAGGATTTCTGGTCTGGGGAACACAGGATACTTAGCACACAAGCTGTCAATCGAGTCACTGGTGTTGGATTTGTAATGAACAAGAAAGTAGGGAAACAGGTGAGTTATTATGAACAGTTTAGTGACAGGATTATTTTGATGAGGTTAGAAACTAAGAACGCCCCAACCACATTAGTTAAAGTGTATATGCCATCGTCACAGGAAGAAATAGAAGAAATAAACACTGAAATTGAAGAATTAATCCAATATGTAAAGGGGGAGGAAAATCTAATAATAATGGGTGACTGGAATGCAATAGTGGGAGTAGGAAAAGAGGGGAATACTGTAGGAAGTTTTGGTCTAGGAGAAAGAAATGAGCAAGGAAGCAGGTTGCTAGAATTTTGTGAAAGATATATGCTAGTAGTGGCAAATACACTGTTTAAGAACCATGCAAGAAGAATATACACCTGGAAACGTCCTGGGGATACAGGCAGATGTCAGCTAGATTATATCATGGTCAAACAGAGATTCAGGAATCAATTTCTAGACTGTAAAGCGTACCCAGGAGCAGACATAGACTCTGACCATAATTTGATAATAATGAAGTGCAGGCTGAAATTTAAGCGAATAAAGAAGCAAAATAAGCAGAACAGACTGGAAGTGAATAAATTGAAACAATCTAGCACAAGAGAAAAATTTACAGAAATGGTAGACTTAGGTCTAAGAAGTAACTCTGAAGGGAACTCAACCGAGGACGAATGGAATGCATTAAAGACCGAAATAATGAAAGCTGGTAAAGAAACACTAGACTTTAGGGAACAAGCTGCCCAAAATCCATGGATCACAGAAGAAATTTTGGAGCTGATGGATCAGAGGAGAAGGTACAAAAATGCTCAGGATGAAGCAGGCAATTTAGAAATCAAATAAATATGAAATGCAAAATAACAAAAGAAAAATGGCTACAAGAAAAGTGTGAAGAAGTAGAAAGGGAAATGGTCATATGTGAAGTAGATGTTGCATATAGAAAAATCAAACAGAATTCTGGAGAAATGAAGAAAAGAGGTATGAACATTAAATCTGCCGATGGGAAGCCTCTTTTAAGCTCAGAAGATAGAGCTAACCGATGGAAAGAATACATTGAGAAACTGTATTTTGGGTACGACTTGAACAATAGTGTAATGGAAAAGGAAGGCGATGACGACATTGATGATTTAGGAGATCCTGTTATGAGGGCAGAATTTAATAGAGCTCTGAATGACTTGAAAGCAAATAAGGCAGTTGGAATTGATGAGATCCCTGCAGAACTTCTCATATCCCTTGGAGAGGAAGGAATCGAAATATTATTCAGGTAGATATCAAAAAGTTATGAAACAGGAGAAATTCCAACTGATTTTAATAAAAATATCATCTCACATTTCCAAAGAAAGCACAAGCCAACAAATGTGAGAATTATCGCATCATTAGTCTAACAACACATGCTTCAAAAATACTGACCAGAATAATATACAGAAGGATGGAAAGTGTAGTAGAAGATATAGTAGGTGAAGATCAGTTTAGGTTTAGGAAAAATCGTGGTATAAGGGAAGCAATTCTGTCTATAAGATTAATACTTGAAGGGAGGATAAAAAAAAAAAAAAAGATACTTTTATGGCATTTTTTGATTTAGAAAAAGCTTTTGATAATGTTAGGTGGGACAAAATGTTCAAAATTTTAAAGAACTCAGGTCTAAAGAATCGAGTTAGAAGAATACTCTATAAACTATACAAGAATCAAGTGGCTATAATAAAAGTAGAGGAAAGCGAGAGACATGCATCAGTTAAAAAGGGTGTGAGACAAGGTTGTAGTCTATCCCCCTTAATATTCAACCTGTATATAGAAGAAGCAATGAGGAAAGTCAAAGAAAAATTTCCATGTGGCATAAGTTTTCAGGGAGAAAAAATCAGTATGCTACAATTTGCTGATGAAATTGTATTGTTAGCAGAGAGGGCTGAGGATATTGAGAAGTTACTGAATGGCATGAACAAAATACTGAAGGAAGATTTTGGACTGAATATAAATCAATGCAAGACAAAAGTTATGAAATGTAGCAGAAATGATACCAATAGTAGTAGATTAAATATAAAAAAAGGATCGAATGCAATAGGAGAAGTAAGCAAATTCTGTTACTTGGGAAGTAAAATTACAACCGATGGCCGAAGCAGGAATGATGTTAAAAGCTGAATAGCGCTATCGAAAAGAGCCTTCACAAAAAAGAGGAATCTGTTAGTTTCAAATATTGATCTAGGAATTAGAAATAAATTTTTTAAACTCTTTGTGTGGAGCACGGCACTTTATGGTAGCGAAACATGGACATTAGGAATACCGGAAATAAAGAAAATTGAAGCATTTGAAATGTGGTGCTACAGAAGAATGCTGAAAATTAAGTGGACAGACAAAGTAAGAAATGAACGAGTTTTGGAAATGATGGATGATAAAAGAAGTTTGTGGAAGAAGCTTACAGAAAGAAGAGACAGGTTGGTAGGTCATATTTTGAGACATGCTGGATTGGTTAATTTGTTAGTGGAGGGAACGGTCAAAGGTAAGAATTGCAGAGGTAGACAGAGATTAGAATATATGAAGCAGATAATTGAGGACGTTGGGTGTAAGGGGTATGTAGAAATGAAGAGGTCAGCACAAGATAGGAAGGCATGGAGGATTGCATCAAACCAGTTAAAAGACTGATGACAGCAAAAACAATAATAAAAACAAAAAAATAATAATAATTACTAATGTATTTCTTCCTTACAAGCTACTCAAATCTCAGGACAAAATGTAATAAAACACTTGTATGCAAACAGTCACAACTGAAACCTGATATTGACAGCCTCAAAAATCTTATAATTTAAGTAGCTAATTAATTAATCATCCTAAGCCATACACCCATGAAACTGAATGTACTAACAAATACTAAGAGGTAACTATATGTCAAGTATGTACATCGTACGAAAAATCTTAATAAGAAATGTTCTATACACCCAAATCATTATTATACGAATAATTCTGCCCACATTATGACCTTAGGACCACTTTTAGAATCACCTGAACAGCAGAGATAGAAATAAAGCTAATAATATAATCACAGAATTAAGAAATCAAAAAGTATTAACTCATTTTATGTTATCATACAAATTAAAACTAATATGAGAGCAAGACATGCAGAAACATGCTAAAAACAATGTCCATTACTATACTGTTGACACACAGGAATTTGTAATTAAAATATTCCAACAGTTGGTATTTAAGAACAGAAACTTTCCTGGCGTATGCTTGAAATGAAGTCTTCACGGGTGTACCGCCGGATAGTGTTTTCAAAACACAATATTTCAATGACTAGCTCCGTCATCCTCATCAGGTGTCGAGACATCTACACAGGTTGGCTGACCGTCGGATACTGAGACAGCCCAGGTGCCGCACCTCCTTATATAGGCCAACGGCTCTCTCCGACGCCTGACGCCCGGCTGGCAACCCACACAGACAAATATTTGGGAGCCACAAGTTTTCACCATCCTGTGCAATGTCAAACTGTTCTGAATACTCTTGTACACAGGGCTAGAGCGATTTCTGACAAAGAAAGCCTACAACAGGAACTGGAAGATCTAAGAACTGTCTTCAAGCAGAATGGTCACACCAAAAGGCAGATAAGAAGAGCAATTGATCGCAACCCGGAGAAAAATCCAATCTAACAGGAAGAAATGCCTGAGGCCACCGCTTTTCTGCCTTTCACCGCAAACACCTCGGTGAAAATTGGCAGAATTCTCGCACGGCATGGAATTAAATGTTTTTACCAACCACCAGCTGAAATTTGGGACTACCTCCGCTCAGTTAAGGATGATCTTGGCCTCAGAGTTCCTGAATTTACAGCATCCCGTGCGAGTGTGGAAAGTGCAACATTGTACAAACCATCCCCACTGTACAAAACCGTTGTGAAGAACACAAACAATATCTACGCCGGGGACAGTATTGCAAGTCAGCGATCGCCGAGCATGTGTACAACCATGGCCACAGGGTTGACTTCAACAGCATTACGAATTTGGCTAGGACCTCATACTTTTGGGATTCCATAGTCAAAGAAGCGATCAAAATTCGATTGGCTGATACCTATAACAGAGATAGTGGGCTATGTCTTAGCAAGGCATAAAAACCAGGCTTGGCAACTCTATGCATGTTAAGCAACCGTCACAAACGTCACAATATTAACTTCCTCGGCCCGCAATGAACATCTGTAGCCCCACCCACTTACTGCCAGCTGTTGGGAGCGGGCGTCGGAGAGAACCGTTGGCCTATATAAGGAGGTGCGGCACCTGGGCTGTCTCGGTATCTGACGGTCAGCTGACCTGTGTAGATGTCTCGACACCTGATGAAGACGACGGAGCTAGTAGTCGAAATATCGTGTTTTGAAAATACTATCCGGCGATACACCCGTGAAGACTTCATTTCAGTTGGTATACAGTTTGGTTGGTTAATCATCAAATAAATAACTGCTTAAGTCTGAAAATAATGTGAATATAATTGTTATTTTCCTCTGCTCTTTTCTAAACCCATCCTTCACTGTTACAGTTTTTTTCACTTGCTTGTGGTATATATACAGCAGAACTCCAATTATCCAAATCAGTTGGGACCGGACCCTATTCCGATAATAAAATATTCGGATAATTGATTTTTTCGAAAATGGGTCTATTGTAATTAATTACTGTACGTATGTTGAAAATGTGAGAAAAAACTATTTTTAAATAAAAAGAGCTTTTAATTAATTAATTGAAAAGGCAACACTCTTATATGTTAAGTGTACTTACAAGTGCTGTACGTTAGTACAGTATGTACGTATTGTACTGTAAATAAAAGTCATTGCTTGTTGAACATCTCGGTCAAAGTAAGCTGTTTGACTCTATCCATCTGTTTTTGCCCCAGCTTTGAAAATTCCTAGATCCACAACTGGGAAGGACAATAGCACATATGCAGAATCATTATTTTGTGAATTGTAGTACGTTTCTGTCTTAATTAAAAAAGCAATTCAGGTATTCAGCGATTTGGATAGTCGGAGTTCGGATAATTGGAGTTCCACTTTATTTCTAATTGAGACAGACCCTTTCTTCATTACATCTAATTCTGAAGAACTATGTTCCAGGTAATGCTGCTGTTATATTTGGCTCACCTGTTTGTACACATCATGTGGAAATGGAAGGCTGATCCCGATAATTCTGCCATACCATTTCTTACATCAATTGGAGACTTAACTGGGTCAAGCTTCTTAGCACTGGCATTTCTCTTTATGGAGAGTGTTCATGTAGAATATGAAGGTTAAATATTTGATGAAATACTGAAGCATGTTTTTTATTTTTTTAAAGCATTTGTGAGATAACAGTAATTATAATGGCTGTGATAAGAAAAGAACAGAGTTATTAACAGAGTGTGCATGCAGAATGAAAATCTTTGGAATAAACATACAATTGAATGAACTAATGAATTGTTATGTAACAACTGTAAATTAGATTCAGAACAAATGTGTCCATACAAACATTGGTGTAATACATACAATTACTACTGTTATGTATGTAAATACATTAGAATTACGTCCAATCCTAAGAAAAGTACATATATCCAGTTTTATAGATTGAAAATTGAGAGAAGCTTATGAATCTAGAGGAATTAATAGTTTAGTATGTTTAAAATGAAAACTTTTATTTCATGAATAAATGGTGTGTATAATGAAATGTCAAATCATATATATGATGAAAAACTGTACAGTCTGCTGATAGGCTATACATTTTTATTTATATCTTCATATTGAATACTTATTCAATGTTATATTTTATTACAGAGCAAATAGAATGTTTAATAACTATGTGGAAAATGACCTTGGGATAAGAAAATTGGTGGTTAAATAACATAAAATTCAAGATGTGAAGAACATCTGTTATTTACAAATGTGGTGAAATCTCTCACCACTGTATTTGGTTTGCAATAATAGAATTTACAAGATCATGGGGAAATAATGTGCCAAACTGATTGCTATATGAATTTTTTCTTCCCTACTGCAGTAAATGACTGGAATGCAAAGAATAAAGTGTTTAAATCATCCTCGGCAAAATTTATATCACACAGTATACCATTTCTTACATCAATTGGAGAATACTTACAATTACTACAGTTATGTATGTAAATACATTATAATTATGTCCATTCCTAAGGAAAGTACATAAATCCAGTTTTATAGATTGAAAATTGAGAGAAGCTTATGAATCTAGAGGAATTAATAGTTTATTATGTTTAAAATGAAAACTTTTATTTCATGAACAAATGGTGTGTATAATGAAATGTCAAATCATATACATGATGAAAAACTGTACGGTTTGCTGACATGCTATAAATTTTTATTTATATCTTCATATTGAATACTTATTCAATGTTATACTTTATTACAGATCAAATAGAATATTTAATAACTATGTGGAAAATGACCTTGGGAAAAGAAAATAGGTGGTTAAATAACATAAAATTCAAGATGTGAAGAACATCTGTTATTTACAAATGTGGTGAAATCTCTCACCATTGTATTTGGTTTGCAATAATAGAATTGACAGGATCATGGGGAAATAATGTGCCTTACTGTTTCCTATATGATTTCTTTCTTCCCTACTGCAGAAAGTGACTGGAATTCAAAGAATAAAGTGTTTAAATCATCCTCGTCAAAATTTATATCACACAGTAACTAACATAAAATTATATGGGACCAAAAGTTGGCTACTTCCAGTGCATTCTCTGAGGCCTGATTTGAGTCATCTTCCATGCACGAGGTTGATACTGAACAGTCTGGTCTTCTCCACAATCACACTCATTGTAATTGACCTCAGCATAGCCCCGTACTCAACCTATTCAGAGATTTCCATATTAGCCATCCCTTGTCACAGTTAGGTGGTTATGCTTCAGATACTGTTCTCCAGCCAGGGAGAATGAGGGCCTTAGTATCCCACAATTTAACCTGGATTTCTCAGTTATAGTTGTAAAATTTTAATGTTCTTAAGAATCATTTCCTCGATTACCGTCTTGCCTGTGTGGTAAATTCCCATGTAATGGATGAGTTATTTTATGAACCTTCCTTTCTTTATTCACTGCTGTTTCTCTTTGAACTGAAGATGATGCTATTCCTGTGAGGTGGTGGAACCATTTGCCTGCAGTTGATCCTGAATAGTGTTATGATTGTGCAGGTGTCATTGAGAGCTATGTCCACCGGTCGGGCATGAGTTGAATTGTAACATACAGAATAGGCAGGTATACTCTGCAGCTTAATAGCACAATGCTAAGGTAGAATTTTGGATTGTTTCAGACTGAAGTGAACTCACCAGTTTTATAAGGAGATTTTTACTGGAGAAAAACTTTTAAATTTGAATTCATGCAGTGTTTCTTGAATCTGAGAGATCTGTCAAGGTTATCTCCTAGACATTTTGGAGTGTAACCTTTAACCTACAAGTGGCTTCCCTTTCCCATAAATGAAAAGCACATGCCTGTGTCTTCAAGGTATTTGATTTAACTTGGTTCAGCACACTTAACTTCTGCTATTGGGGGCTATAGGCTGGTCATTTTGGTAACCTATATAGTAAACAGATATGGGGCTGGCCCACTTCCATAGCCTCCAACTATGCTGTCCTTAAAAGTCAATGAAGAATCTGTGATTCTACAGAAGCGTAGTGATAAACTCACTAAGGTTGAAATTCCTGTATAAGTTGCAGAACTTACTAGTAGCAGTCGATAGCTAACGGTGTTGTACACTGTTAATAAATCCCCAAATACCACTTCTGTTGTCTTATAAGCCTCTAAACCATCTTATGTGTGAGATTTAGTAGTTGTCCTGGGCAGCCGTTACCAAGATGGAACAAAGCTTGCTGAGGTATGAGCAAAGGTTCGACAAAATGCAGTTTAAGATCATTGTTTAAAGAAATTATAGAGGTGGCATAGTAGTTTAAAATTATTTGGGTTGTTTAATGCTTTGCCAAGTTTAAGCAGTGCTATCACCTGACTTCTGCTTCTACAGTTGTTAAAGAGCTGAAGAACCCATTTCGTAGTTGTTAGGCTGAATGTGCTCTAACCTAATGTCATTCGAGGCTGCTAGTTTTCCATTTTTTCTTTGTCTGGTAGCCCACTCTAATTCTTCCATGATGAACAGTGTTGTTATTTTATTAATTACTCATGTTCCTTAGATCCATGATGAGGATGTGAAACATGCAGTTCATACAAGATGAATATTAATCACATTGAAAAAAAATATTATATGCTACAAAAAAATAAAGTAAAATAAAAATTAATTATTGGAATCGAATTTTATAAAAGGCATTTTATTGCAACTGCTAATTGAATCGGGAATCGCAATATCTTAAATTGAAATGGTATATCCTTTGGAATCTTAGGAGCCGAGGAATGACTACATCTTTACTTACAAAGGGTAATTGTTGCTTCTACAATGTTGCTCATTTTTTTTTTTTTTTTATGCAAGCCTCGTGGCATTGCAAAGCTTTGGCTGACTGATATTTCGCAGCATGATAATTGGCGTTCTGATTTTCATTTGCAGTATGTGCGGTAGCATCCCTGGCAGTCCGAATAAATTCAAAAATTATGAAGGATAATTAATCGCTTTATTTGTCGACGGACTTGTATGTGGCTGCCTCACTTTAAATGTTAGACTGAATAGTATTGTTAAGTTGGCAGCAAGAATAGATCATTCACTCAGCCAGTTGTGATCCTTATAACTGATTTGAATATTGGTAAATATTTTTTCAACCTAATCTTCTTTTGATGTTACTAAATTGCAAATCGACCGGCACCTTGCCATTCCCAATTTCAAGCAACTAATGTGAGAATATCTCAGGTGATCAGTCATTTTGCAGGTGAACACGATTATTTGTAGTTAATTTCAACGTCTTTACATATTGCCAGGAAGTTGATTAACTCAGGTAAGCATTTATTTCATCCGTTGGTGTCGATCGAGGAAGTACAGGTAATGTTTGCCTGAAATCTGCAAGCAATATTAATGTGTTCCCAAATGGTCTGGGGTTTCCATGCAAATCTTGAAATTATCTATCAAGAGCCTCGCAAACCTTTAGCATTTGTTTCAAACAATATGATTATAATTCTGCAATACTTTTCAATTAGTTGTATGTTTAATGGCAATTTCAAAGCAGAATGAGCAGTTCTTTCACTTGGTAGCAATGATGCAGCTATTATGAATGACACAAGAGCTAAGGCTATGTGAATTTGGGATAAAATTGCTGCCTAAATCAATATAATTAGGAACATATTAACAGTTCATTGTGGCACATCTCAGAAGACAATATCTACAACCCCATTATTGGCAGTTTGCAGTATTTGATCATAAATGCCTTCTTGCTTAAGTGTTAGCTTAGGAATATTTGATTTCACATATAACAAGAGATCAACCGTTTTGTAAATTTGTTCAACACGCATTTCTGCATCGAACAAAGCAGCAGCAGATCCATAACTTTTTTCCCGACTTCTAAATCAATTAAAAAAACAATAAAAACAAAAGAATAAAAATACTAATGAAAGTAAAATAAAAAAAAACAATCATTCCAAGACACAAAAAGAAAAACAAGACAACAAAATCAATGAAAGAAAAAAAAAACCAAAAAAGACAAATGAAAAATAATTTACATTGGTATATAAAAACACGTGCGTAAATCCTATTAAGACAGAGCAACCTTTATTCAGATACCAGGTATCATTACCACCCGACAAAAATAAAATCAAGCGCCACATCGCCAGACTCAAAAACAATCAGGCACCTTGAGAAGACTCCATAACTGCAGAACTATGGAATATATGCCCCTGAATAATCAATATAAAACTTGAAAAAAGCAAATAGAAGAAATTTGGAATGAGGAAATTGTACCCAATGATTGGAAAACAGCTTTGATCTACCTGTTGTACAAAAAAGGCAGTAGGAAGATTGTTGACAACTACAGAGGAATTTCCTTGCTTCCAGTAATGTACAAAATTCTCTCACTTGCCATCCTGGAGAGATTAGAATCCCAAGTTGGGCACCAAATAGGTGAATACTAAGGGGGCTTCAGAAAAATCGCTCAACAGCGGAACTGATCCACAACCTCAAGACGATCATCAGATACTGTATGCTCAGGTCAAAGCAATATATGTCAGTTTTTGTGGCTCTATAGATTGGGAAGTGCTTTTGAACATCCTTAATGAGTTGACCTAAAATTATTGGTTATAATTAGATCCACACTGACAAACACAAAATCAAAAGTTAAGTTTTTAGGATGTCTGTTTGATCATTTTGAAGTCACAACTGGAATCAGGCAAGGTGATGGTCTGTCTCAACTACTTTTTAACTGTGTTCTTGAAAAGATCATTCGGACCTGGCACACAAAATTAAAGGAAATTGACTACAGCCCATCAAGAATAGGTACTAAATCTAAATGGATCACAATAGACACTCTGGCTTTTGCCGATGACATCACTATCGTATCAGATGACTTAGAAACTGCTGGGATCCAAATTGATTTGCTGAAGGAAATTGCTAATCAAACCGGTTTACAGATGTCTTTTGAGAAAAGAAATTAATGACTAACATCAAGGATGCTCCACTGAAACTTTAAACCAAATACGGGGACATTAATCCAGTGGAAAAATTTAAGTACCTTGGTGAGATCATTTTGAAAAATGGATTGGACAAAGAAGCTATTTGGGAAAGTATTCTCAAACTAGAAATAGCCTACCAAAGTTCGCGAGAGGTCTAATATAAAAAAAAATCTTTCACACAATACTAAAATACATCATTATGAAACAGTTCTGAAACCAGTAGTTTTGTATGCAGCTGAAACCTTGTTCCTGAATGCCGACAAAGAACTTCTGGGAGAACTGGAGAAAAAAAGAGAGAAAAATTATTAGAGGAATTATGGGTTCTAACTTTAAGAATGGCGTCCATCAAAAGATTATTATTATTATTATGTTTTTATCTGTTTAATGTCTCTCTAACAGCGAGGTCTTTAGAGACGGGAAAGGATGGAGAGCAAGGAATGGGAAGGAATTCGGCCATGGCCTTTTGAAGGAAGCATCCCGGCATTTGCCTGGAGTGATTTGGGAAACCATGGAAAACCCAAATCTGGATGCCAGGACGGGGATTCGAACTGCTGTCCTCCCGAATACGAGGCCAGAACGCCATCAAAAGAGATCCAACAAAGAAGTCTTCAGCAAAATAGAGAATATCCCTGAAACAATCCACAAAAGATGGGCTCGATTCTATGGCCACCTCAAACAGATAAGGAGAACAGACTAACAAAAAATCCTTAATTTCTTTGTTTCCAGACCCAAAACTGTAATGCCCTTGTTTGTAAATATTAAAGAAGATTTTTGTTTGATAGGACTAGAACCAGAAGATGCTTTCAACAGAGATGTATTGTGGAAGAAGTTAATGATAAGTGGTACAAGCTGAGACGAACACTCCAACAGAAGACGCGGTACACTCTGGACAGAAGAGCGCAAACAGGTGCATTCAAAACGAGTGAAGGAGTTCTGGGCCCAAAAGAAGATGAAACTCGCTGCCAAATGCACAAAGGCTTAACATGGTCCTAGTTGGCCTCAACGAATAAATAAATAATAAAACACATGTGAATTCTAATGTAACGGTGTGTCAAAATTTCAAAGCATTCGGTGAAGATCTTTCAGAGATTTAAGATTTTGAACAAACAAAAAAAAAAAGTTACTTTTTTATTTATATAGATTAATTCTTTTGGAGTGAGAGTTGCCGATAAGTTAAGCCCTCAGTTTTTCTGTAAATACATCTTTATTATATACGATGTTTTATGCTCTTAGGTAGTTTATGAAACAGATGTGTCCCAGAATAGCTAACTAACAGCTGACAGTGGTGTTCGTGTTTTGTATGTTATTTTTGTATTTGAATTGAGTGCCTGTAAATTTGATGTAAACAAGTTAAAATATTCTTGTGACAAAGCACATGAGAGAATATATTTACTGCAAAGTCACTGTAAGAATCTTATAGGTCATTACGCTCCTCTTTGATCTAGTGTGAGATCAAGAATATAAGATGTCTTATAATCATGAGGAATAGATGTTTGAAACATCTATTTTTAGCTTTGTCAGAGATGTTATAGGATTCTTGTGTTTGTTCTATAGAAAGTACTTCCACATCCAACAGTTCTGAGCATTCAGACAAATCTGCCTTTTTGGAAGTTGTACCTTCTGCAGAAAGGAGTCTAACTGTGCCATATATCTGACGCATTATTGGTCTATACTGTGAATGAGTTATTGGGGACAGACAGATTTGTTGGATTTGTGGCTCATACTGCTACTACTAAATATGAAACCACACCTCCACTAGCCACTTTTCAATTTTTCCATCATAAATTAGAGTATTGCGATTAATTTCTGCCCTTTATAGTACTGCTGTCCCATTCTTAGGTTCATGATCATAGCCCCAAACATTACTATTACTGTTGAAATCACTAATATCGATCTGTATGTGTTTGTTCTGGAAACAAGATAAATTTGTGACAGACAATACAGTACCACGTTGTTTATAAAGGGACGAAGTGGTGAAGTTCTAGAGTAAGAGTTTCAATGTCATTTTCTTTCTTAAATATTGTGGACTATATCTATACATCTGTGTTAATGATGAGTCCATTCTATAGCAAGATGCATTCCATTTGTTTCTGGCCTGTGTATTCCATGCATACACAATACATGGCACCAACGTTGCCTGCCTATGTATTCTTTGAATGGATATATGCCTTCTATATTAAATGTGGCCCTGAAAAGGACTCAAATATTAATGTTTCTGGTATGCAAGGATCAGGTGTCAGGTCTTTTTGATTCATGCTCGTGCTCGATTACTAGTCTTAGAAATATAATATTCGCGGGTTCGCAGCCAGATTGATGAAAAACGAGCTTTTGGGGGCATGCTCTGTCACCATTCTTAAGGTAGCTTTCCACGGCCCGTGATTTTGCTGGCCGCTCCAGGTCAGGTGCCACAGGCTAGCCCACGCCATCTAGGGCAGTTCGTGTAACACATGGCGTTAAAAGAATGTAACTTCATGCAGAAGTCGGACAGTGTAAGTACATACTTCTAAACTGTAACCTTGAGCTGGTACCATTAAAGGTTCGTTTTTCTGATTGCCATTCCTTTGTGATACACCAAGAGATAAAAGTATTTTCATGAATAATGTTCACTGTAAACTTCTGTTGAGATTTAAAAACTGTCGAATTATTCTTCAAAAGTTTGTTACAACTGTCATTACCAGTTTAGGATAAGACATCGGACTACTCTCCAAAAATATCGTTGATTGCAGATTAAACTATTCAGACACACTAAAAGCAGCTTCCAATGATACCTCAAAATTTTATACAGTCATTGCAAGCTAAGCATAGTTACAAACTGGAGTCAAGGTCAGACAACAGTAGGACTACACTAAGGAGTCCTCCACATCGTGATAAGCTGTAGCTTACTAACTCACCACAGTTTCACCTAATTATAACTAGCGAAAACTGTACTTACATAGGTATTGCTTGCCACATTTCTCGTGACCTGAACTTTATAATCAGTAAGTCTGAACTAAACATTTTGGAGTAATGTCCTGTGGACTAGCCTTGCTAAGAAACGATGGGAGACTGAGCAATTTTCAACATGGCCGACCTCTATTTACCAATTCCTTCTGTGACATCAGCTTGTAATTTCAAAATTCATTGTCTGATTAATCACCTAATGCTTTCAGCTGCAATTAACCCATGTTTCTTTGTGCAACCTGTTCTAAATATTTTGACTTTCATTACTATTCCAAGCTGTTTCTACTGGGTTAATATTTAATTCAGCGACACCCCTGCCTTCGTGGGGAACCGATAATGCGTCTAATAACGCTATTTGGAAAATGTTATTATCATACTGAAATCTTAAACTTTTCATGAAACCAAAAAGACAATTTTAATCAGCTTGAATCTAAGTTTGTCCCTTTATCTGCTTTATTTCAGATCCTGATTCTTTACTGAATTAAAAATCATATTTGCAATTTATCTGATTAGGCAAATTTATTCTCGGGGCCTTCTTCAGGATGTTGACTACAATTTGTGATAAAAGATTTGTGTAGCTTTTCGCATTAGTTAGAAATTACAATTTTTTCATTTTCATACTACCTAACCATGTCCTTTTATGTTGCTGAAATTATAATAACTTTTAAATCAAAATTTTTACAAGCCTAAAAAAAAACTTTAACAGAATGGTCATGATATTAGTGAAAATGGATGTGGCCAAGTCCCTGGTGCTTGAAAAACAATTTTATTGATTGTGGATTTTTGGTGACCACAGACAAAAACAATATATCCATAGTTTTTTTTTGCTATCATCAGTCTTTCAACTGGTTTGATGCTATCCTGCATTTGTTCCTATCTTGTGATAACCTTTTCATCTCTACATGTCCCCAACAACCCACATCTTCAATTATCTGCTTCATATATACTAATCTCTGTCTTCCTCTACAGTTCTTATCTTCGACTGTTCCCTCCACCAGCAAATTAACAGCTTGTCTCAAAATATAACCTACCAGCGGGTCTCTTCTTTCTGTAAGCTTTTTCCACAAACTTCTTTCCTCACCCATCATTTCCAAAACTCATTCATTTCTTACCTTGTCTGTCCAGCATTTTCAGCATTCTTCTGTAGCACCACATTTCAAATGCTTCGATTTTCCTTCTTTCCAGTATTCCTAAAGTCCATGTTTCGCTACCATAAAGTGCTGTGCTCCACACATAGAGTTTTAATAAGTTTTTTCTAATTCCTAAATCAATATTTGAAACTAAAAGATTTCTCTTTTTCATGAAGGCTCATTTTACTAGTGCTATTCTGCTTAACATCATTCTTGCTTCGACCATCAGTTGTAATTTTGCTTCCTAAGTAACAGAATTCGCTTACTTCTCCAATTGCATCCGATCCTATTTTTATATTTAATCTACTAGTATAGGTATCATTTCTGCTACATTTAATCACCTTTGTCTTGCTTTGATTTATATTCAGTCCAAAATCTTCCTTCAGTATTTTGTTCATGCCATTCAGTGATTCTCAATGTCCTCAGCAATTCTGCTAACAAAACAATGTCATCAGCAAATCATAGCATATTAATTTTTTCTCCCTGAACACTTATGCTACACGGAAATTTTTCTTTTACTTTCCTTATTGTTTCCTCTACATACAAGTTGAATATTAGAATGCCCTTTTTAACTGATGCTTGTCTCTCATGATTCTCTACTTTTATTACAGCCACTTGATTCTTATATCTCGATACTTTAGACCTGACTTCCTTAAAATTTTGAACATCTTGTCCCACCTAACATTATCAAATGCTTTTTCTAGATCAACAAATGCCATAAAAGTATGTTTGTTTTTCTTGATCCACCCTTCAAGTATTAATCTTAAAGCCAGAACTCCTTCCCTTGTATAGCAATTTTTCATAAACCCTAACTGATCTTCACCTACTATCTCTTCTACTATCCTTTCCATGCTTCTATATTATTCTGGTCAGTAATTTTGAAGCATGTGATGTTAGACTAATGGGGCGATAATTCTCATATTTGTCATCTTGCGCTTTCTTGGGAAGTGTGAAGATGATATTTTTATTAAAATCTGTCAGAATGTCTCTTGTTTCATAACTTTTTGATATCAGCTTGAATAATCTTTCAATTTCTTCTTCTCCTAGGGATTTAAGAAGTTCTGCAGCGATCTCATCAATTCCAACTGCCTTCTTTGATTTCAAGTCATTCAGAGCTCTATTAAATTCTATTCTCACAATAGGATATCCTAAGTCATCAATGTTGATAACACCTTCCTTTTCCATTACACTATTGATCAAGTTGTCCCCATCATACAGTTTCTCAATGTATTCCTTCCATCGGTTAGCTCTATCGTCTGAGCTTAAAAGGGGTTTCCCAGCAGCAGTTTTAATGTTCATACCTCTTTTCTTCATTTCTCCAAAATTCTGTTTGATCTTCCTATATGCAACATCTACTTTACCTACAACCATTTCCTTTTCTACTTCTTCACACTTGTCTTGTAGCCATTTTTCTTTTGCTTTTTTGCATTTCCTTTTTATTTGATTTCTAAATTGCCTGTATTGCTCTCTTCCTGCTTCATCCTGAACATTTTTGTACCTTCTCCTCTGATCCATCAGCTCCAAAATTTCTTCTGTGATCCAAGGCTTTTGGGCAGCATGTTCCCTAAAGCCTAGTGTTTCTTTACCAGCTTTCATTATTTCAGTCTTTAATGCATTCCATTCATCCTCGGTTGAGCTCCTTTCAGAGTTACTTTTTAGATCCAAGTCTACCATTTCTGCAAATTTTTCTCTCGTACTAGATTGTTTCAGTTTATTCACTTCCAGTCTGTGCTGCTTATGCTGCTTTCTTATTTGCTTGAATTTCAGCCTGCACTTCATCACTATAAAATAATGGTCAGAGTCTATGTCTGTTCATGGGTATGCCTTACAGTCTAGAACGTGATTCGTGAATCGCTGTTTGACCATGATAAAACCTAGCAGGTATCTGCCTGTATCCACTGGACATTTCCAGGTGTATATTCTTCTTGCATGGTTCTTATACAGTGTGTTTGTCACAACTGGCTTATATCTTTCAGAAAATTCTAGCAACCTGCTTCCTCACTCATCTCTTTCTCCTAGACCAAAACTTCCTACAGTATTCCCCTCTTTTTCTTCTCCCACTATCGCATTCCAATTATTTCATTTTCCTCCCCCTTCACATATTGGATTAATTCTTCAATTTCAGTATACATTTTCTCTATTTCTTCATCATCTTCCTGTGCCGTTGGCATATACATTTGTACTAACGTGGTTGGGACGGGCTTAGTTTCAAACCTCATCAAAATAATCCTGTCACTAAACTGTTCATAATAACTCACCCATTTGCCTACTCTCTTATTTATTACAAATCCTACACCAGTGACTCCACTGACAGCTTGTGTGCTAATTATACATCCATAGTATCATCCTGTAATATGAAACAAAGTAACAGAAGGACCCATAAAACAGTATCAAATGAACTGGTTACAGTTCTGTATCAAAATGTGCAAGGTTTAAGTAATAAACTAAATAATATCAAGTATTGTTAAGTAACAGTTTGAATGATGTGTGAGTTTTGTGTGTAAGTGAGCACTGGTTCGAAAAATTTCAAACAAGTTCAGCTCACATTCCACATTTTTAAATGGTAAGTAGTTTCTGCAGAGAAACCTAAAAATGCAGTGGGACATATATAAATATTAAACTAGTTTGAAGTCAAAGGAAATAAGAGTATAAAGTGCAAAATGTCTTGAAAAAGATTTTGAATACTCTGAAAATGTACTTACAGAATGTAAAACTACTATTGTGTGTATTTATATTGATCACCATCTGGCAACTTTATAGTGTTCTTAGAAAACATGGAAGATCTTTTAAGTGAACTGAAAAATCGAACAACCACACAATATGAGTTGGAGACTTTAATGTCAATTTTAATGGTAATTGTGTTAGAAAACAACTACTTATAAATTTGCTTATGTCTTATAATATGTGTACAATTGTATATGATGCCACTAGGTATGGGATCGGGATTGAATCTGCAATCGACCAAATATTTATCAACAAGGAAATATGTAACTATGACATCAACAACAATAGATATGAGTTTCTCTGATCATCTGGCTATTAAATTGTTCATAAAGAACATATTCACTAAACCTTGCAGGATTGTTGAAAAGTATGTACAGAGAAGGTCCTTTAATGATAATAGTATTGTGACTTTCAACTACATACTTCAAAATATTAAGTGGGTGGAAAGGATGCGTAATAGTATAGATGAAAATTTCAATTGTTCTATGTCTAAATATAAGTATGTTTATGAAGTTGCATTCCAATTAAAAAGAGTTAGAATTACAAGCAAACCAAAGGATCTAAAATCACCATCCAGCAGTGCAGACAAAAAACCAGATGAAAAGGAACACACAATTCAGCACCTTAAAGAGGTTATTTCAAGTAAAGATGAAATCATTAGACTTCTTAAGGAAGAAATCAATTCATTCATTCATTTATTTGGTCCCATTTTTATCATTTACATACAATAAATTATACAATGAAATTTAGGACAAGTCAAAGCTTATGAGTATAATGCCTTAAATATAAATATCTCTACTAGTACATTTTTAATTTTATGTCAGTCACTAATCATACATTTACATTATTGTTTGCCTCATTATATTTTCATTGGCAAATATGTGATAAGATTATATACTGTTTATTCACAATTTCTTTACTCAAGCTGTTGTTTCATCATTTAAATATTCTCTGATTGAGTAGAAAGCTTTATTACATAAATACTCTTTAAGCCTGTGCTTGAACTGTTCTCTCTTATTGCTGAAGAACCTTAATTCTGTAGGAAGCTTATTGTACAATTGGGCTCCAGAATGGGAAGGGCATTTTTCAAATTTTTTGTGTGTTGTGTACTTGTAAATTGAAGTTTCATACTCGTGTAATTGTTCATTCTTTTTAACAACATTCTTTGTGAGTGAAAGCATTATAGTCTTATATATATACATACGAGGAAATGTTAGAATCTTAAAATCTACAAAATATTTTTGCATGATATTCTTTTTCCTTTTAGAATAGATTTAATTATGTGTTTATGTATTTTCAATATTCTCCTCATGTTATTCTCTGCGGGTTTTTCCCCATGCTAATATACAATATATAAATTGACTTTCAAAAAGAGAGAAATAAATGGTCATTAAAATATCCCTAGTACAGAATTCTCAAAGGTAGCTGACCATAAATACAATAGGGGTTAGTTTGATATAGCACTGATCCATCTGATTTTCCCAGTTCATGTAGCTATCAATTTGAATCCCTAGCAAGTTGGCTGCTTTTGTATCACATATTTGCTCACTGCTTATATTTCAGTTTATAGAGTACCTTCTTCGTTTTGTTTGAAATGTTATTATTTCAGTTTTGTTTAGGTTAATTACAAGGTAATTTTCTTCCAACCACATTGCTGAAAGTACAGATTAAGATATGTCTCTAGGTTCCGTAGATTGATATTTGACATTTTTACTGTTGCATCATCTACAGAAATAACCATTGCATCATTCTCTCCATTTGGTCTTGGCATATCATTAACATATAGAATAAACAACAGAGGCCCCAGCACTGAGCCCTGTGGCACTCCTGATTTATTTATCATCTTTTTTTCATGGATCTCTGCTCAGGAAGGACCTCTGGGATGTGAAACATGTCATGGTTAGTACACATACATACGATATGAGTCATAATCTTAGTAAAAACAATTATACGTTCTGAAGAGAAATAAAGAGAATATCAATAAACATTAATTTTTTGAACAGATTTTTGCAAAAGTCATATTAAATACAATTAATTAATTTGTTCAAATTCTTGAATGGGGTAAAAGGAGTTGCTAATAAGATAATCTCTCAGTTTTTCTTTAAATATATATTCAATATCTGCAAACTGTTTTATACTCTTGGGAAGTTTATTAAACAGATGTATACCAGAATAATTAACTCCTCTTTGTACTAATGACAGATATGTTTGTGTTTTGTGCAATTTATTTCTGTTTCTTGTATTGAAATTGTGTACCTGCGAATTAGAAGTAAACAGGTTAAAATGATCTATGACAAAGCACATGAGAGAATATATATACTGAGAAGTCATTGTGAGAATATTGAGTTTTTTTTATCAAATTGTCTGCAAGAAGTTCTTGGTTTTACCCTACACAACATCCTAATAGCTCTTTTCTGTGCTATGAAAACATTTTTACTTTGTGAAGAGTTTCCCCAAAAAATTATGCCATATGACATCACTGAATGAAAATATGAACAGCACACCTGTTTTGTAAATTCTAGATCTGCTGTTAGAGAAAGTGTTTGTATTGCAAAGGTAACACTACTTAACTTCTTCAGTAGTGAAGTGATATGTTCGTGCCAACAGAGTAAGGATAAAGTGAAATATTTAACTCATCCTGTAGTTGCGGAAGCAAGCTGTGAAAAATGGACACATGTCAATGGCTGGCGTAGTGTTAACAACTATACATCAAAGAAGACATTGGATCACGAAGTGAAGCTTTCCAATAAGTTTGACGTGTTGAGCTTGGAAAGCGATGTGCAGTTCGACAAATTCAGATCAGAACTAAAAGATGTGCATCAAACATGCACAAAAGCAAAACATCGAACAGGACAAAAATTGTAAGATTCTACTTTTGTGTGATAGCCAAGGCAGAGATTGCTCTAAAATGTTAAGAGAGAAATTAGGCAATAATCAAGCCAAATGCTCCTATCGAAGAAGTGACTAAAAAAATTGATAAATTGAGCCAAGGCTACAGTTGCAAAGACTGTGTAGTTGTAATGGCAGAAATAAACCATGGTGGAAAGAAATATATGGAGACGATGCAATGGACCTTCGCCACGCATTGAAGTGACGCCGGGTAGATAAATGTGATGCCGCAATCTGGTGATGAATTATTATGTAACTCGATGAGACAAATAAAAAATCAAGAATAAATTTTTTTTTTATATCCTGCCTAGTTTTCGAGATATTCTATCTCAGATGTGAAATGTGTTTGGTTGAAATGCAGAAGAAAGCATTGGTCAAAGTCAAATTTGATAATGAATTCTTATTTAAAAAGATGAAACAACTAAAAATTAAATAATAAAAATTTTCGATATCTCACCTAGTTTTTGAGATATACTGTCTCAAAAGTGACGTGTCTTGAGTTGAAATACAGGAGAAAAATTTCGCAAAAGTCAAATTTGATGATGGATTCTTATTAACATGACAAGACAAATCGAAAATAAAGTTTTTCGATATCTTGCTTAGTTTTCTGGATATACTGTCTCCAAATTGAGAAGATTGCATTGGGATGTGGCCTGGACCAAACATTAATTCTGCCAAAGCCACAATGAATTACATGGTGGACATGCAGAATGAATATTTTAGTTTTGCTACTACCACTTGTGGTTAGGTTGAAATGCAGCCTAGACCAGCATAAAAATAGTTATCTTGTTACTATACATCGTAAGCTTAGTTGAGAATAGCTGGAAGTAGTTTACATCCTGATACACGTTTTGTCACTAACATGGTTCTCATGAAACTACTAACAATAATAGATAAATTTTATGTCCCTTATGGAACAACAAAACCATTCTGGTATAGACTGCATTTGGACCTAACTACAATCTCTATTAAATTGCCGCTACAGAATCAAACTATGTAGGCACACCAACACATGCGTATTTGAATCGCAAACTGCATTTGTGGTAATAACATTGTTTTCTTCATCAAGATTCCTGGATTGCATAGCATAATTTAAAACATTTAATTCCATCATACACTCTCAGTATAAACTGCAACGTGATGAAAGAAAGCGCAATATTAAATTCACTGAATTGCAATGTAAATATCACCCCTTTCAATATCATTATCAACACTCGTTAAAAAGTAATGCTAGTCTATTAAGTGCAAAATAGCAACACACCAACAAAAATTTGAGAACAAAGTCATCCTATTGAGAGCTATGACTAAATATTTGTAGACAGGCACAAAACTTGTCAATACCTACAGCACACATCAAGAACAATAACTACAATGCAACTTACTTATGGAATGATATTCCAGGTTCTTTACTATCTGGCCTATTTGTGCAACCGTATGCAGCACAAGATGGCATTATAAAACATTACACACATTAGAAAATAAAATAATCACAGCATCAAACACAATGTGAACTTAGCAATTGTAGGAATACGTAATATAGCCGCCACCGCCGCACATGCGCAGTATCAGCTGATAGTTTAGAGGCGGTGTCACAGATTTAATGTTATTTCATCTCCATATATTTCTTTCCTCCATGAAACAAACAATGTAGAAGATAACTATAAAAATCTTTGCAGTACGCTAAATTTTTATTATATGCTCTGTAATGCATTAAGCAAAAAAACGAATGTAATTTTACATCCAATTCCACTCAGATACAATGTCCCGAATTTAGACTTGAAAATTAAATCAGCTAATCAGTACTTCAGGAAGTCCATCAATTCAAGAAAAAATCTCAACAGTGATCGAGACAGTATTAATTTTGAGTTTGAAAGATTGAACAGAAGACAATTTACAAGTCATGGGCTGCACATGAACAAATTTGGAAAAGAACGTGTATGCAACAGAATTGTGGAGTTGATTTAACAAACTCTCTAGACAGTTGGGTTTATAGAAAACCAAAGAACAGTGACAACTTCATTGTATCCTCCAAATCAAAATCATGGGGGCAAATGAGTGCTGACATAAAACCTGTTCAAGAACTTGTGAATAAAGTATGTGATCATCCAGAAGAAGGAAAACCAGTCGATCAAGCTAGCAACACAGAAGACAAAATAACAGATATTTTTTTAGGGTAAGTTTATCAGTAGAAATAGCATTAGAAAACTATAAGGGACCCCAAACTTTAAATGAAAAGACAAACAATTTGGAACTATTTATTCTGAATCATAATACCAATCACTTACCAATAAATTTACAGAATTGGAAATACTACTACAGAATAGGCTAAATCTTGATAAAATATGCATCACAGAACACTGGTTAAGTGGTGATGAAATGAATTTGGTTTCATTACCAGGATACAAACTAGCCAGCTGTTTCTGCAGAAAAATTTCTAAACATGGAGGTACTGCTATTTTGTTATGCAACCCAAATAGCTTAAAAAGTATTAAACTCTCTGTAGAGAAGAATTTTAAAGCTTGTGCAACTCTTTTGCTCGAAACCGATTTAGTAGTTATAAATACCTATAGACCACCATATGCAAAATTTTTAACTTTCCTTACCCAATTGGAATCATTAAATAATGTGACTGCACCCAATAAAACATTTGTGCTTTCTAGTGATTTCAATATTATCTTCCTACAAGACAGTAGTGAGAAATCAGATTTATTGAATATGGTCAAATCCTTCAACTTAAAACCAAAAATAGATTCCCCAACCAGGATATCAAACTACCATAATACTCTTCTTGACCAGGTATTTGTAACAGAGACAAGTCCCTTTTCGAAAGGGAAAGTAATAAGTATGGGCTGCAGTGACCATGAAGCGCAACTCATATCACTGAAGATATAAAAAAAAGTAAAAACACAAATTGTAAAACCATTGTTTGTTGGAGAAATTTTTGTGAGGATAACATATGCGAGTTTAACTTACTTCTATCAAATGAATCCTGGAAAGATATCTAGGATCAAATAGATGCAAATGACATCTTTAATATATTTCACAGTACTTTTCTACACTACTTCAACCTGGCTTTTCCCAAAAAGAGGATATTTATGGCAGAAAGAATTAGTAGAAACTGGGTTACCACATGCATAAAAATATCTAACTGAAACATACCCTGATGAAATTAAAAAAATTATAATGACATTAAAAAGGGTTATTCATGTGGACTAGATGAGGTCCCAGATTTGATTTGAAAACCTGTGCTAATTATGTAGCTGTCCCTCTGGCAAAAATCTTTAACATATCTGTTCAAACTGGAACTTTTCCTGAAGTACTAAAAACTGCAATAGTGGCTCCACTGTTAAAAAAAGTTCCTCCTGATCAGTTGGCAAATTATAGACCTGTATCCCATTTATGAGTTTTTTTCAAAAATATTAGAAAAACTCATCATTGACAGACACCTTAAGTTTATCAACAAATATGCACCACTTTCTACCCAGCAGTGTGGATTCAGGAAAAATAAATCAACTCATACAGCAATTGTTGAATTCTTAAATTCTGTTTTAAAAGCTTGGGATGGAAATGATATGGCTACAGGTATTTTCCTAGACCTATCAAAGGGATTTGATGTAATAGATTATGGTATACTGTTAACTAAACTGAAAAAAATGGGGATAAGAGGGAATGTAAAAAACTGGATAAAATCATACCTTGAAACAAAGAGTGTCTGTTGACTATGAAACAAGATACCAGAAAAATAATACAAGGGATTAATTAATCTCAAATGGACAGTTAGTTAAGAATAGTGTACCCCAAGGTTCAGTTTTAGGACCAATTTGGTTCTAATTTATATAGTTGATCTCATTAGGAATATCGATCCAAAAGATGCAGTTCAGTTTGCAGATGACACAAGTGCTCTATTCACCTCCCCAAATATTAAAATTTTTGAATTAATAGCAAATAAAACCATGAGTGATTAGAAAAACTGGTTTGACACAAATAATCTAATTTTGAATGAGGAAAAAAACGGTGTGTTTGAATTTTTGTCTACCTCATTCTGCTAACAAAAACAATATTCAAGTATCCATAAGTGAAAAAGACCTAAAAAATGTAAATGAAACCAAATTATTGGGATTATGGGCACAACAGAACATGAAATGGGATGTAAACATAAGCAAATTAGCTAAAAGACTGTCTACAGTGTGCTACGGACTGAGAATCCTTAGGGATATCACTACTATTAGTACAGTTATGCAAGTATACTATGCTCATTTTCACTCACTGGTGAGATATGGAATTATTTTCTGGGGTAGCTCATTACAAAGCACTGATATATTTAGGATGCAGAATAGAGCAGTGAGAACTATATGTCACCTAAAAAGATTAGAATCCTCTTTCACCTCTTATGATCTTGATGTCAAGGAGTTATATATATATATATATATATATATACAAAAAAAAAAAAAAAAAAAAAAAATTTTTCGGTGCAACTTACTCATCCAGTTATTTAGAGTGTTTCAACTTTAGAACACTTAATCCTAATGAGGAAAGTTACCGAAATAGAGAAATATTAAACAGATAATATAGCATTTTATTTAATTCTGTGGAAACAGTTTAATTATTCCCCAGAAAGTCCCATCATAGCCAGTCAAGAATATTAATTTAATAGAAGTTATAATTTTTTATTTCTTCTGGAGTAACTAAACCTAAAAATATAATGAAATGTATGTGAGTCACTGTTTAATTGGTAATGAAGTTACTAAGAACAGATAAATATTGTATCATAAAAATATTAGCATTTTAAATATGGTACAAGATTTCTCTAGAGTTGACATTGTGACAGTACCCTACATAAGACAGTAAACAAGAACTCTGACAATGGGATTAAGAACAGTTTCAATTTTTTTTTTTTTTTTTTTTTTTTTTTTTTTTTTTTAAATCTTTGGGGAATTTTGTGCACATAGTTCAACTTAATTTTGTGGAAATTAATTTAATAACATTAGGTACAAAGTTTCTGATAGTTTCTTCTAGAACAATGCAGTATGATTTAATTGGGAACAGAGTGGAGCAATATTAATTACAATTTATTTTATTGGCTGGATTATAGAGCTGTGCCATCTGGAAATGAATTTAGTCACTTAACTGCAATTACAGTATCGAGAACTTGCCACATTATATATACTGTTGCTTATATAAAAAATATTAACTTTTTCTTAGAGTGTTTCATTAGATGTTAGTTTCTGTCTATGTGTGTGTTCATCTCTTTTTTTATTATTATTTATGTTTTGGTAGCTTACATACATTTTATAAGATGCTATTTGTGTTATAATAGAGCAAAAAATTATTTGTTTTGATAAACTCACTTTCAATAGTCTACAGTGAAATAGTAGAAAGATAATAAAATAAAAGCTTGATAATGTAACCTTCCAGGTGCTATGATTCTAACATATTTGGTAAGTCTCATATTGAACAGCCTGGTAACTGATTGCTTTGGGGTCCAAGTTCAAATCCCAATGGGGCAGGTAATTTTAAGGGTTATATTTGATCATCTCAGCTAAGTCATGACATTCAGGGGTTCAGATTCCATATTAAACTTTTATGTCTCAGATTAAAGGAACTGGCAATCTAACCCCTACCAAATATTTTAATATGCCTCCTTCAGGAGGATCCAACCAACCAATATTTGGGTTGTGGACTAAATTAGTTAGTTAATTCTTCATTTATACTGTATCAATGTTTTATATCTCTAAATGCTATATTAATTAAATACCTTAGAATCAGAAGAAACAAAATGAAACTAAGAAGGAATAGGGAAATTCACCACAACGCTTACCATTGATGTTGGTGGTCTGGAACAGTAAAAAAAAAATTGAATACATATAACACAATATTTCAGTATTGAAAATAATTCTTAGAAGTAGATGAGGTGATCATACTGAAGACTGCTGAATGAAAGTTATCTAGTGCTATTCTGTTGTTATTATTGTTGATATTAATTGTCATAGAGCTTACACTATAGTCAAAATTTATTAACACAGCTATTTATCTGTAAGTTACGGTATTACTTTAAATACTTTTACTATTTCACATATATAGTTTAAAACTTTCTCACTTGTAGTCTCTGCTTCCTTTATTTGGAAATGCTAACATTTCATCTCCCACAGTTATAGTTTTAATTCATGTTCCTCTCTTCAATTCCACATATTTCTCTCAATTCTTTGTGTATCATCATATGGAAGCCTTGATGTTGTCTTTTAACTTAACGGCACTTGTAAATTTTCCTACTAGAATACAAAATAATAGCAGGACTGCAATTAATAATTTTTTAATGGATATTTCTCAGTACAGTAATTACAACATACTTCCAGTAATAAATGGTATCTCAGATCATGATGCCCAGCTGTTATATATCAAGTCCAGAAACTCTATTAAACAGATAAAGAAAAGCTGGGTATATAGAAGATATATTAATGAAAGCAATATAAAACATTTAATAGATTCCTTAAATAATGAACAATGGTCAGAAGTGTACAATGCACAGGGTGTTAATGAAAAATTTGAGTCCTTTCTCAATATATTTCTAACAGTTTTCGAAGGATTTTTTAAAAAAAGGAAAGTTGTCAATACTCCAAACAATGAACTGAGTAAGGGATGGATAACAAAGGGTATTTGAGTATCTTGTAAAACAAAAAGGGACCTGTGCATAAAAGTAGGAGAATCAGATAACTACACACTGAAAGCTCATTATAAACTTTATTCTAAAATACTAAGAAATGTAATAAGAAAGGCCAAGAACTTGTATATATTAGAGAAAATAGAGAATTCAGGCAATAAGATGAAAACGTTTTGGAACACAATAAAAACTGAAACAGGAAAATCTACAAATCACTCTAAAGACATAAAAATAGAACTAAATGGATGTATTTGTAGTGAAGTAGGGGAAGTTTGTGAAATATTTACCAAACATTGTAATTCAGTTGTAGAGAAATTAGGCATAGAAAGGCAGTCCCCTCATAGTGCCATAAGGCAGAAATGCAGTTGCCACCAGTAACAGTCTTAGAAATAAATAAACTCATGAAACAATGAAAACCTAAAAATTATTCAAGCTATGATAATATCTCAAGAAAATTACTGAAAAGATGTTCAGATTCTATCAATCATGTACTTTACTACATTTGTAATGAATAATTAATACAAGGTGTGTTTCTAAACAGACTAAAATATGCAGTTGTAAAACCGTTGTTTAAAAAAGGAGAAACAAAATGTGTAGATAACTATCATCACATTTCATTACTTTGTGGATACTCAAAGATGTTTGAAGAAGTCATGTACTGTAGAGTAATAAAAAATGTTACACAAAATAATATCCTCACTAAATCACAATTTGGGTTCCAAAAAGGACCATATATTGAGATGGACATATACTCAATTTATATAACACATTTGAGGAACTGATTAATAAAATGAGCCCTGTAGGAATATTTTGTGATCTTGAATAAACATTTGACTGTGTAAATCAAGAATTACTTTTGAAGAAAATGAAATACTATGGTGTGTTTGGAACTGCAGGTAAATGGTTTAAATCACACATGGAAAAACGAATGCAAAAATTTTCCATTTTTGATTATAAAATAAGTTAAGATGCTTCATCAGACTGGGGGAAAATAAGTCAGGGAATTCCTCTAGGTTCTGTCCAAGGACCCTTCCTCTTTTTGTTGTACCTCAATAATCTTCCTGGAAACCTATCCGACAAAGTTAAGAGTGTTTTATTTGCAGATGACACTAACCTGAATGTGAGAAAAACACCAAACAGCAATCCAGAATTTAATGTACATGAAGTACTTAGTGAGGTAGCAAATTGGTTTAAGGCAATTTAATTTTGAAAAAAGCACATTATGTAAGGTTTAAAACAAAAAATTATTCACATCCAGATTTACAAATAAGCTATAAAAATAACACAATATTAGAAACAAACAGTATAAAATTCCTTGGTATTAAAATAGATGAGAATCTCTGTTGGCACAAACATATCACTTCACAACTGAAGAAATTAAGTAATGCCACCTTTGCAATACGAACAGTTTCTCTAACAGCAGATCTAGAATTAACGAAACAGGTGTACTCCTCATATTTCCATTCAGTGATGTCATATGGCATAATATTTTGTGGAAAAAAAGTTTTTAAAAACAGAAAAGAGCTATTAGGAAGTTGTGTTAGGGTAAAACCAAGAACTTCTTGCAAACAACTTTTAAAAAAACTCAATATTCTTACAAAGACTTCTCAAGTTCTCAGTATATATATTCTCTCATGAGCTTTGTCATAGATCATTTTAAAATGTTTACTTATAATTAACAGATACACAATTTCAATACAAGAATCAGAAATAACTTGCACAAAACACAAACATATCTGTCATTAGTACAAAGATGAGTTAATTATTCCGGTATACATCTGTTTGATAAACTTCTCAAGAGTATAAACCAGATAATAAAGATATATTTAAAGAAAAACTGAAAGATTATCTTATTGGCAACTCCTTCTATTCCATTCATGAATTTGAACAAATTAATTAATTGTATTCAATATGACTTTTGCAAAATTTCAGTTGTAAATCTTAATGGTTATTTTTTGTATTTGTCTTTGGAATGTATAATTGTTTTTACCATGAATATTACTTATATTGTATGGTTGTGTATTAACCATGACATGTGTCACATCCTAGAGGTCCTTCCTCAGCAGGGATCCATGAAACAAGATTGATAAAATAAATAAATAAATAAATAAATGCTTCCTCTATATAACAACTATTGTCTCAATCCACATCCTGTCCTAAACTGACTTCCAACCTATATCCATATTCATATTAACTGTAGTCTGTTGCAAATTCACAAAGCTGACCTTAAAGACATTCCAGATGCTTCATTTTATACCAGTCACATGAACCCCGTTCAACTATGCCAAATTCAAGCTACAATCTGACCAAGGTTTCACAGTCCAACTTCTTTACTTCTCTGTTAAATCCCCTCAAGCATGTATTGGATTATTAAACTTTTCACTACCTCCTCTTGAGTATGTTATGCCTATTTGAGAATATTAACCAATGATATGCAAAGACACTTTATGCCTTGACTTATCAATTATGTTTTTTATCATGTAATCTACATTTCTACACTGCAATTCTCAAAATTGTAGGTCACAGAGGCTTCCTTGCACCAAAATTTATTTTCAGTTTGTGCATTGCTGTCATTAGTGCTAGGTAGGACAAAGGAATATTATATGAATCAGTGGGGCACATTATTACCTTCATTTTCATTGTAATCCAAATATGCTGGTGGGTACAGAGTTTGGTCTGAACATATAATTATATGAATTCTGACCTTTGTACCTGTGTATCTCAAAAGCTGACTATTTTTAATATTTAGCATTATTGTAGAGTGTTTAAGAAGTGACTTTCTTTTGGCTACTAAACTGGCATGGGAAATTGGACTCCATTACATTAGTTCAGAGATTTGGTCATGGCAACTTTTCATGTATCTGCAATCATTGTCATTGTACTTATAATTGCAAGTTTTGTTGTATGTAGTTGTAAGGCATCTGATCCTTTTATTACTTGGGTAAGAATTAGGTTTCACCTGTTACCAGAGTTAGATAGGAATTAGCCTTTTGTAACTATGGGTTGAGGGAGAAACAGCAGACTTGTGGGAAAAAAAGTGTGTAGATATAAAAAGTAAACAAGGGTTATCAAATGAGAAAGCTTTGTTGGTGTGGACACTTTATTCTCTTTCTGTAACAATTTCAACTCTTACTAGCATTTTTAGTGGAAAAGTAGCTAATATAGTCAAGTGTAGTGATTTTAATGTACAAGCTTCTAAACAGGTTACCTACTAAGTTGTGATTAAATCTCTAGTCATCTCAAATTCTAACTGAGGTTAGTTAATTTTGACACCAGAATAATAAACAATACTCAGCAATCGATACTCGTTTCCTATATATCTCAAAATTCTGTTCTATGTCCATGAATGGCTGTGAATGGACAGCCTGATTGTTGTATAACCTTAATTTTGCTAAGAGATAATCAAAATTGGTTAAAAGATCTGCGAGCTCATAAGAATTCAACAGTAAAATAAGTTTAAAATCATTTCCTTGTCGTTTTCAGGTAAATAGGATGATTAAACAGTAAAGTTCGATCACAATAAATTGTGAACAGTGGGTATATGAAGAGGTTTACATATTTTATAACAGAATTAATTCCCTCAATGTACAGAGGTGGAGTAGTTGATCATGATTCAAACAAGAGGCAACTCTTTAGGTTTATAAAATAGTACTATAGAGATATTTGAGATTTTGTTGAACCAAACATGAAGTCGGAAAAACCACCAAAATAGTTTTTTAATCCTGCAACTCCAAATTTTTAAGTTTCAAGAAAGCTTCATGGCTCAAAAGATGCAGAAAAATTCGAACTATATCATATCTAAATTTAAATTCGGTAGGTAAAGTAGAAGTAACCTTTTTGGAAAGAAATGATGGTTTTATAAAAATTATGAGTTTTGTACAGTGCGGAATCCAACTAGATAGAGATCTAAGAATATGTTTAAAACAAAGTAGGTTTTTTTATGCACACTGAGCGATTTTTGTAAACAGTTAGCTAGTATTTTGCCAAAGAAGAGGATATGAAGATTTGAAATTAAAATTTGAAATGGCGGGATGATGTCACTGAACTAAACCAGTGGCGACTGAAGTAATTTGTTCAGGTAGTGATAACACTGAACTTTTGATGGTTTAATGATCTTCGTTGTTGAAGTGAAAGGTGCCTGGAAGCAGGGCCGCATTTAGGATCTGTGGGCCCCTAGGCTATATCTGTGGTGCGGGACCTTTAGGATCTTTAGGCCTCTAGTAGGCTACAATTGTGATGCGGGCTAACATACTGAAGACTCGAAAGTTCGAGACGTGTTTTCTGTATGATTTCCGAGACTGAAATGAACACAGATAGAAAGTGATGCTCGCACGTTCGTTTTCGACTGATGATCTAGTAATAAGGTGCTGCCTATTGTAGTTGAGTTGTTGCAACCAGACACCATCAGCAAAACCACGCGGAATTACAAACTCAAAAGTTTGAATAACAATATAAAAGAGTAGACCTGCATATTAAGATGAAAAAAAATATTGAAACTTGATTTAGATCACTAAAGGGCGCAATGGAGAAAGATTAAAAATACAATGTTGATTATTCTTACACGCATGTGAACACGAAGACAATGACTAAACAGTTTTAGATCGTGCTACACTAATCAGTGGCTTCCCAAGCCATACCAAGTGATCGAGATTCCTGAATGCTGAAATAAAGTTTTAAAAGCAATAAAAAATGATTTAAAAGAACAAATTAAATGAAAACGAATTAAAAAAGTAGAATTAATATTGAATCCTGAATACACTTATTTCAGTTATAAATAAATGTATATTTTTTTATGAATACTTACTTCCAAACAAAAAATTAGGACTTCCCATGGCTATTTCCTGTTTACATCATATACAAAGCGATTTTATCTTACCTAACCTCCCGGAGAGGAAGGCCAGGGAATTTTAGTTTGTATTGCAGGTGAACGACAGTGACTCCAATCAACATTCATACGCCGCAATCACAATATACTGCAACCTTATGTTACAAGGGTTTTAAGTCCTCATCGCTGATACACAAAGTTGTCACTTTTCGGAATAGATGTACTGAACTGTTACTTTTACAGTACACCCGTACTTCAAAGGACTGAACTGAGCATACGAGAACATTGTTTTCGGGTTTCACGAGCATTTCAGAACTGTCCATGCAAATACTTCGGAAATAGGTTTACTGTCTTTGCACATGTTTGATTATTATTATTATTTCGCATGTAGTGCGGGTCCCTTTGTGGTGCGGACGCCTACGCTACAGCCTATGTAGCCTATGCCTAAATGCGGCTCTGCCTGGAAGAATAGCTGAGAGATGGCTAAGAATACTACAACTAAAAATCTACAACCTTTGAAATTCTTATTACCTGCCTGTCCTGCCGGATTAAATAAATGATTTTGAAATTAATCAATGATAAATGCTTTAAAATTGACCATGAAGTAAACAAAAAATTACTGATTAGTGAAAAACCGACGTGTTGACCTACAGGAAATAATTACCCAATAGGCACGACTAAGCAGTAGCTTGGAGCCTCCGATTTTCATAAAATAAAATAATTAAAAATAAATATAAATATTCCAAATATACAATCAAAGTAATATGAAAAAACATGAAAATTATTTTTTTGGTTTGTTTGTTGTGTACAATATTAATAAAATATCATAAATTCTAACATTCGTTTGTTTAGTTGGATTAAAAATATAATCAATTCATTTAGTCATCTACGAAACCTTTTCTTTTTACTTATAAAATTCAGATAACATTTTCAAAAACAGAGGGACACAAAAAGTTTGAGTGCCCAGGGACCCATACTTTCTTAATTCGGCACAGCCTTCGATGACCACGACGTTAGTGGCACACCGTTTCCGACTGTGGAATGTATTTCTTTTGAGAGTCGTTTTCTGAGTAATTCTCCTTCACAGGAATTAAGACATAGAAACAATATTGCCTCCTCTCATTAATAAAGCTTCTAGGCTAGAGTTTCTCAATCTTTTTCAGTTCGAGTACCAGTAAATTGTAAAAAATAATAGTGCTGGCCACTAACTTATATCGTCCTCATTTTTTATCGATGTGTATGTTATGTATCTAGACTTTTTTATAGTACCAATATTCTATAATACTTCTAAAACCATGTTTTGAATTCCTAAGAAAACAAACTTATGAAACTGGAAGTGAACTATCAAAAGTTTACTTGTTTACCAGATTCTTCATATTTAGAAAAATCAGAAAACGGTAATTTACTTAATCCCTAGACGAAGGGCACTCTTTTCGATGCCATCTGGATAGGAATAGATTATTAAAGAAACAATTCTGTTCTATCCTCATCCTGGAAATACCAGATTTTTGCTTGGCCCTTGAAACATTCAAAGGTTTTTTGTTGTTTTTTTTTGTTTTGTTTTTTAATGGGTTTTATTTTATAAAGTAGGAATACGGTATCAAAATGTATAATATTCTGCCTGCAGATCACAGGTTTAGAAACACTGTTTTAGGGCATGTAGCTGAATTTGACATAAAATGGCAGCTGCTGTTGAGCTCTACCGACAATGTTACTAACTTTTTCGAGCTCTATAATGTTCCTGCGACCCCGTGTCTGCCCACTGCCCACAGCATCTTGAGACATAACAAACTTGTCACCAACCGCCACTAGCAAACGGCCCCCCACCCGTGAATATTACCGCGAAAACGCCAGAGCGCATACGCGATTTGTGACAATTCCAAGCTGTCTCCACGACAGGGAAATAGTTCGCTGGTCTGGTCAACAGATGGTGTTCAACAGTTTCTCTTGCTTTCATAAGTAATATTATGTTAGAGAATACCATATTTATAAGTATTTATTTTCCTTTCACTAAATTTATTTATTCTTGATTCATAGGTGGTGACATACTGTAGATTTTGAAGGCATAAAAGGAAACTATATTAAGGAGAGTGGATAGCAGATAAAAAATCACTATTGAATAGAAAATTTGATTCTGTAACGTTTGACATGCATTTCAGCTCTGTAGCACCAGTACTTTTGGTGATAAATAATACGAAGGTTTTGAAATAAGACATAATACCGGTTTTCACTAAGAAATACAATTGTAAGCAAGCTCTATTATATACCAAAAGTTAGGGGAGGATGTGTAGATGATTTTATAGTAAGCATTAACAGATTAGCTCAAAGACTTTTCAAATGAGAGGAAATTAAATGTTGTGAAACTTTAGGTACTTTTTATGAAAGAACTGTTGCAGCTAGAGAATTTTTTTTAAGGATTTGATTTAACATTCAGACTGAGAGCTGCCATCTATAAAATTAGGAAGATCTGAGAGAAAATAAGGTTTAGCATTGCACAGTATCCAGGAAAATTTCATCAGCTATCCGAGTTTGTATTTTAGGAGGGCAGTCGGCATTCGGCAATGTTGAAGGCAGTTACAGGAGCATTGGTTGTGGAAGGTTGTGGCGCTTAGAGCTGTTTTTTATGGTCATGCGCTTAGGCGGAAAAGTGGGCAGGAAGCAATGTGGGACGGGCCGCCATTTTTATACCATTTTCAACATCTAATGGCAGAGAGGCTAAACTCTCGATGAAATTGAACTTCGTTTAGTTTAGGGGTCTTCAAGAGTTTTTTCTGCTTGTTTCATGGTTTAAATCTGCAATCAATAATTCTGAAGAAGAATTCCGATGCTTTAAAATTTTGGCACCGATGATGTTTAGTGTTTTGAAATATAGAGTTTAACATTCAGTAAAAGTTTACAGTGAAAGATATTTAAGAACCTACTATCATCTGCTAGGGTATTACAGGGAATTGGTGACCAAAAGACAGTGAACCATTAGGCTACAGTAACGGTCCTAGCTTAAGAACAAGCTGTAACCACTAACCCCCAGCATACAGCTGGCCTTAACATGATCATGCTAAATTACTCCTAGTTACAAGAATAGTGATTTTCCGCTAAAGAGTAATTACACCACTATTATATTTAGAAATTTCCTAAAGATCACATTCCGAAATCATGTTTGCAGTGTATCTAGTATAACAAAAAAAACATTTTGTTTTTAATTATGTTAAAAGCTGTTTTCCAAAAAACAGTGTTGCTCTTCTTAACAAGAACAAAGATCATGAATAACTTTGCATATTAGAACAACATGCCTTCCTAAAATAAATATTACTATTATTAAAATACTTCCTACTATGAGGTATATTATCCATTAAATCATTAGGTAAATTGTTCGAGTCCTTTACTCTTGTAACTACAAAAGAAAACATTCCCACTACTTACGTCTGAAATCTACTTATAATTTATAGTCGTGACCCTGTCTTCCCACATGCTGCTTCTAAATACTTATCCAATATTTATTCATGTCTCATCAGCAGAATATACCAGGTGATTAATTAGCATAAACGGCGCCCAGGACGGCACGTGCCCGCAGTTATTATGTGAATGGAATAAATAATCGCTGTACATGTTGTGACTTCTTTGAGGTCTGAGTTAGGTTAAGAGACGCCACGTGGCCTCATTTGTATATGATTAATGGCCTTTTGACAACATTACGACGATTTAAGATCTGGCAGCGTACAGACGTCCATAAGAAGGTACAGGCGGTGACTTATTTAAGGTCTGAGTTAGGTTAGAGGCGGCGCGTGGCCTAATTTGCATATGATTAATGGTCTTTTGACAACTTTCTGTCAACATGATGATGAACAATCTGGCAGCGTGCCTGCGTCCACAAGAATACATGGGGAAAAAACTGGCATCACACCTGCATTGTCACTACTGGTCTAAGAAGTAACTCTGAAAGGAGGTCAACAGGGGAAAAATGGAATGCGTTGCAGAGAGAAATATTGAAAGCTGGTAAAGAAATATTAGGCTTGTGGTGTCTAATTTTGAAGCAGTCATTAAAATTGAAAAATTACTGAGATATATTGATTTATAAGATAATTTGCAAAATAAATCCCGGGTAGGCGCCAGGAATGGGAGTGTTCTCTATCCGAGAGAAGCGACGTTCCAGTTCCGAAATACTTTTGAAATTACTATTACGGCACATATATTCATCTAGTCAAATGACATACTTATAAATTGGAAAGGAATTCCTTGAAAGCAGGGTTTACTAAACCTATTATTTTCTTTGAATGTAACATTGATTGATTTGTTGAACAGAACTGAATATTTAAGGAGGTTACAAAATGAAGTGATTATTGAACAATTCAAAGCATGATTCAAATCTCAGAGCGTTGCTTAGGGTTGAATGAAGCAAGAGTGTCTGCACATCGCCGGAGTTCTTTACCGTAAGCAGATCAGGTGCGGATAACATAGAGTCTCACGGACCCTGTTGATCAGCTGGTTGCAAGCATGGAGGAAAGAAATATATGGAGAAGAAATAACTTTAAATCTGTGATGCCTCTCGGCTGAAACTGCGCATGCGCGGCGGCGGCCACATTAGTATCCCTACAATTGCTAAGTTCACATTGTGTTTGATGCTGTGATTATTTCATTTTCTAATGTGTCTAAGTTTTTTTATAATGCCATCTTGTGCTGTATACGGTTGCACAAATAGGCCAGATAGTAAAGAACCTGGAATATCATTTTATAAGCAAGCTGTATTGTAATTATTGTTGTTGACGTGTGCTGTAGGTATTGGCAAGTTTGTTGCATGGTCTACAAATATTTAGTCGTAGCTCTCAATAGGATGAATTTGTTCTCAAATTTTTGTTGGTGTAGTGTAGAAAATCAGCATACCCTGCTATTTTGCATATAATAGACTAGCATTACTTTTTAACGAGTGTTGAAAATGATATTTAAATTGGTGATATCTACATCGCGATTCAGTGAATTTAGTATTGCGTTTTCTTTCGTCACGTTGCAGTTTATACTGACACTGTATGATGAAATTGAATGTGTTAAATTATGCTATGCAATCTAGGAACCTGAAAGCAAACGATGTTATTACCCCAAATGCAGTTTGCGATTCAAATACGCGTGTGTGGTGGTGCCTACATAGTTTGATTTAATGGAGATTTTGGTTAGATCTAAATGCAGTCTGTACCAGAATGGTTTTGTTGTTCCATAAGGGACAAAGAATTTATCTATTATTGTTAGTAGTTTCATGAGAAACATGTTAGTGACAAAACGTGTATCGCGATGTAAACTACTTCCAGATGTTCCCAACTAAGCTTATGATGTATGGTAACAAGATAACTATTTTTATTCTTGTCTAGGCCACATTTCAACCCATCCACAAGCGGTAGTAATAAAACTGAAATATCCATTCTGCATGTCCACCATGTAATTCATTGTGGCTTTGGCAGAATTAGTTTTTGGACCAGGCCCCATTCCAACCCAATCCTCTCAATTTGGAGACAGTATATCCAGAAAATAAGCAAGATATCGAAAAATTATATTCTTTATTTCCGATTTTTTATCGTCATGTTGCATAAGAATCCATCATAAAATTTGAATTTTGTATAATGTTTCTCCTCCATTTCAACTCAAGACACTTCATTTCTGTTACAGTATATCTCGAGAACTAGGTGAGATATCGAAAATTATTATTCTTTATTTTTACTTTTCTTGTCTTTTTAAATAAGAATCCATTATCAAATTTGACTTTTACCAATTGGTCTTCTGAATTTCAACCAAAAACATCTGACATTTGAGACAGAATATCTCGAAAACTAAGCAGGATTAAAAAAAAAATATATTCTTCATTTTTTATTTGTCTCATCGAGTTACATAATAATCCATCACCCGATTGCGGCGTCACGTTTATCATACAGTCCCCTTGAGGTTTTTGTACATATTCCCCGTGTCTATATGGATAGGTAATATGGCGGCCACGCCTCCCCACTCCTCCTCCGTCTGGCGTCACTTCAATGCGTGGTGAAGGTCCCTTGCGTCGACTCCATTTATTTATTTCCTCCATGGTTGCAAGGCCAGTGGTGTTGGCCACCTGCAGGGAGAAGCGTGGGATGGTCCGTGGGGAATTCGGGCTTCCGGGCTGCGTCCCCAGTCAGCAGATCAACTCCCTCTCCGACCAGAAAAGAGAGTGGCTTCCCCTCGCTTGTTAGCTCCGTCCAAAATTTGAGGCCTCGGTGTTTCAGCTGGCCCGGAAATTTCAGCCAATAGGAGCGTTTGGCGGGTATAAAATATGCACCACCCCAGTTATGTAATTATTTATCATTTAAATACTATTTTGTTAATTGTAATTAATTATCATTTAAATATTGATTGTAATGATATAATTTCTAAGCTAGAGGAAGTCCACAGATTAACAAACATTGTCAGTGGGTAGTATATCTTTGAAAAGAATGAGATTGAAAATCTTTGGTCTGATGTGAGAGATTCTTAAAGAAAAAAAAGAAGGAAAGTGTGTGTAAAAAGCTGTAGGTTTTAGAATGAGTGTCGCAGTAGAATTATATGAATATATTAGTAGTTCGAGAAGTTATGTACTGTAATTGTGTTTTGTTTTGTGTGCGAGCTTTGGATTGATTTTTGATAAAAACAGCTGAGAATATACGCTAACGACTTGGAGTTGTATCTTCTGTAAAACTAGCGACAATTTCATGAGCTATTTTATTACCATTGAATGTCTTTAAATATTTTTTAAAAAGGTGACCTCTACTCTGTGTGCGTGGATCTAAAGACGACATATTAAAAGCCACGTCGTGATACGATCTACAGAGTTTCGAGCAAATTAATTAATGGGATTTGCTCGACTTCAATTGGATGAATTTTAAATGTTTGGAGGTTACAATTGGCTCAACCTGCCAGGATTTATTTAATGTGCAGTAAATAAATTGTATGGAGCTTACAATTGCCTACCCTAAACCAGGATTATGGGTGTTAATTAAGGTGATTAACATAACACCTTAAACGTCTGGAGTTTCTTCTGAAACAGTGGTTCATTTGAACAGCTGCAGAGAGCGGATCTAGGGGCAGGTGATCAAGTAAGAGAATTCCAGTTTTTATTTTTTTGGGGGCTGCAGTATCAACAATCAGATTCCAAAAGGAAGGATAGTAATTCAATTTGGAACAATCAATAAATGATTATGAAAGTGAAGTCAAAGTTGAACTTACAAGTTGAGTAACATTTTGTTAAAGAACAGTTGCAAAGTTGATTTTTTTTCATGTGACAATAGTAATTAATGAAGTAAAATCTGAGATTTTAAGAAATTGTAAAGAAAAGTAATACCATCGATTAGTGGTCAAAATTTTGTCATATAAAAAATTGTAGTAAAATGTGTAGAGTAGTTTAAAATCTGTGGATTTCCGTCGAGAAGCAAGAAGCTAATAAAGAATTATTACAAACAAAACAAAGAAAAGGGGGGAATGACAAATTAGTTAAAAAAGCAAAAGATCAGTATTTTATGCATTTGTATATTATATATGTGTCGGCTTTGTTTCCAGACCCGTGGCCGCTGAATTTTGTTGTTTCTTTTCTGTGATAATATACATGTTTTCAGCTGTTACGATAAAAGGTTGTAAGTTAATTGGTATCTCTTCTGTTTGTTCCTAAAAATTGTGTTGCAGAGTTGAATGTGGACACCGTTGTACGATGGTTGTGACTTGGAGTTGTAAGTGTAAAGAATTTCAGTTAAGAATAATAATACCGTTGTGTTTGCTTGCATTATTAAATTTCAAATGTCAAATTTTTATGGAAAATAAGTGTTGAAAATTGGTTAGAATGAATTCAAAAAGTGAGTTTGGAGAAACAAACAGTAATACGTCAGAGAGGGAAACGGTAAGTTCCGGAATCGCAAGTTTTGATGGGAAATATGCAAACCGAATGGGTGTCCGGGGAGATAGTAATTCGGTGCAAAATAATTTCAGTAGTAGTCCTATTAATAACGGGGATAAAGATGGGTTTACCGGTTATTTTCCAAATAATGATCTCAGCAGCATTAATGAGGATAACGAATTGGTTGATGGAGAAAATGAAGTTAATGGGGGGCAGAATTCAGTAGGACATGCAGTTTTGTCAAAACCAAATCAACCTGAGTACGCTCGAGAAAGGAATACGAACCTAGGGTTGCTATCAAAGAATTGAAACATGACATCAAAGAAAGCCAAGAAAAATTTGGACAAGAATTGAAACAAGACATAGGAGAACTTAATTAAAAAATCGAACGTAGTCAGAGGAGGGCAGAAGAGATGATGGGGAGAATGTCAGATAGAATTGAGAAGGTGGAGAAGGAGTCCGAAGAAAAATTGCAGACGATTAAGAGCGATATTTTTGAAGTTAAGAAAAATGAACAGCGAGATGTTAATGTTTTGGTAAGCCGCTGTATAGACGCAAAAAAGAAAATTATAGCTGAAAGAATAGAAGGATCACTAAGCCAGAAGATGGAAGGAAATCAGAAGGATATTGAAAGTAGGATAGAAAATATTTTAAAAGGCCAAGTGCAATGTGAGATTAAAATACAGAGCGTAGCGGAACATGCAGATAATGTAGGAAGACAAATTGCTGGTTTGTCGACGGAAGTAGGCCAAATATGTGGGAATATGAGTCACATTAATGAAAGACTGGAAAAAGTGGGAAAGCGGCCAGACATCGTGGTTAGCCGTATACCAAATTATTGTGAGATTACTTTACCAGAGACTATGTTTGAACCAAGCGGAAAAGTACACCCCGCCGATTTTGTAAAGATATATTCCCGAACCTTGCCAATAGAGTGGTCGGATACAAATAAAATCCGCTATGTACAAAGCAAATTAAGAGATGAGGCTTTTTCATGGAGTAGTGAAGTTTCAGAGAGATGTACTAATTATGACGAATTCCTAAAAATGTTCCGAGATAGATACTGGTCTCAGAGAAAACAGCACAAGGTAAGGAGTGATTTTTACAACTATAGGAGATACTATAGAGGCGACGGCAGTATGAGGAAATTTTGCGAGGAGTTGAGAAAGGAATTGCGGCACCTGGACCAAAAGGTAGGGGAAGTATAACAAGTGGAGATGTTACTACAAAAGCTGCCGCGGCAAGTTCAAGATAATCTGGTGGTTACTCAATGGGATAAGATGGAAGATTTCTTGGACATGCTGGAAAGACTCGACTGATGTCAAGAAAGTTATGAAAATAATATTGAAAGGAATCGAGAATCTGATCACAGATATGATAAGCCAAGGGACAATCAATACAGGGAGCGAGCAAATCTTTGGCTACCGAAAGGAAGTGGAGGATATGGACGAGGAGGATTGCAAAGGCAAGAAAGGGAAGAAGGGCGTAATTTTAACAAGAATGCGGGCAATAATGGCTACTGGCATAATAACAATAATTATACATCGGGGGAGCGAAGGGGCAATAGTCAACCGCCGAAACAAGTGATGTATGTGAGAACAAAAAATCAAACCGAAAGCAATGAAGGAAAAGAGGCGGAAAACTCAAGTCCGCAACTGTGAAGGTCCGCATGGGAGCGAGTGGCGAAGTTAAAGGACCACCCTACATTGAAAAAAATAAAAGTGCAATCGCGGAATCTATCCAGAGCAACAGGCAAAACAGCAAGGCTAGATACTTAGAATGGTGGAGACGTCTACATCTAATTAGTGATAGGAGATGTGAAACCAATTCCACATATGAACGAAGCGGGTGGAATAACCAAGAGATTAAAGAGATGGCCGAAATCGATGTGCGGGAGGAAGAACATAGTGAAAGAAAAGTTGAAGAAGAAACGGGTAGGGCGGAAGCGAAAAGCGAAATTCAGAGAGAATTTTGCAGAGAATGATAGTCAGCTACCGTTGGATGATGATGAAAATGGAAAAGCTATTCTTAGCGGCGATGATAACAAAGAAGATAAGGAAGACGAAGAGAAAGAAGATGAAGATGAAACATTTTTTAATACTAAAGAAAAAGAGAATTTAAAAGACGAAATTCAGGGATCAGCAGAAATTAAGAAATGGCATAGAGAGGGTGAAGAGAGATCCGAAGACAAGATATTAAAGAACATGAAGAAGAAATTTTTAAGGCAAAAGTAAAAAAGAAGAGGAAAGGATTAAATATACACTATGAAGGAAGGAATATACTACGATTGAAGGAAGGAGGTGTAAGAAGTGGAGAGAAGAAAAAGTAAAAAAATAAGATGTATAGGATAAACAGGTGAGAGGGAACCTTGAGATAATCAAAACTGGACCGCTAGTTTAGCAGTAATAACGAAAAATGTTAGTTTCAACCGAATCAAAATGAATAATGTCGGCAGGGTATATATATATACTGTATATAAATCATATTAAGGAATGTGTGTAATTTAAATTTATGTAATGAGAGATGTTTACAGATAGTATGTGACAGTTGTGCAAGAGTTGTTTATATTCCCATGAAATGTGTTTGTATGTCCATATATATTTTTTTTATTTAAAAAAGCCAAATAAAAATAACATTTTTCTTGCCTCTTGTCACGTGACAGAAAACGCTATGGGATTGGAGATCGCGTTAGTGACGTCACCTGCCTGTAGGTGCAGCCGCTGCGTATGGAGTGTTTCCCGCTATCCAAGTTTTCAACTATTTGTTGCTGGTTATCTCTTGTTACTAATGAGATTTTGTGTTGAATATAAAATGAAGAACAATTTGTAGAAGCCTACAGCGGAAAAATACCTAAAATTATTTGTCGGACTAGCTATAGAAACAACCACTGACTTTTATTCTACCGAGCTTGAGAATGTAATAACTTCAATTCGAGAATAATTTATATTTAAACTGGAAGTTAGAGATTAACAGAAGTCCTTCATAAAAATGACTAAAATTTTAAATTAATTTAGTTGTTTTGGGAGATATTTACGAGAAAAATGCAAGTGTAGTTTAAGGTAAGCACAACAGTTAAACAACTGGATGTTATGGACCATGTTTCTTAACTGCGGATAAATAATTATAGATAAATAATATTTTTTTCCCAACGAAACTGAATTTATTTTTTATTTATTTACTGACCGCGTTCACTTCACCGCACGTAGAAACTGTGATGATTAAGTGTTCACTAGTAACGAGAATGAAAGTAACGATGCCGTGATGTCCAGGTAGCTGCAATGTTTAAAGAGTGCTACAGGAATTTGAAGATCCTACATTTGAACCTTGATTAGGACAATATTTATTTTGTGTTTACATTTTTTTTGTTTCTGTTTGCCGTTTGTTGCTTTAAAGAATCATGTTTTTATTACAAGTAGTCACAAAACATTATGCAAACGTTTGAAACATAAATTGTTGTCATACAAGAATACTTTTATAAAATGATAACCTCCTGATTTTAATTTTGAAACATACCAGAGATACAAAATAATTGCAACAAAACCCAAGTGAATAATAGAATTTATTTTAACAATAACTTTGCACGCTAATCTCGCAAAAACTCCGGAATGCTTTGAATAATTTTTGCTGGAATTTTTACGTGACGATACAACTGTATGTTGCCTTTCTGACTTAAATGCATCTATTTGAGCGGTATTTATATTTAATGCTCGAGTAATTTTCATTTTTTTTTAACTTTTTATCGGTGTGCAAAGTTACATCCAGTTTCAGTTTTGACGTCTTTTTTGGTTATGTCTCAAATGTTTATAAAACTCTTTCTATCCAAAAATTTGTGAAACATTCGGAAAATTAATGTTTTGGTGGATTTTAGAAAATGGATATGCGGCGCTACCGACAGCAACTAGTATTTAAAGAAAACGCTCCCAAATAAAAAAAACATATTACAAAGCGAGGACCGAACCTAAGAACCCTAACTTTACTGACACTCGCCTTAAACAGTACTACATTATCTCAAAGAAATTAGCTGAAAATGATATTTACAGTAAATGATATGCGAATTAGTCGCAATATCGTCTGGGTTTCTGTGAGCTAGTTGCAGTGACTTTTTTTCCTATTTCAGCTAATGCGGGAACATTTGGAGAGTTTTTATTGTTTTGGTTGTAGATTGATGTACTAGACCCTATTTATAAACCATATTTCCAAAAATTTATACACAATTTCAGAGAAACAAACCAAACGTTACTTACGTAGAGTGAGCGCCTGCTGGCACGGGAAGTCACGAGTGTCGTTGGCTCGCGCCAGGCAGCAAAGGAGCTTTTTGGCGGGCTTTCAAATACTCTAAATTTTAACGTTGAATGTTACGTAAAATAAGCACTTTTGTCAAAAAATAAATAGTACCCGGTAAATAACATGTATCAATAAACTATTTAAAACCATTTTCAAAAATAGTCAAATAGCCAATTTAGCAATCAAATAAACAGGAAATGCAAAAAATCAAAAGAAAAATGACTCAAGAAAAGTGTGAAGAAGTAGGATAAAAGTGGTTGTGAAGAGACAGAATTTGAATTTTATATAGAAAAAGAGACTGGATAAGCTGTCGGAAATTCATTGTATGTAATGTATTTTGATAGTATTATGGCTTAATGAAGCATTTTGAAACTAATTATTTGTAAAGGCTCAGATACTTCACGATACATTGTTGAGCGCAGTGGTGCGAGGAGTAGAAAAGTGATTGTTGAGTTAGTTGGAAGCTGGCAGTGGAACATGTCTGACGCTATGTAGGAGCGCGGCATACAGTACTGGTAGCGCGAACCAGGCTTCAGTTTATTGTATGTAAAGAGGACAAAAGAGCAAGAAAATGCTGTCCCTTTGGTTTTGGTAAGAAGCTGGTTGCCGCAAATGCTTGCATCTGAAATACAGGGCGTTCGCCGGGAAACGCAACCCACTGTTAGCGCTACAAGGAAGAAACTGCTCCCGGCGAGCGAGCGGTCAGCTTCCGGCATTGTTCGACCGTCGGCCGCAGACTATTTCATAATAATTACGCTTCATAAACTTGTATGTGCTAAGCATTTAAATGTGACGTCAGTTGCGGATCAACAGTGCCATCGTGGACACCCTGCAGGTACCAGTTGCAAAATCTAATCCTAGGCCCCTGGTCTATTTCTGTAATTTTATGCACCACAATTGTTTTGTACGGCTTTAAGTGAACTAGCTTTGTTACTTTCCAAGCTGACGTCTTAGATACGCCTGCCTGCTGCCCTAACTGACTTAATGATTTTTTGGGTGACTGTTCTAGTCGAAAAGCGATATCGTCAATTTTCTCCTCTGTGAGAATACGGTTGACCGACAGTCTCTTTTTGTTAAAAAATGAACCCGTTTCTCTTACTTTTTTAACCAGACGCAGAATTGTTGATTTAGCTGGCAGTAAAGCGCCAGGATATTCGCGACGAAATTTACTGCGACACTTTTTAAAACGACTTCTTCTTCACATATGTATCGTAGAGAAATATTCTTTGTTGCAAACTGTAACGTACCATAATTTTACTCACACTCAAACACGGTACAGATTAGTAAGAGTATGAAGCCCCAAACCAGCCAAACCGCAAAGAAACGTTTATTCACAACACTGTTGGGGCAGCGGAGGTGTTAAACAGTGCGGCGATTCACGGTGCCGTGTGGCGGGAAATGCTGGCTCCACTGACCGAGCAAGTTGCCGACGGCAACAGACTGGGAGGGTAGCGTTTCCCGGCGAACGCCCTGTATTAGTACGTGCAGGCTTCACATTGTTTAGTATAAGGAGGTGCTGTCCCCTCAATATGAACTATAAGTGTCGTGAAGAACATTTGAGTCAGTAAAATTTCCAGTACGTGTGTGTTCCCAGCAGTCGAGATTTTAGCGTGGTCAGAGCCTGTTGTCTGAAGAGAAGAAAGTTTGCGATAGCTTTATCCACGGCCAATAAACCTATTTCATTCAGCGGTGGTGATGGGCAGTGTATATGTTATGTGAATTAATGGTAAACAAATGAAAATCTGCGACACAGTTACTTTTGTTGCTTTAATTTATTTTGTGCATGACGCGTTTCGGGAATTTATTCCCATTTTCAAACTCACTATAAGTAGGTTTACATGTTTTTATTTACAATACACAAACTTTCAATCTGTGTACATCATTCAATAACGTTTGTGTAATTTAGGGATGTATTTGTGTGTGTTTCTGTTTCTGTGGTGCCATTTTCGTCAGAAACCTTCAAAAACAAATCACATGAAAACTGTACAAACGTCCAGCAGAAACAAACACGACTCCTCATATTTCTATAAATAAAAACATGTAAACCTACTTATAGTGCGTTTGAAAATGGGAATAAATTCCCGAAACGCATCATGCACAAAATAAATTAAAGCAACAAAAGTAACTGTGTCGCAGATTTTCATTTGTTTACCCTCAATTTGAAACAGTTGCAGACTTTCACTAATCCATTTTGTTACGGATAAAGTTAAGATTATGTGAATTAAACAAGAATAAACTTTAGACCGACTGTCTATTTATTTCTGGACATAATATCAAACCTGGAAGCCTTAACAATCAGCCATAACATATAACCTATTTTACAAGGCCAAGGCACAACTCCTTTTATGGTCATAGGTAAAGTAGATGTTGCATATAGGAAGATCGGACAAAATTTTGGAGAAATGAAGAAAAGAGGTATAAACATTAAGATGTCGACGTGAAACATCTTTAAAGCTCAGACGATAGAAATAAACGATGGAAGGAATACATTGGGAAACTGAATAATGGGGACGAGTTGAACAATAGCATAATGGAAAAGGAAGGCGATGTCGACAGTGATGACATAGGAGATCCTGTTTTGAGTACAGTATTTGATAGAGCTCTGTATGACTTGAAAGCAAATAAGGCAGTTTGAATTGATGAGATCCCTGCAGAACTTCTTAAATCCCTAGGAGAAGAAGGAATCGAAAGATTATTAAAACTATCAAAAAATTATGAAACTGGAGAAATTCCAACTGATTTTAATAAAAATATCATCTTCACACTTCCGATGAAAGCAAAAGCTTTAAATATTTGAGGTAACTGTGATAATTAACAATTAAATATAAAACAAAGTATTACGCAACGTGAAGTATGATGTGATACATTTAATTTGATGCCCACAGAAAAGACCTATAAAACAGAGCTACAAAAAAGATGTAGAAATTACTGTGCATTGTTCATGTGTTGATGCATTTGTAAAATATTAACCAACAAAATAGGAAAAACATTGGAGTAAAAATTTACGAAATGATGGCAGTACAAATTTAGTGCCAGTAAATACGAGATCTCTTCAGACAGTCCAACGAACCACGTGCATGAACTGGTGAATTTTTTTTCGAGAACTGATAAAGGGAGTCGTTTGAATGAAAAAAATGGAGACAAATAATTGTCGCAGCCACATCAGTGTTTACGACTATTCGTTTGAAAACCTAATTGTGGCTGGTCAAAATAAAAATATTTGAATCTTGTAGGTATGATGTATGGTAGCGGTATTATGTGCTCTTTTAAAATTCATTTGACTCTATTGCTAGGTGCGAACCTTAGATAAAATGAAAAAAAAAATACTAAACTAGATTACGTTTAAAAATAAATCTTATTTGTAACTGTCATATATATAACGTTCGTAATAAAATAATGATGTAAAGTGTAGGTACGATCGAGAGAGACCTCTGTTGGTTCCATACAAACAGGTGCTGCCACACTGCGGCCGCAACTGGCAGTAAGCTGAGTTCAGTCTAAGGCGGACCCCCTCGCATATCGGTCGCCGGTTGTCGAGTACGTATGCGCAATCAATGTTCTTAATCCTATATAGTGTCTGTGATTATCACTTTCCTGCATCTTTTTTTAACCCACTGAGGCATAGGAGCGAGAACTGAAAAACACTGTTCAATTTCAAACAGCTCATATAGAATCGTAAAAACAGACACAAAGAAGTAAGTAATATTTTGTGGGTATCGACAGTTCAAACATTTGCAACATTTTTTGTTTATGCCTCACGCGCCTTGTTCTATTTGTTTGATTGTACCTAAATCCTAGCAAGTGCGTCACGTTTCATTTAACTGAAGCAACAAGTTGCATGCTACAGACGTTTTCACCTGTAACTCTCGCCTTTCTGAAGGCGCGCTAAACGAAAAGATTTTCACTAGGTTATGTATGACGGTAGATTTGGGTTGCTTTCTCCATTCGTCACTTCGTGCCTTTAATTTTAATGTGTAATTATTTGAAAGAGCTGGCTCGTGTTTATTTAAAACCATACAGTGGAAGTCGTCGCCACATCAACAAGAATACTACACTATACAGTTATCCGCAGTTAAGTTAGACTTATAACAGAATTTATTTTCTTGTGTGAAACTGAACTAATGCTAACTGATTGGAGTAATATTTTCAATTTGGTACTCCAGATCAGTAAGAAAGTTGGATATAAAAATGTTTAAATGCTAAGAGTTTAATTTACCTTATAGCAGTGTAAAAACCAGCAAAGTTTGATATAATTTTTGTGTATTTTTCATACCTTTTAATTCATGTATATAGGATAATTTTGTACTTGTGCCAGTTTTTCGAAAATTCATAATTCGGCAAATATTTAGAAAATCAACCCAAAATCTAAGCAATATGTAACAGATATAAATGAACGACGGTGGTCACATCGTTGTTGCATACGTGCTTTGGGTTCACTGTTTCACCACATTCCAGCTCCGAGGTTACTTCATAATGACACATGGCTGTTAAATATATATGATCATAAAAGAAAAAAGAAAAAAAAAAGAAAAAAAAAACAAGAAAAGACGAACCCAAAGCTTAAGTTGAACAGCGGTACTTTATGCCTTATTTGCATTAGCGAGCTCCAGCGTATGTTGTTCGTAGCACTGAGTTATTTTATGTCCGAGTTACTGTAGAGCTTAGTGGATGTGACTTTATCATGTTCAGCCTGAAAGTGCATATTTTATTATTGCGTAGGATGATAAGATTCTTCTAGGATTAAGTGATACCGTTTCCGGTCAGAGTTCTCCAGAAGGGTTTCTTTTCTCTAGGTCTTTATGAAATAGTTTGTTTAGGAAGTCTGTTATCTTTCATTTCTTCCATATCAAAGAGTCATTTATTTCGAAAAAAAAAATAGATCTTTTCATTCAATCAGAAAATATTATGATAATTCTCTTGTTTGTTATTCCATATTTATCTTTCTTTATCTTCCTTTCTCACCGAGCGTGGTGGTGTAACGGTTAGCGTTCTCGCCTCGCATTCGAGAGGACGGCGGTTCAAATCCCCATCCGGGCATCAGATTTGGGTTTTCCATGGTTTCCCAAATCACTCCAGGCAAATGCCGGGATGCTTCCTTCAAAAGGCCATGGCCGAATTCCTTCCCATTCCTTGCTCCCCATCCTTTCCCGTCTCTAAAGACCTCGCTGTTAAGAGACGTAAAGCAGTTAAAAAAAAAATCTTCCTTTCACATATCGCAACCTTTTCAATTCTGAGTACTTGTATCGTTCCGTGTTGCCACTCAGTTGTTTGACCGATACTACATAGTAGGCACTGCCATAATTTTATAAAATTTTATTTCAGCTGCTGCCTAAGGTGTATCGTATGGCTCCGCTGAATAAAATGTCGATAGCTTGCTATCTGTTATTCCTTATATTTAAAGGTGATAACATATTCCCAGTACTGAACAGGGATACGTGTTTTTTTTAATTATGTCGTTATAGACTATTTTAGACCTTACAGGGAAGTTCCTGTAAAGGCAAATTCTCTGACAGCGAGTTTTTTACATTACGAGTATATTCAACTGTGAGTTTATTTGTACAGTGGATTGGTCGTTTAAGATTATTTTCATTTTTTTGGATCGAATTGTAAAAGTAACGAGAAATTGTGTACCCGTATGTATGTTTTTTTTTACGTATGGCTTTACGCCTCGTCGACGTCATTAGAGGCGGGAATAGATTGGGAACAAGGAACAGGAAGGAATTCGACCTTGGCCTTTTGAAGGGGTTTGGGGAAACCATGGAAAACCAAAATGACCAGATGGGGATTCGAACCCGCGACCTCCCGAATGCGAAACCAGAGCGTTATCCGCTCACCCACCACGCTCGCCATATGTATTCGTTACTAAACCAGTCAGTACCCGTTACTGTCGAATTTTCACTCGTTACTTTTTGTACAATCGAGCGCTAGCATGAAGCATTGTATCCAGTCGCTCAGCGTACGGGACGACTTCGTTACTTTCGTGTCGTTTCGTTACTCGTTACTTTGAACACAATCGAGCACTAGTATGAAGAAGCATCGCATCGAGTCGCGTCGCGAACGGGTTACGGGATGACTTCATTCGTACTTTGTAAAGTTTAAGTAAATTGTTTATTTAGCAAAGTATGTTTAGATAAAATTTGCTCTGTAAAATAAAATAGAAGTTAGAATATAACGTTTTAGAATAAACACATTTCATAAATGTTTGGAATTAATAAAATCTCACTATGGTATGATCAACAAAAAAGCAATAACAATCTCAATTTATTTATCCAAATATTCTTTTTACAAATTATGCTGTGCAAATTTTAATGTTAAACAAAACTCTTTATGTTCTCAAAATTACTCGTACTTACCTCCCTCGCATTCGGAAGGACGGCGGTTCGAATCCCCGTCCGGGCATCCAGATTTGGGTTTTCCATGGTTTCCCCAAATCACTCCAGGCAAATGCCGGGATGCTTCCTTCAAAAAGGCCATGGCCGAATACCTTCCCATTCCTTGCCCCCATCCTTGCCCCCCATCCTTTCCCGTCTCTAAAGACCTCGATGTTAAAAAGAGACGTAAAGCAGTTAAAAAAAAAAACTACTTACCTCGTTAAAAATATTGACACTTAGCAGTAAATAATATTAATTATATTAACATAATGTACGCAAAACATGTTTGTATTACACATTTTCCTTTATAACGAAACGAATTCAATTCAAAATTCCCAGAAATATGCGACGCGCGATGTTAAAATGTTTATTATCGCCTACATTTACTTAGTCACAGGGCGAACCGCGGCAATTCCTGAGTGATGTGACGTATTTGTTCGTTTATGGAATCAAACTACATCAATACGACAAATGCGAGTAACGAAATGGATTTGTGAGTAACGTTTCGGTACTTCGAGTCAGGCGATGTACTCCTTACTCAATAACGAATACATACAGTTTGCTACAGCTCTACTCTTGGATGACGACTCAACGGTTAGCGAACAAAATGACATTCAGACATGTCGAATTGTTAATTTTTATTCTGAAAATTACTTTATTTTCACATTCTTAGTGAGGTAGTCCTTGTATAAATTAAATGTAGTAGTGGACAGACTACGTGTGGTTTGCAGGAAGATGTCTCAGTGTATGCAACTTTTGCGGTGTTTTTGCATAAACATTTTATACCGCCTACACATGGTTAGGAATCCATTATATTTTATGAGCTGCCTTAGTAATTTTATATCTCCTTTATAGAAATCTTTAAATTAGTCTATGAACATTACGTGTTGTAGACTCAGACGGGGCCCAAATTAATTATGGATAACATAGGAGTGGACTGTTCGCAGGCATTTGCAGGAATTTACCAAGAAACCAAGGAAACAGATCGCCATTTTCAACAATAGACGTAGCAGGAAATGTTGGTGTATCCTTTTATTCTGCTTTGGTGCGACATTCCAGGGAGATTAAGATGATGGCAAACACATCAACCACACAGACATTCTAGGTCCAAGAATAACGGTGACTTTTGTTGAAAAGTCGCGGTAAATTGGTGGCGTTCATAATTGTTTGAGAGACAGTGGGCGCGCCTGTTAACTCAGCCTTCAGATCATACTGTTTGCTGATCCTGTTTCGGTTGGTTGATTGTTAGTCTTCAAAGTGGTATCGACTCTACTGATGAAGTGTTCCGGAAATCAAGTCACAACGTGCGTCGGACTGACTGAAACGCGCATGTGTTCCAACATTGTTTTTCCGGTTTCCCTGTAACTATTCAGCAGCAGGGCCGCATTTAGGCTCTGTGGGCCCCTAGGCTATACATGTGGTGCGGGCCCCCTGTCGGCAGTGTATGGATTCTTAAATTTCGAAATATTCGAAATTCGACCTAAAAATTTTTTTAGCTCTACTACCTGCCCAGGCGAGGGTTGTGGGTGGTGAGGGGCCCCTCTTTGTGGAGCGGGCCTCCCTTTGTGGTGCGGGCCCCTAGGCTACAGCCTATGTAGCCTATGCTTAAATGCGGCCCTGTTCAGCAGAAAGAATCTCTTGTGATTGTATCTATAGCCGAGACAGTTATCGGAAGACAAATAAAGCTAAAATATTGATTTGAATTTGAATTTATGAATTATCAAAAGAAAATAAGGATTCCGATGCCAGTTTTGATACCAATTTCCACGTAAATAATGCCAGATAACATTTATGTAATTTACCACAAGTGCTACCATTCCAAACAGTTTATTAATAACAATCGCGGCATTGAATTGGGTACATTCAAATACTTTCTCACAGTTAGTGAAAATTCAGTATGCTACCATATCGACTTCTCCTTTTTTATATAACGTAATTGTGACTTAATTAAATAAGAAATTATAACAGTCATGAAGTCAGGTTAATTATGTATCACGAGTTGCCGCTCTTTCACATCCAGCTTTCTTAATTCCTGTAATAGATGCGAGTGTCATGATATCACCAGTGTGGTCAGCTATACTAAATGATTAATTGAATTAATCATGGTTAAAGGACAAAATAGTTGTTGCAGGCCCAAGAATACACACGCGCAGTCAATCAAAGTTCACGAAAGTTTTCATTACACTTCAAATACATTAACCAAAAGCTCGCAACCAAACAATATAGATTCGTCACCGCAGAAAACAGATTTCGAGCATTAAAGGCAGAAAATAAGTGAGTAGTTCCGCTAATGTTCATTCTGTCTCGCACGTCACAGGATCCGTCGACCGCAAGTCATGTTATCTCAAAACAGCATGCAAACTATATCCACTAGTCAACACAAGGCAGTTTCATTTTAAAAACCACTCTTCCCTCAGATTCCTGTAATCTTTCGATCGGCACACTTAAAGGCTGTTGATAAAAAACGATATATCGATATTGTTTAAAAAAAAAATATGGATATTTTAGGACGATATATCTACTGAAATCTGCATATCGGATTCGATATTTTAAAAAAATAAATTGTTATTTTCCATTTTCCTCTTAGAATATTCCAAGTTATTATTGGGGGAAAAACGATTACCTGTGTTGCACATGCAATAAATTTGATCATAGATAGAATTTTAAGAAACAATGAACATTTTAAAAACTTTTCTGACAAATTGCGCCTTATTTTAAATACTCAGTTAGTGCTTCTGATTAATAATGATCCGAGCACAAGGAGAAGTAAAAAAGATGGCAAAATAACTCATTCAATATTCATTCGAATTCTTGTCTGGATATTTTGAAAGTTTTTTAAAATTTGTCTTCAGTCAATGCAAAAGTATTAGCTTTAAGAAACTAATCGTAATGTACCAGGTATGGGTAGGGTTGATTGATGGCCGAGAAATCCCGGAATGTCCCGGAATTTTGTGTCTGGTCTCGTGTCCAGCAATTATGCTTTGCTGTCTCGGAATTCCCGTATATTAGTTTCTTTTCTCAAACTCAGTTCACCACGGTGGCCAAGGGGCCAAGCCAAGTATCCCATGCTCGCAGCGGTAGAATGGAATGTTCGAAAAGTCTGAGCTTTTATCCCTTAAATCAGAGGAATTGAAACTGACAGGAAAATACTCTTTGAATTTTCTTGGATTTTGAAAATTCGAAAAGCAGTTAACATTAATTCCCTTTATACATAGTTCACATGTCTGAAACGTGTTTTTGAGGTCCTTCCAAAAGACTTTCCAAACGATAAAATCTGGGACAATGTCTTTATAACAGCCATTTTTAATGATTTTGTAAATTTAAAGAAAATAGTTGGTTTTGTTTTGTCAATTCCAACAAGCAATGCGTTTTGTGAGACAAATTTCAACCCGTTGAATAGTTTATGGACTATAGAGCGAAACAGAATGTTCATGGATTTGATCAAGGCTGAACTGCAAGCTCAATCAATTTTGAAGACTCTTGCTGAGAAATTTTATCAGTTTTGCAATAGCAGTTAGGCAGAAAAATTTGTGAAAATGGCAAAATCTAGTGATAAATATTCAAAAAGTAGTTGATTAAGATTTATTTTGATTGATGTTGATTTAACAAAGGATAGATGTTCATTTCTTTTATTTGTTGATAAAACCTGATGTCGATTTTCGGCCTAAATTTAATTAATAATCCTAACAGATGTGTTCAATTTTTTTTAGGGCTGTTGGTATTTTAAAAAATATTGGATTTTCGATATATCGATATTTTTAAAAGTATCAGTATCGGATTCGATATATCGAAGAAAAAGTATCAATATATCGACCCTATTGTATAAAAACAATGTTACAAAAACAAATCATTTTAAAAAAGGGCGAAGACTTGTGGCTCTACGATCGCATACTGCTACCAACTTATAAATACACATAATTTTCACAGCGTCGTTACAGTTCTTCTAGATAAAAATGATATCTATGCAATATCGTCATCGCTTAAATCTATACTTTTTCTGATAAAATATTGTAGGAGATAGTTTGCCATTTAATCTCTTTATATGCGGTGTAAGGGTTTGGGAGAGACTGTATAAGCCTTTTCCAAATTTCAACCTATCCTTCACGTTGTGCACCCTGTTTGCAAGGACGAGGGTCTGGCGACTGAAAGATTCCCGGTATAAGGAGTCACCCACTGCTTGCCAACGGCCTCCGGAGGACGGCGGAATAGCGCGGAGCGGTTCAGAGCATCCTATTGCCATTGGGTTTGGAAACAGCCCCTAAAGGCGGATGAATCAGAAATGATCAACGGCATAGGGATGCAGAAGGCAACGGGAAACCACTGAATTAAAGACCCAAAGTGTATCTCGAGGACATGTAATCTTCTCAAATTGCATATATCATGATGGCTTCTTCCTGGTTAAATAATCCGGAGCTAAAATAGTCCACCAATCGGATTTCCGGGTAGGGAATAATCAGGAAAGAGTCATCAGAATGGATAGAAACATTCTATGAGTCGGAGCGTGGAATGATAGAAGTATGAATAGGGTAGGTAGGTTAGAAAACTTAAAAAGGGAGATGGAACTACTTCAGTTAGATGTTGTTGGGATTAGTGAGATTAAATGGAAGGACGCACTGGATTTCTGGTCTGGGGAACCCAGGATAATTAGCACACAAGCTGTAAATGGAGTTATTGGTGTAGGATATGTAATGAATAAGACAGTAGGCAAACGGGTAAGTTATTGTGAACAGTTTAGTTACAGGATTATTTTGATGAGGTTAGAAACTAAGCCCGCCCCAACCACGTTAGTACAAGTGTATATGCCAACGACACAGGAAGAAATAGAGAAAATACACGGCGAAATTGAAGAATTAATCCAATATGTGAAGGGGGAGGAAAATCTAATAATCACGGGTGATTGGAATGTGATAATGGCAGAAGGAAAAGAGGGGAATACTGAAGGAAGTTTAGGTCTAGGACAAAGAAATGAGCGAGGATGCATGTTGATAGAATTTTGTGAAAGATATAAGCTAGTTGTGGCAAACACATTGTTTAAGAACCATGCAAGAAGGATATAAACCTGGAAACGTCCAGGGAATACAAGCAGATATCAGCTATATTATATCATGGTTAAACGGAGATTTAGGAATCAAGTTCTAGACTGTAAAGCGTACCCAGGAGCAGACATAGACTCTGACCATAATTTTATAGTAATAAAAAACTCGTACAGGCTGATATTCAAGCGAATAAGGAAGCAATAATTGCAGAACAGTCTGGAAGTGAATAAACTCAAACAATCCATCACGAGAAAAATGTTTGCAGAAATGGTAAACTTCGGTCTAAGAATTAACTCTGAAAGGAGCTCAACCGAGGACGAATGGAATGCATTAATGCGAGAAGTAATGAAAGCTGGTAAAGAAATATTAGGCTTTATGGAAAAAGTTGCCCAAAATCTTGGATAACTGAAGAAATTTTGGAGCTGATAGATCAGAGGAGAAGGCACTAAAATGCTTAGGACAAATCAGGAAGTGAGCAATCTACATATACATATATACTCTGCAATTTACAAAATTGTGGGTGGCAGAGGGTGCTCAGCTCCAAAGCTAATCCCATTGTTTTGCATTCCAATCTCGAATGGTAGGAGGGAAAAAAGAATTCATATAAGAATCAGTGCGGCACCTTATTTCTCTAATCTTATGTTACCTTTCATTCCGATTCAAATAGGTTGGTGGAAGAAGTATTTCACTACAATCGCAAGTGAAAGTAGGAGTACACATGTTTACCAACAAGTTTAAACAAAACGTGCGTCGTCTATCTACCAGAGACTCCCAGCCCAGTCTACTAATCAGTTCTGTGACGCTTTCGTAAGGACTGTAGCAAGCGGTCACGAATCGAGAGGCTCTTCTCTGTACTTTATCTATACTGTCAATCAACCCCTTACGAAGCGGATCCCAAATGGCACAACAGTAGTCCAAATGTGGACGCACAAGAGATTGGTACGCTATCTCCTTTGTTTGTTCATTACAATTTATCAATATTCGACCTAGCAATCGCGGTCTAGAATTAGCTCTACCTACTAACGAATTTATGTGTAAGTCCCATTTCACGTTACTTTGTACTGTTACTCCCAAATATTTCACAGAATTGACCATATCAATAAATGAACTGTTTACCTCTTATTTCTGAACAAGTGGATTCTTTTTGTTAGTTAAGTCTTGCACTTTTTACAATTTTTGGCTAAGTTGCCATTCAGCGCACCATGCCAAATTAACATCCAGATCGCGCTGAATTTCTACGCAATCGGCCGAATTCCTTACTTCCCTATAAATAACCGCATCATCAGCAAGCAATCTAAAAACGCTTTTCAATCTATCTCCGAGATTGTTTATAAAAATTAAGAAAGGAAGTGGTCCTATTACGCTTCCTTGAGGTACAACCGATGTAACATCTGGATTAGAAGAACATTCTCCTTCAATGACGACATACTACGACCGACCAGTTTGAAAATCCTTTATCCATTCACAAAGCTGATCTGATATACCGTACGCTCAAAGCTTCGCTAAAAGGCGGTTGTGTGGCACAGTGTCAAAGGCTTTCTAAAAGTTTAAAAAATTGCATTTACTTGTGAACCTGCATCAATAACTTTCATTAAGTCGTATGTAAATAGGCCCAGCTGTGTTTCACATGATCCTTTCTTCCGAAATCCGTGTTGATTTGTTGTAAGCAAATTACTTTCATCTAGAAAATTCATAATTTTCAAGCAATTAAATGCTCCATAAATCTACTACAAACAGATGTTATAGACATGGGTCGTTAGTTTCTAGGATCACTTCGATTACCTTTCTTGAAAATCGGAGTTACTTGTGCGATTTTCCAGTCGGAAGGTACTTTTCGCTCTTCTAAGGATTTACTGAATATATCAGACAGAAATGGTCCGATTTCCACCACGTACTCTGAAAATACCCTTACTGGAATTACATCCGGGCCCGGTGCTTTCCACCACTTCAGGATCTCTAATTGCTTAATGATACCTGCAGTATCCATTCGTAATGATTCCATCACCAACTTGACACGACGTGGGAAATCGGGAATGCTATACTTATTTTCATCAGTAAATGAATATTTGAGTACAGTATTTTGTACGTTAGCTTTATCGCGTCTTTCATTGACCTCGGAACCTTCACGAATTTGTGATGGAATATTGTTGTTGGTACAACTGACTTTTCGAACATACGACCAAAATTTCTTTGGGATTTCTGTGAGATTCTTAGAGAGATAGTTGGAAGAAATTCGCTGAGGACCTCACTCATCAAATTCTTTTTTTTTTTTAATTTTATTTGGCTTGAAGCGCCAAATGGCACAATACAGCCATTATCTATTTATACAGATAATTGGCATTGTACAGGTAAAGAAGTCATTTTACACGATAATTATACATAAATCAAGAATTTTACATCATCTGGAGTATTTCTGAATTAAATACATACATGTTTATAAAATCAGGAATAAGAATGACAAGTAATTAGAGTACTCTGTACCAACATTAGGGGTTGCAAGGCTCTTCGTGCACAAACAATAATTACAGCATAACTAAAATATAAAGGAGATTTTTACCCTCACATTAACATTAGTTTCTTAATAAAACTGATTATTTATATACACATACAAAAATTAAAACATTAAAAAAGGAATTATTTACCTAAATCTTAATATTAGTTGTTATTATAAATTACGCTAGCAATTTATATACAACCACATTGTTGCCGTGCAGCAGACAAGAGATACTTGTTGGAAAAGGTATTCCGCAGTTGTTTAGATCTCTAAGGAATTTGGGTCTGTGAGCTTTATATCTTGAACAAGCGAAAAATATATGGTTTATATCACCTACTTCGGAGTTGCAATATTCACAAATATCTGAATTTATGATGGTTAGACGATGTAGGTGCTGTGCGAATACATCTTGATTAAAACGTATTCTAATTATAGTGGTGATAACCACTCTAGGTTCCGAAGAACTGGAAAACCAGGGCGGGTAGGAATTCGGGGCTGGATGTTGCCATAATATTGTCCCTTTGTTTTTTTTACTGACGTCCCATTCACTCTGCCATTTGTTCAATACCTTGATTTTTATTTGTGATAGATAGTCCGTGTACGGTAACCGTGTTTTGAGGGTGACGCCTGTTCTAGCTGCTTTCTTTGCCAACTCGTCTACTTTTTCGTTATAGACCACCCCGGCATGCGCCTTCATCCAGAGGAAACTGATTGGCCTGTTTCTTCTTGAGGTTTCTACTACCTTTTGTACTATGTTTACTATAATCTGGTTAGTTATCTCGCCCCAATATTTGGTTTGAATAGAGTTCAATACACTCTTAGAGTCTGAGATGATTAGGAACTTCGTCTCTGCTAGTGTTGAGCAATACTTGACTACCTCTAAAATAGCTATTGCTTCTGCGGTGTATATAGATGTAGTTGATGATATTTTATACATTCCCTGATACCTGGTACAGGGGCAGAAAAAGGCACATCCTACGTCTCCAGTTTTAGATCCATCCGTATAGATATGCACGGTGCTACTCCAGTTTTTTGCTAACAGATTGAGGTTTGGGTATTGCTTATCCTCAAGAGTCATATAAAATACCGGAAGTTGAATCATACTAAAGATGGAATGGTATTCGTATAGTGGAAATTGCTTTATTGGCATTATTCTGTCCGTTTGTTCTACGAACTCAGTGTAGCTATAATAGGCCTCTGGGAGTCGCAGTCTTCCTCTATTATTCCACAAGTTACTCAACTCTTTACATTTAAAAGATAGTTTGGTGGTTCCGGTATGCTAGCTTCTCAACAATGAATTTTTCCGACAGCCACTGTCTTCTAATATGAAGAGGCATCTCCCGGGCTTCCACCAACAGGGCATTGGTGGGAGTAGATCTCATGGCCCCAAGACAAGTGCGAGTACAACTATATTGTAGCTTGTCTAACCTGGAGAGGATTCCGGAGCTTGCACTGCTGTATAGAATGCATCCACAGTCTATTTTGAATCTAATTAACGCTCTGAGGATCATCAAAAGTATACTGGGATTTGCACCCCACCAAACGCGTGTCAAAGATCGAATAATATTCTAAGCTTGGTTACAAGAGTTGATTATTTGATTAATGTGTGGTATCCAACTGAATTTGGTATCCATCAATAATCCCAGGAATCTTACATTAGATTTTACTGAAAAGGAGTAGTTTCTCAGCCTGACTATTTTGACCTCATTGAGTTCTATCCGTTTTCTGGTGAAGATAACGACGGAAGATTTCAGTGTTGAAATTTGAAGTACATTTGATTTCAGTCATTTCTCTATTTCTGTCATGGTTGCGGATAGGTTATTTAAAGCCATCTCCAATGAGACCGCCAAAGAGTATATGCAGATGTCGTCTGCATACTGAAGGATTCGGGTGTTAGGACTTATTAGTCTTTCCAGATCCCATGTATAGAGTATATATAGTAGCGGGCTGAGTATGTCACCTTGGGGTAATTCTGCAGTGAGTGTTTTTGGTCCAATAATTTGATTCCCATACACCACAAAGTCAGTTCTTTCCAACAGGAATTTGCTTATTCCATATATAAAGACCTCCCAGTCTGCTTAATTTTTTAAATAGAATAGGAATTTGTACATTGTCATAAGCTGAGGGGATATCTAAAAACAAGGAGACTGTAAAGTATCTCCTTTTGAAAGAGGTAAAGATGTCCTTTATTAATATACTTATACTATCCATTGTTCCTCTCCCTTTACGAAAACCAAATTGAGATTGAGGCATCACTATTCGAGATGATTCTTAACAAGTTTCTCGAGGGTCTTCCCCACACACAACGATAGAGCAACTGGTCTATATGAAGAATGGTGTAAAGGATTTTTACCAGATTTTAAAACTGGGAGTATTAACTAGGTTGTCCATTCTTCCATTAAGCAATTCCTTGTCCATATTTCGTTAAAAATGCAAAGAAGTAAATCCAGTGCTTTTGAAGGGAGATTTTCTAGCATTGCATAATGGATGTTGTATATTCTTTGTTATTTCGAGTACGTTTTTTAATTCCAGGATGGTGAAGGGTGTCATGACAGGGTGTGAGTAATCTTCAGCTTCAGGACGTTTCAAAGGAGCGTCAAACAAGAGGATGGTGCTATTCTGTCAACGAAATCTTCCAGCCATACTGGATCAGTGTTGAAGGGTTCAACTATATTTAATTCTTTTAAAGACCTGACTTTCTTTCAAACATCGGAAAGACTGGAGTCTTTATTCAGGCTGTTGCAATATTTTACCCATTCCTCCTTATTTCGATGCTTTCAGAACTTTTTTGTCCGAGCGTCCTCACGTTTAAACTCCAGGAATAGTTCAAGAGTCTGTTCTTTCCGATATCTATTCATTTCGCCATCACTTTCGAACAAGCTGTATTGCACCAAAAGACTTTAGGTTTTCTACAGAAAATAGCTGTTTTAAGGCGAGGGATTGACTTGACAGCAGCTTTTTTTTATTGCTGAGATCAGAGCATCATATCTTTCCCTTACACTCAAATTAGGGTCCAGCTTGTCTAGTTCCTCTAAAATAACAGAGCCGTAAGTTGACAACGAGGCTTCCTGGATTTTCCATTGACTATTAGAATAGTATCTTTTTGGCAATCTTGTTTTAATACCAACACTTATGTGTACTGGGAAATGGTCTGAACCCAGTGAATACCTTTTAATCTCCCAATTATCTATTTTGTGGAAATTGGGCAACGCTATAGATACGTCCACTGCAGATGGACGTCTCCAAGGAGCTGGGATCATCGTAGGGGAGCCATAATTTAGTATTATAAGAGAGTTATCTTCTATAGAATTCAACAATGAGCGACCATCAGCATCTGAAATTTCGTTACTCCACGCACAATGATGTGAATTAAAATATCCGCAGATCAGAAAGGGGGAACGAAAAGCGTCACAGTCTTAACACGTCCTCTTAACTCAGCTAAGGTTTCTAAATTACTACGGCACCCCTTCCTCCTTGAGCGTGCGTATATCCTCCTTTGTTTTTTAAGTAATTTTTAAATTCATGTGTGTACCACGGTGGATCATTTTCCCCTTTTATTGTCCACTGGGGTATACGGAGAAGTTACAGAGGACAGCCGCTCGATTCGTGACTGGTTGTTACAGCCCTTATGAAAGCGTCACAGAATTGATACATAGATTGGGCTTGGATCGTTTGGAAGACAGACGACATCGTTGGCGTTTGGGTTTATTGGAGAAATTGCGAAATTCTATGACCTACGAGTGCAGTGAGATACTTCTTCCGCCATCCTATTTGGGTCGCAATGACCGGAGGGATAAGATTCGAGAAATAGAATGCCGTACTTTTATGTATTCTTTCTGTCCTCGCGCAATTCGGGGTTGGAACCCAAAGAATTAAGATTGGTTTTTAGCACCCTCTGCCACACACAATGTTTGTGAATTGCAGAGTATGGATTTAGATGTAGATGTAGAAGCTGCCTTATCCCTGATACCAGTAATGTGAACGTAATTGCGCCAGTCGATATAAGGCAGTTTGAAATCGCCGCCTACATGAACCAACCTTATGACGAAGATCGAGAAATCTGCAGCCAATATCACCACAGAAACGTCGTAGTCTCTGCTTCAGCTCCTCAATACGGCTCTGAACTAGAGGTTCACGATCAACTCTGTCGACGATGCTACAGATGGTTAGCTCTGTCGATATCTTGCGGCCACTGGCCACAAATTTCACCCTTTCAGTCAGCCGCCTGAAGGAAGTGAGGATAACCTTCGATCCAAGGCGACAAGCATCATTGGTGCCCTCATGAAACACAATCTGTAGTTGGCTATACCCCGTCCTTTCTATGGCATCCGGGATGGCCTGTTCCACATCTCGGATCAGGCCACCCGGAACACACACAGAATGGACGTTGGATTTCTTCCCCGAGTAATCCGCCATTTCTCTAAGGGGCTCTATAAACCGCCTAACATTAGAGCTCCCAACTACCAAAATACCCTTCTGCGTTTACTCAGACCTAGCGGGCTGGGGGGCCATCAACTCGCAGGATGACAATTGTGGGACTGAGTGAGCCTCCGACAATACGTCATACTAGTTGGACAGTCGAACAAGTTCAGCGTCTTGGTCTTTAAGCCTATCCGACTGCCCCCATGTGCGGCTTCGAAGTCTAGAAGCCATACGCCAGTCACCGACAGGTGACCGAGGCTTGGCCTCCAGCTCTTCAGCCTGGGTTGCAGGTACGACGGTCAATATAGGAGAATCTGTGAGCAGCATGGCTACATCAGGTTCCCCAATATCACATCTGCTGCAGCCTTTTACGAAAGCTTCCAGCTGTGTAACTTTTGCTAACACAGCTACAAGCTGTGCGCGCAGATCAGTCACCCCAGCTCGCGTCTGGCCACAGCAATCACAGTCACTAGACATACTGCTTTTTAAATACGCGAAAAAGAAAAGAAAAGAATAGAAACTCGAACTAACCTGTACTACCTATAAACTATAAAAACTCAGAGAAAACACTAATAAAATTTATGCACCACTGAAGATAAAATATAAAACGAAAATACCCTACTGAACTCAGCGACTGCTCAACTGCTACTAAACTGTACATCCTACAAATATAAATAATCAGAGATTACACTAACAAAATCTACACACCAATAAAGATAAAATATAAAACGAAAACGCTACTGTACTCAGCGACTGTTCAACTGCTACTGCAGTAAAGCAATACAGGCAATTTAGAAATCAAATAAACAAGAAATGCAAAAAAAAGCAAAACAAAAATGGCTACAAGAAAAGTGTGAAGAAGTAGAAAAGGAAATGGTAATAGGTAAAATAGATGTTGCATATAGGAAGATCAAACAAAATTTTGGAGAAATAAAGAAAAGAAGTGTAAACATCAAAGCCGCCAATGGGAAACTTCTCTTAACCCCAGACGATTGAGCTAACCGGTGGAAGGAATACATTGAAAAACTGTATGATGGGGACGACCTGAACAATAGCGTTTTGGAAAAGGAGGGCCATATCAACATTGATGACTTAGGATTTCCTGTTTTGAGTACAGAATCTGATAGAGCTATGAATGACTTGAAAGCAAGTAAGGCAGTTGGAATTAATGAGATCCCTACAGAACTTTTTAAGTCCTCAAGAGAAGAATGAATCGAAAGATTATTCAAGCTTATATCAAAAAGTTATGAAACAGGAGAATTTCCAACTGATTTTAATAAAAATATCATCTTCTCACCTCCGATGAAAGCACAAGCTGACAAATGTGAGAATTATCACACAATTATTCTACCATCATATGCTTCGAAATTACTGACCAGAGTAATATATGGAAGAATGGAAAGGGTAGTAGAAGAGATGGTAGGTGAAGATCAGTTTGGTCTTAGGAAAAATCGCGGTATAACGGTAGCAGTTCTGGCATTAAGATTAATACTTGAAGGGCGGATCAAGAAAACAAAGATACTTTTATGGCGTTTGTTGATTTAGAAAAAGCTTTTGATAATGTTAGGTGGGACAAGATGTACGGCGTTTCATAATTTAAAAGAAGTCAGGTGTAAAATATCGAGATATAAGAATTATTTATAAACTGTATAAGAATCAAGTAGCTTTAATAAAAGTAGAGATTCACGAGGGACAAGCATCAGTTAAAAAGGGTATTAGACAATGTTGTAGTCTATTCAACTTGTGTGTAGAAGAAGCAATAAAGGAAATAAAAGAAAATTTTTAATGTGGCATGATTGTTCAGGGAGAAAAGATCAGTGTACTACGATTTGCTGATGACATTGTCTTGTTAGCAGAACAGGCTGAGGATATTGATAATGGCATGAACAAAATACTGAAAGAACATTTTGGACTGAATATAAATCAAAGCAAAACAAAGGTGATGAAAATTAGCAAAAATGATACCAATCACAGTAGATTAAATGCAAAAATAAGATCGGATGCAATAGGAGAAGTAAGTGAATTCTGCTACTTGGGAACAAAATTACTACCAATGGCTGAAGCAGGAATGTTTTTAAAAGCAGAATAGCACTAGCAAAAGGAACCTTAGTGAAAAAGAGAAATCTTTTAGTTTCAAACATTGACCTAGCACTTAGAAAGAACTTTTTAAAACTGTATGTGTGGAGCACAGCACTTTATGGTAGTGAAGCATGGACTTTAGGGATACCAGAAAGAAAGAAATTGAATCATTTGAAATATGGAGCTACAGAACAACGCTGAAAATTAAGTGGACAGACAAAGTAAGAAATGAAGGAGCTTTGGAAATGATTGGTGAGGAAAGAAGTTTGTGAACAAAGCTTACAGAAAGGAGAGACAGGCTGGTAGGTCATATTTTGAGACTTGCTGGGTTGGTTAATTTGTTAGTGGAGGGAACAGTCGAAGGTAAGAACTGTAGAGAAAGACAGAGATTTGAATATATGAAACAGATAATTGAGGACGTGGGATGTAAGGGATATATAGAGATGAAGAGGTTAGCACAAGATAGGAAGGGATTGCATCCAACCATTCGAAAGATTGATGACAGCGAAAAAAAAAAAAATCTTTATATATAAAATCTAAGATTTGGGTGAATCGCATCCTCACGCACATACGACTGTACCATTTCAGGCCATATTCACAAGAGATGTTACTGATGTGTCGCAAAAGATTTTTATTTATAATTCATTCTGGTAGGCGGCGCCAATTAATAATTCATATATTTGAAATTAGGTAATGCTGGCTACGATTCCACAGATAACTCTCTATTTCAAAAGCATTGCTCGCCAATGTTTGCACTAGCACTGTTTTGTTTCTCGAGTACGTGTGTTTATATCATAAGTTTTGTTGTATGTAGTAGGTGTATTAAAATAAAAAAAAATACGTTATTTAAAATAACAAATGGATGTAATACATAATTTACCTAAATATGAGAATAGAGCTCACTCATTCGAGTAGACGATAAGACATTAGATATCTTTGGTTGGAATTTTACATGAGAAATTCAGTAGGGTAAGCAGTTGTTCGCTGCAGTTAACCTTGAGTGTGTTGAAACGTGCAGTTCAGGTAAAAAGTATTTTTAAAAAAATAGAATTCACATTATACCTATTAATAAATTTTACAGTTATGAAATTAGTTCGTTACATTTAGCGGGGATTCTACGGTAACCGTGGTGATGGAATTTGATGATGGATTCTTATGTTATTCGAAGAACCAAATTGGAAGAGTAGAATAATATTTTTCGATACTTCGGTTAGTTCTCGGAATACACTGTCCCAAAATTTTGTTGTTGGGTTAAAATGCAGTCTAGAAAAAAAAAAAAACTTTTGTCATGAACAATGGGTGTTATGTTTTCTTACTACCGGTTGTAGTTAGTTCGAAATGCGGTCTGGACCAGAAGAATATTCTGAGGCAGCTTCCGATTGAGTAGGAGGGCACATGTGGCTGTTCCAGGACGGAGCGGCAGGGACCGAGTAGTCGATTTATTCTGGAAGGAGGGAAGTATGTGGTAGCTTTGCTTCCTCGTTACTAGTAAATAAATATTCTAACAGCTGTTGTAATGGAAGATAGCAAGCCACACTCTGTACAAATACTGTATGAGCTTTATACTAGAGAACCATCTACCGAGGGAGAAGTGGCCAGTCGTAAGGCTGGACAGAGCTGCAGGTAGTGTGGGTACTGATGGAGAAAGATTTACAGAAAATATGAAATACGCTTTAATGCTTTAATATTAAGGAAGTGAATCTGATAAGATCGTTAAGAACTGTTATTCGTAGATGGCATGGAAAATACCAGAGTAGGAACTTATCCATATTTACGGGAAGGAGGACAGTAGAAAATTAAATAGGATTACCAAGATTTTGTGAGGAAGCTATGTTGGTTAAATAGACCTAAAGCTGCTGATATCTGTAATATTAGCATATTGTATCATATGTATCATGTAGAAATACTAGCAGTTATCCGCAACTTCATTCGCTTGGGTTGTTATTGTACAAAATACTGTTGTGCAAATTGCCGTCTACTCACGGTCGACCCTCTCTACGGGATTTTCCATAGGCTCAATGGACAACGAAGGCTCGGCAGCGTAGTGCCGCACAACAAGGGGGGGGGCATCCATAAATTACGTGAGGTGTTTTTCCGGATTTCCGGACCCCTCCCCCTCTGGTGAGACTTCGTGAGATCTGGTACGATTCCCCCCCCCCCCCACTCTGGTGAGATCTGTCCCGTGAGACCCCCCCTTTTTTTAGGTCTCACCCTTTCAAAAGCCGGTAACACCCCCACTTTTCGACGAAATACCTCCCTAATTTTTCCAAAACCTCACGTGAGATTTCCGTAGCATCCCCACCCCCCCCTTAGTGAGATTATGTGAGATTTCGCCGGATTTCCCCCCCCCCCCCTATTTCACCTCACGTAATTTATGGACGCCCTCAAGGTAGAAGATGAGAGATTGTACGGCAGGGACCGTCGAAACTACAATCGATATTTTAGGTATGATTTATCAACTGTGCCGCCGTAGATATAATGCATAACGTGTAGATGTTTGATAAACATGTGTAACAAAAGTATTACAAACCGTTAAATCAAAACACAATGTAATGAAAACCATCATTGAACAACACTGAACACACTGTAATGACATAACTGATATCATTCTCATACCATATGTTCAAGAGATAAATTGTTCCGCTTTTCTGAAATGATGAAACCAGCTCTGCTGAAAACCCGCTAGCTTGCAGCACTTGTACTGTAGTAATTATAGACACTTCAGGGTACAGTATGCTCTAAATATCCATCTAGTAAGTAGATGGTCTCCTGTATTTAAGAAATTCTTCCGTTTTATACTGGAATACAAGAGGCGTTTACTTCAGGTTGATTTGAAATGCAAGCAACATCCAAATCTATAGATACACAAAATATGTAATTAAATTTTCATAAGAATTATGGATGACAATATGATTTTTTTTAACTGCTTAACGTCTCTTAACAGTGAGGTCTTTAGAGACGGGAAAGGATGAGGGTAAGGAATGGGAAGGAATTCGGCCATGGCTTTTTTTGAAGGAAGCATCCCGGCATTCATCTGGAGTGATCTGGGGAAACCATGGATGCCCGGACGGGGATTCGAACCGCCGTCCTCCCGAATGCGAGTCCAGAACGTTAACCGTTACACCACCACGCTCAGTGAGAATCTGATGAAAATGATAGTACACACTTGCCATATCAGTACATGTCGTCCTTTCTTCTGCAGAGAGCATATTTGTATTGCTGAACGATCGCCGCAGAAATGTTTAAATGTGGTGCCATCTGCCTATTTTTACTTTTTCATTAACTTAGAGTAGTGCACGACCTTTAAGTATCCGAATTTTCTTAAAGTAAACGAATAAAAACTCATAAAATAATATAACAGCGTGTAGAAAATAGCACTAAGAAGAAGACACATTCTCCATACTCTTTAATTTTACAGTTACTTGAAGCAAGCGAATACCAGCGTAGCTTCGTCCCCTCGCAGCACGTGAATAAAAGACTGAATCGGTCCTCATCACTGACAGCGATAAACCGAGCTAGCCTAGACAGTTGCACGACTCTGGTCCGCGGCCACTGTATCTCCACGACTAAGGCCGGTCATCCACTGCAACCGAATTTCGTGCGAACCGCATTCGTCAGATTAACGACCAATTCGTCCGATTAAAATCGTCCACTGCAGCCGAATAACGTCCGATACATATTGCCGATCCGACATTGCTTCTTCAACACCAAGCGAACAGGGTGTTTTCATAAAATATATAGTGACTTATATTTCGTAAAAATAGACTTTACCTTGCCCCCGCGAAATATTTCAAGAGTCAGGGCCGTATTTAGGATGTGTAGACTTTTTGGCTGAACCTGTGATGCGTGCCCTGCCCCGCAAATATTTTGAAATTCAGCCTCGCTTTTTATAGTTATTTTCTACCAAAATTCTAAAATAAACATATGAAATTTATTATTTAACTGTAAAATATTTTACTGTATCGTATCTAGAAGAATATAGAATTGTCGAGATAAAATGAAAACTATTAAAAATCATTGGGATATTGAATGTAATTTATTAACATCGCTCTGAACAATTATGTAAGAAAAAGAATGCGAAGTTATTATTTATGTCCAAGTTGCCAATTTCTCAAAATTCAATATTTCAATTTTAAAAATGCAAGAAAAAAAAGAAGAATTATAAGATGCAAGCAAATTTTGTTTTTATGATGTGGGCTTATAGACTGCAGCCTATATAGCATATGCATAAATGCGGTCCTGACTAGAACGATATCTCATCATTGTTTGAGAACATTCCAGTACGGAACTTAAATAACTGTCTTTACAAATTATTAATAAAATAATTATTATAACTGGGTAGATGCACTTGCGATAATTGTACTTTCCGTAGATATTTACTTAAAATATTTATACTGATTGCGTATTACCACAGTGTATGATAGAGTATGATAAAACACAAATCGAGATCAAATAAAAGATAAAAAAATGAAGACTTGTTTATTAGGAGTGCAACATGCGTTTGCCATTCGGCCGAATACGTCCGACTAATCCCATTTCAATGGTATCGGTCTGTCACTCGGCCGTATTCGACTGTAGTCGACCGAGCAGGTCGTGTCCAATGGACGCATGACAATGTCTTTACCTATCTCGGGATTAGTCGGTCATATTCGACCATATTCGGCCAACAGTCGGATGGACGAATTCGGTGTCAGTGGACGACTGGCCTAATATGCCGCCGTTCGTACACTGAAATTATGACTGAGAGAAGTAACTCACCTTCAAATGGACCCTCATGACACATCAAAATCATACATACCCTATTAAACCTGCAGAGCCGAGGACTGCAGATAATCAAAACCCAATCAAAATCGACTTGTGGTTTTCTTGTAAATCGCATTCACGGAAAAATAATCTTAAATTCACCAGCTTTACGAAATAGCGTCATAATTAAATATACAGTGTTTTACCGGCGAGATCACGGGCTATACATTGATCGAAACACTATCAAAATCCTACTAGTAGTTTCTGCATGAATCTGTCAGTAAAAAATTATCCTAAATTTCTCTTTTTTCGGACTCAAATCGAAATGAAAGAAATCCTATTTCATCTGCGGGAGTGTTGTACATTAATGGAAACCCTATCAAAATACGACCAGTAGTTTTTCCGTGAATAGTTTTCAACGAAAAATCGATAATTATAAGGTACACTTCTCAGTTTCACAATGTAACATATCCGGTTTTACCCACTTTGCTGCGGACTGTCCATTAATACACATACCGTTAAAATCCGTAAATTGTGTTCAACAAAAAATTATCCTTTCTCGTTTTTTTCAACGATCCGTCAAAATGAAACATACCCTGCATCACTCGAAAATCGATGGGCTGATCATTAAACGAAACATAATTAAAATCCGACCAGTATTTTCTGTGAATCGAGATCAATCAAAAACGTTACTAGTTTGGTAAATTTATGTTTACCAAATATGACAGCAATTTGAAATATACTATAATATCAGTCGCACCATGATCTGTAAATTAATCGAAACTCAATAGAAATCCGACAGGTAGTTTTTGAGTGAATCGCGTTCAACGAAAAATTGTCTTAAATTATTTTTTCAAACACTATTATACTCGCGGAATCACGAAACCCGACCAGCAGCTATACGTGAATCCCATGCATTCAGACGCAGAGAGAGAGACAATTTTTTTTTAAAAAAAGCTTATTTACAGCATTCACAATAAATTTTTTAATTAAATATATGAAATCTAAAGACAGTTTCCTGGTTACGCTTTTATTTTGAACATAGATTGCTTTCTTCTAGTAAAATATTGTGATTATTTATGATGAGATATTTTTTGATGAGAATTCCTTGAGGCAGTGAAGAACGAAAAGTGCCACATGCTAGTGATTCAGTCGCTGGATTACAGTTAGTTGATGTCATGCTGTCTGATAAAATAACAATGAAAGGCATGTGAAAACTTGGAGAAGTGTGTGAATTGTATAAAACAAAGATAAATATTATGAAGTAATATCTTACTTTGCATACAGGTAATAAGTAAAGGTTTTGAATGATTGTATAGTAAAGGAAAAATTGGTGGCATCAGGCACAGATGTCTAGGCATATTGTTTGAAAATAACGTCAGTTTGAGAAGACATATGGGGGTGGGAAGGGGTGAGGGATTAGCAGGGGATTCGAAACTCTGCGTCTGTTATGATATCCTCATACATTATAATGCGTATCAAATACAGAAGACGGGAGTATCGCAAAGAAGAGCATCAGCAACTGATATGAAAAAGGAGCTGCATTGGGAATCATTAGAAGATAGGGGTCCGGCACAGGTACGCATATACATCTGTATTTACGAAATTGTGTGTTGCAAAATTAATTGTCTGCTTTCCAATCCCGGATAGCACGACGGAAGAACGAATTCGTAAAAACATCAGTACGGCACCTAATTTATTCTAGTCTTATCTCTCCTGCCAATGAGACTAAAATAGATTGGTGGGCGAAGTATTTCATCGCACTCGTAATTTTTTTGATTTGTGATGTAAATTGTCCGAACATTTGTTGTAAAACATTTAAATCTACCTGAATGACCGGTGAACTAGTTTGGCTGACAATTTCCAGTTCCGTTTGAACGTTACTATTTTTGGTTTGACGCGCCATATTTGAATTTTCCACCTCGCAATTCGAAATTCTTGATCGCTGATTAATTTCACTTTCCTTCGAATCAGTCATCACTTTTCTTGATCGCAAATTCATATACTTAATATTTATTACGGCACCATATGTCCCATAACTTTTTCGAATTTCACACTTTAACCAAAGATATAATAAATCAACGCAGTAATCTCAATTATAATTTTCAGAAAAAAGTAAGTATAGAATTGCGTGTAATGTGATATTAATGATACATGTTGACATGTACAGTATATATAACAGAGAGTCACTCTCCTACGGAAGTCATCACTCTAAAGCTGGAATGTAACACAATACAAGAAAATATTAGAAAAATTGATTCACCGTAAGATATTGTATTGAATTTGAAAATTATTTTCGTTCTTCACAAATGAGGGGTACACTTCTTGTTAAGGATTAAATCACTTTTTGTTTGCCTAAATTATCAATAACAATATTATTAATGACTAAAATTGCTGATATGAGGAATCGGGATGTTGTTTTACATTTCAACAACACCGTTTTACCCACGATTGACTTTCATATATGTTTATTACAAAATTATTCTTCATCAAACATCTTGAAATCCTACAATTGGTTTATTATACATCAGTTCTCAGGGTTTCTATATGTGTATTTATGAAGCTCAGCAGGGGAATGAAATTTTTTCTAGGGCGACACTGGGTTGATCGGTACGATAACGATTTGCGGTGATCACCATATCAGTGGAGTTACCATTTAGTAGGGGCGCTGAGTCTGCTGTCCGCAGCCGCCCGACGTGATGGTTCTATTTTCTGCCGGCCGTCGGAGACCCACGTCAACTCGGATAACGACATGGAATACAAGAACCACATCAGACAGCACCGGCGTTAGTCAACGTACATCTGTTTCTGCAGGCTGACCACGCAAACATCGCACAGCTCGCAATCCACTGTGCCATCCCCACTGCATCACCCTAGAGGCTACGCGAGAGGGCTGCACGCCCCAAGATCACATTCTGGTACGGAGCCGGATAGTTACCGTTAACTCTGTTCGCACCGTACACCTGTGCCAGCTATGGGTCCAGCTTCTCGCAAATATTTTCTATGGAGTGTAGCAGTATATTACAACGCCGACGACACAGCGATAATCGCTACATCCCGCAGGAACGCTCGATAATGGAATATTCATAACCATTATAGGCATACACTGAAAACAATGCACATCGAAAAGCTACAAAGGGAGCAGACCAAGGCACTGAAGAGAACACTCCACCTAACACAGAGACTCTCAACAAACATCCTCCACGACTTCGGGAGGGATAGAGACAGCTGAAAACGAGATTCTACACATAGACGACAAATTTAACAGTGCGAAAAGAAAGCACATATACAATATATATATAAAAAGAAAAAAAATACAAAAGAAAAAACTAAAGGAGCGGCCTGGTGGCTCAGTGGTTAAGTCATGTCCTCGTTTCTAATCCCTGTCTCGGTGGGAATTTCATAAGCCCTCTAACCCGACCTTCACCTCTGGCATAGATTACTGTGTAATTTGAAGTACGCCATCACGCTTTCATGGTTCGGATTCTACGTTAAACTGTAGGTACCCTCTAGGCCTAAGAACCCTAGTGTAACACTGATGTGCCCACATCTACAGCAAATTCAAACCAAACAAAGGCTTAACGTGATCCTAGTTGTGTCGGTTTCGAGGGTGGCCACAGGCGTGCAGGACTGTGCGTGTGGATCCAAGTGCCTAAGCGACATCTGCTTGTTGCCCATCAGAATGACGAATTACAGAACAGACGCGTGACAGGGACCACAGCACAAGACGGAGTTGGATGCCTAGACAGTTTTCAGTAAAAAATAAATAAAAAAAAATAAAAAAATAAAAAGGAAATCTTTATCCGAGAATGAAGGGTGAGGGGAAGCCAGGGAGTACAGGCAATCGGAACAATTTTTTATTATTAACTAAGGGCGGTTTGTTGCATGTCTCGAGCCAACCGGCGTGAAGATCTTCCCTCCTAATACGGAGATTGGCGGACTGCCTCAAGATGGGGAGAAAGCGATGCTTCTTGGCGGAAGCAAGGACCAAATGGGGAGGACTTGTTGGTTGCCTACCTAGAGGGGAAATACGGCCGCCCAGCTGACCACACTAGAGAGATATCAGCGGTTGAGCGGGAGTCAGCAAACCGACTGCACCACGAGATTCGCCTGCACGGTAATCACCAATCAGAAACAGAAACTTTTGTATCATCGTTTGCCCTAGTGAACGCCCCGAGACAAACTCTATTGCTCCACAAAGAAAGTTTATGTACCCTTGTGTTCTTAAAAGAAAATGAATCGTTGTAAAATTTTGTAAAGTGAAAAAAATTCAAGTGCTTAAGTAAATCGAAAAGTCAGATTGTGAACCTTGTTTTCAATATATCCCATCCAGTCATGTAATACGTCACTTGGCTGGTTAATAATTCTAGTTATTCAATAATTAATGTTTAAATAATGATACATTGAGATCTGGATGTCACTTCCCTCATAATAGGGAACACTCCAAAAGCAATCTCTGGCGCCCACCTGATTTTTTAATATTTAATACTATTTGGAAATTAATTGTACATGTAGTAAACGACCACAGTGAGTTCGAGAAGTCGCTCTCCTAACATAGCGGACACTTCAATATACATATATAAAACTAAAAATATAACGCATAGAAACACAAAAAGTGGCCCAATAGAAATGAAAAATATTAGAAAGAGAAACGTTATCTGGAAACAGCAAAATAAAGGTGATGACAAGATGAATAAGGGAGGCGCGTCACGAGACCAGGCACCGTACCCACTGGTTATTGTCTGAAAATATGTTACGCTTAAAAGTTTGTCAAAGGATGCCACCAAAAGCAGTCCGCGTACCCCAGGTAATTGGGTCACTCTAATCACGTAAGCAAGTCGTCCACATCTGAGACCCTTTCGCATTCGTTCAGTAATTTTGCACGTAGCTACTGAATATATGAGTTGATATTAAAGCTCATCGTTTCTCTATTATTTTTTCGTATTTTACTATCACTGTCGAGTTAAAAATACATTTTCTAAAGTAAGCATCGCATGATGTAATTTATATCCTTTACAAATATTAATTAATATATTATTTCTCTTGGATTCTCGTAATTTTGGACATCCTGTAGAGAGAGATGAGAATAAAATTTTGAATTACCCTCCTTACAAATCCCACAGGTAGGTCTCAGCCAAACGGTTCTTGTGTATCAGACCATGTCGGATCAATGGAATGAAACATTTGTCGGAAATGGTATTTTATGTTTAAAGAGTTAATTACGACTGTTGCGGTCTGATTAGTTTTTTGAAAGTTGTTAACAAAACTAGGATCAAAATCGATGTTCAGTAAGGCCATTCCAGCCACAAAAAAAGCTGAGACTTTTATTTTTGTAATTACATGCTCACCTGATACATTCATGCTCTTACCGGAGTTTTATGATATATCAGTCGCTCAGGCTTTTATCTCTTGCAGTCAGTTTGTGTAAGAACTATACTAATCTATACTAATATTATAAATCCGAAAGTATCTCTGTATCTCTGTTTTTCCGTTTTTACCACTAAACAGCTATACCAATACTGATGAACTTTCACAAGGAAATACTTTGTATGATAAGGAAGGAGACACGATACTTTTTTTCGGAATAAAGAACATTATTCTCTTTAAATTAAGATAACTAACCGATTGCTGACAGACAGACGGATAACATGTGTAAATCTGTATTGCTATATTGGTCGCTCAGGCTGTTTCTCTCGCAGTCAGTTAGTGTATGATCTGTTTACAAATTTCGTTTACAGACAAAAAAAATTATGTAGTACAGATGTTTATTTTGTGTTTATCTAAAGGTTTCTGGCATCAGTATATATTGTATTATTTTTGACATGCCTCGCAGGCGTAACTCAGAGATAAAGTGCTGGTGCTCATGCTACAGATAGAAGACAAGACCAAGCTGAAAGATAAGCTGTCCTCATTTAATCCCCCACACTAGTACCTTAGATTTATGCTACTATAAAAAAGTTGCAAATTAATTCTCTTTATGAGACAGGTTCGATTGTAATGGTATGGTGATGGCTTTCCCGTCATATATCCCTTTTTTTTTTTGTGACACCATTAACGTAACTTACAGCTTTCTATATCCAGTTCGAGCAATAAAATTCTTACATCACGCGTACGAAGTAGTGGGCAACATCCAGTGTTTTTATAATTGAGTGATACATATGCCTTAACTTTTGTGGATTAGCCACCTACATTAGACGGATTAAAACTGATTGTATCACTGCGTTTCATTGTAAATTTTTAACCATTTCAATCTTACATCAAACCTTTTCGGTATGTCTATTGAAAAACTGTACAGTCAACAGGGATTTAATTGTAGCTTAGGCCTGTATCTAGTATGTATGCAAAATCGCCAAACTTACCCACTGAGGCAGTGGGAACAACCACAGTCACTTTTATTGATTTAAAATAATTCGGAAAGTGGCTACATCAAGGTTTTTATAAACGTATCGTTTGTATGCAGCATCATCTTCTTTGATGGGTTCAGAAACATGACAATCAAAAATCCCTTCTTTATTGAGAAGTATGTGTTGAGGTGGGTACGCAAACACTCTCTTATTAACAGTCCTTCCAAACTTGTCGATACTCATAAAGACATCAATAGTAATTGCACTTTTCATTCGACCAACTAGCACACAGACCACACAGCAGCGTACTTAAAACCATTTGTCTTTATCGTGCGGGTAAAGGCAATAGCAAAGACCCTCACATACCAGCTCAAGCACTGATGGAAATCAAACAACATATACAAACACATTCAAACATACACCACACACTGAAGTCCAACCAACATGCATCTGAACCAGTCACGGACAGATATTAACAAATACTCCAATCTAGTGTCTCTCTCGCATATACACAAACGCGCACATCTGGATGTAATGCAACCACACTACAACAGGTCCCCTCACCTGCAAACTCGCATACTATTATTATACATCTACTTAAACCATATTCGCAAATTTACCAAAACTAACCAATACATACACAGTTACCAACCAACTTTCATATAAACTCACACAAACACAGGCACTAATTTTACCAAGAACTTACATTGGCAGAAACCCGCATATTTACACATGACATAAATACTTGATCTGTTTATCGCCCACGTTCCATTACTCACTCTCTCTCTCTCTCCACACAGTGTAAAATTATTATATTTTATTGTTACTCATTTTTACACGTAAACAACACATACTTTCAGTATTCATTCAACATATTAACAGAATATTTCCAAGCGCAATTCCTCCGCTATATTATCATCTTTTTTTGTTTGTTCTACAGTCTTTTTTATTACAAGCAATCTCTAACATAATGCAAAATAATATTGTGCTTACAAACATTTAACATTTATATAACAATAGGAATAAAACCTGGGAATAGTTTAACCACAGTAGGTTTGACTCGGGGTTACTGGTTTAAATAGGTCACCCGCCACGCCCCCCTGCCCCACCTCCTACGGCCGCTGCCCTATAATTTCCTACCTGTGCAGTTCTTGGTGGCCCACCCCACCTCCTGCGGCTGCTGCCCTATAATTTCCTACCTGTGCAGTTCTTGGTCACCCACCCCACATTTGCAGAACCAAAACGACGCCACTTTAGACAATTGCCGTTCCCCGCATTGTCATTATGTAACTGGTTGCCCGCCCCACATCCTGTAGCCAAAAGGACGCCACTTGAGACAATTGCCGTCATTATCTCGTTTCCGGACTGGAGGTCACCGGGTGTAGGCTTCTAACATCAGTATAAAAGAAGCGTCGTAATAGGAACTAAGCCAGTTGTATCTGAGAGACAATGTCCTCGCAAAGCACTGAAGATTTGCGTTCCTTCGATGACGTGAATCTGCAAGGTAATTATGTTTTTTCATACATTTCCAGTTTTAACTATTCATATTTTATTTATTTAACAAAATTTATGCAGTCTTTTAAACTATGCTATCTTTTTTTTTTTTTTTTTTTTAGATTTATTGTCTGAAGGTGCCACTAGTGATGGAAGTCTGTTGGTTTTCAGTTCCAACGAATGGAATTGGGAATTATTTGATAAATATTACAGTAAGTTTTTTTAAATTTCATTTAATTAACATAGGTAGCGTTTTATCCTATATTACCTTTAAACCTTTTGTTTTTACAGATATGCCATCTGAAGGACTAGAGTTTGTAATTAGATGTCAGCTTTATTCTCATTGCATTCTATCGTTTCATGAGTATAATTTTTCATTTAACAAAAATCCATGTACTATTTTAACTTGAGAAATATTTGATATTGCATACTGTATGCTTTAAAAATTGTTCATTTAGAAAATATTTGTCTTCTTTTTTCATAGATTTGCTAGAGTGTGCGGAAATTAACGTGCCCAGTAAACGGAGGAGGATTAAATCCATGCAACCGAATGGTAAGTCTCACTTTGCTATTTTTTTTTATTACATTCAGTGTAGCTAGGATGCCAGATTTATTCTCATTGGTTTCAGGTCCTTCTGAAGGCATGGACGATACTGCTCCACCCAGGTGTTTAAAATTTGCAGAACCAGAGCCAGTGAGTCATGAGACTTTATCCGGTGCAGGCTTGGAAGAGGAATTATCTGATTGTGAGTACATTATGCTTTATATTTTTGTAATTACCATTTTTTTCATGTCTTGTTTTAACCTATGATTCTTTTTATAGATTTGGCACAGTGTGATGGTTTACCTACCGCAAGTGTCTATGACTGGGAACAAGAATTAATTGATAGTGAATACAATACATATAAAAAAATTATTTATCAAATGTATGTAATGTATTGACCTAAATTATTTTTTTTAAATAGATTTTCCACGGTATGAGGAACCTAGGAGGACTCAATCCATACAACCGAATGGTAAGTCTCACTTTTTTATTTACTCACACATTCCATGTAAAAAGATGTCAGCTTTATTCTCATTGGTTTGTATCGTTTCAGAGCCGCCCGCAGGCATGAATGCCGCCATCGTGTCCGGACCTGCTCCGCCCATGTGGAGACCGTGGGAAATGTCGAACTCAGCTGATAGGAGAAACCCAACACCTGACCCTAGCTGGCAGGCCTCAGGAGTGGCAGGCCCTAGCAGGCAGGGCTCAGGAGTGGCAGGTCCTAGCAGGCAGCAGCAGCCAAATACAGTAACATCATGTGCAGCAACGAGGGGTGAGTGTCCAGACACAACGCGCTTAATCCTTGAAGACAGGCAGAGTGCTTTTAACCCTTTGACTGCTCTATAAACGCGCACCTTCGCCGCCCTGTCTGTGCTCCAGACGTGTATACAAGCGCCGCCTTGCCGCCCTGTCTGTGCTCTGGATGTGTATATACGTCCAGCCCCTCAGGTCCCTGTGTGCTCTGCGCGCGTTAACGCGCTAGCCTCTTAGAAGCCTCGTCATGTAGCCATATTTCCACCCAAGGTGGTTAGTTGTTTCCTTATTCGACCCTTGAGCGTTGGCAGCTGCGATCTAATTTGTGTTTCTCTTTTCCTTTTAGTTTTCGCTGATAAAATGGCACGCCGTCGTGTTTGTACAGTGGAAGAAATCATGGAGATTCTTACTATAAGCGAAAATGAATATGATGTCATAGATATGGTTCAAAGTGATGACCCTTCGACAGGATCTCGAAGTAATAGTACTAAGCCGTGTACATCAGCTAGTGGAAAATGACCATTTGTCTCCACAAGTGAAGATTCTTCAGAATTTGAAGCTACAGATAGTGAGAGCGAAATGTGTGGAATAAGAGAATGCTTTAATGACACGTTTGACCGCATGCGCTTGACGATTAAGCTGCGGGATACAACTGTGTATTAGGTTAACATTCCAGGAGTTTGTAATTTTTCCTGATATTTCTAACAGAAGTTCATATGATATCTATTGATGATGAGACCTACAGATACGCGAGAATCAGTTCACACTATATTTTCGCTATGAAGTGGTATAAAAAGTTTTTTTCCTCATTCTCGAATACTGCATTTTAAATGCTCACGCTCTTCGCCGAGTAGTAACCGGATGAAAAATGCCAGTTGCAGAGTTTCATCTGTCTCTGGTAAGGGGCATCCATAGAATACGTGAGGTGTTTTTCCGAATTTCTGGACCCCCCTCTTGTGAGACCTGGTTCGCGTGAGATCACCCCCCCCTCCCGCCCCTAGAAATTGCCCACACAACTTTTTGAGACCTTTATTTTTTAGGTCTCAACCTTCCAAAGCTGCACGTTTCGAGGAAATACCCCCCTAAAATCTACTTTCGCGTCATTTGAAGACTTTTTTTTAGCTCTACAGTCCAACAAGACCTCTCTCTCCCCCTTGGTAAGATTTCGCCAGAAACCCCCCCCCCCCCCCATTTCACCTCACGTAATTTATGGACGCCCCTTCTTGAAGCATATACCAAGAACGAACCTAGCAATGGAAGACGCTCTGATAAAGAATATCGTCAAGGATTTACTGGGAGACATTTTCCAAATGTCATTCATATTGAAAATTAAAAAAGAGCACGCCAATGCGTATATACGCTGTATGTTCGAAACAGAAATTGCGTCGAGAAACCAATGCAGAACATGTAATGTACCGCTGTGTGTTATACCATTTCTCAAGGCTTATCACACAAAAAGAATAATTAAGCATGGGCAACTGCAGAGTAATAATTATATTACATTTATACGCCTCTAAAACTAAACAAAATATAAAAACATATTTTTAACTTGCCAGTGGCGGTCCATATCCGGGTCAAAAAGGTTGGAAAATACTGTATGAGCAGATTTTGTGAAAGGTATTCGGAAAGGTATTCTCTCCAGATAAATTACTACGCTCACAAACAAAAAATATTTCAGTTGCTGTAATATCTATTTAGAATATGAAGTACCGCATGTTTGCTTACGCAGACATTTACTTTTAGAGGAGCTTTAAACTGAAAAACTTTAGATGTTATATGCATTTATTTTGTATCTGGCGTTTCAAATCGCAGAGCGACAGCAGAAAAACGTCACACACAACGCTCCAGACGTATTCAGTACACAGTGGTCTGGTCGAACGCGGCATTCCTGCGCAGGTAAACAGCTTAGGCGTAAACAAAGCAGCACTCAGCGAGAGCTCGGCCGGGCGAACCGTAGCTGTTAAAGGGTTAATAATAGAATCTATACCGGGACGATTTAAAATTCTGAAAATTTCATTGGACCACTTAACTTCATTGATGCATGTTATGATCTCTTATCAAATAAAGTCTTCGAAATTGTCAGTTGCCAGTCCACACCGGCCGTAAAGGTTCAGGTTGGGCTGGCAACATCTTTTGCAGTTCAGAAGGAGTTAAATATTGTTTTCGCAAATTTGTATTTTCTTACCAAAATGTGTGAAGTCACTAACAGCACGAACCTGCCTGATTGGTATAGGATCTTTGTGAAATCGGAGATCACGACTAAATTGGAAGAGTTTCAGGAGAGAGATTCTGGCAAAACCCTCGAGAGATTAATTTCCCTCGACATAAACATTGATCATTTTGAACCTTTCAATCGAGGGTCTTCCCATGTTGCTCTGCCAGTTGATATCCAAAGAAAGAAAGCTGTAGTCAATGTGCGTAACAATGATGAGTTATGTTTTCTTTGGACTCTCCTTGCAGCTCAAGTACAGGCGCATGAATACGCACACCAAATTGGTAGTTATAGGGAGACATTCGGAAGCCATAAATTCGATTTCTCAGGTATCGAGTTTCCGGTAAAACTCTCAGATATTTCCAAATTCTAGAGGCAAAATCCAGGCATTTCAGTAAATGTTTTCGTTCTGGATCTTATTAAAGGAAGGAATGAAGTTGTCGGGGCCTTATACATAACTGCAGACAGACGCGATAACCATATTAAGATCCAGCAAGAGTAGATTTGCCCAGCGATGACGGTAAAACCTTAAAGTTTAAGGATTTTGCACACCAGCAGCGTGTGCCTATCGTAGTTTACGTGGATTTTGAAAGTTTGTTAGAACCTTAGGATCATGCAGTCCCCGAACCAACGCCTCTCACTCAACAAATGTCCAGAAACACACCTCATTCACTGCTGCATACCAGGTCGTTTGTGCCGACGTACCTAGTCTATCGTGTTTCAACTCCTTCTTGGGTCCAAACCCCGAGAAATGGCTTGTGGAACAACTTGTTGAGCTTGCCGAGGATGTTGATGAAATTTACAAGGAGTGTATTCCCCTTGTAATGACAGATGAACAAGAAGCCAATTTTGCTGCTGCTAATGTATGCCACATCTGTGAGAAAAACATTGAACCGTGGACTTAAAATCCGCGATCATATCACAGGTGAATTTATGGGGGCTGCACACAATGACTGCAATTTGCAGATTAAGACTAAGAAGTTCATACCCATTTTCTTTCATAATCTGTCCGGGTATAAAGTACATTTTATAGTTATGGCATTATCCGACCTCGACGGCGATGGAATGGATGTACTTCCCATAAACACTGAACGCTACATTTCTTTTTCAAAAAAGGTTGAACGTACTTCAATTACGTTAAGGTTTCTGGATTCTTACCGTTTTACGCAGGCCCCATTAGACAAACTGGTTGGAACCCTTGAGGAGGGCGACATGGATATTACTAGTGCTCATTTTGCCGACCCCGAGAAGTTTCAATTAGTTAAGCAGGAAGGAGTCTTCCTTTACGAATATATGGATTCGTTTGAGAAGCTCGACGAGGCCACGCTTCCTCCAACATCGAAATTTTATAGTTCGCTGTCGGATTCTAAAATTTCAGATGCCGATTACGAGCACGCGACAAAAGTGTGGCAGTCTTTCCAGATCAATGCTTCATGTGAATATGCAAGTCTGTACATGGAGACAGATGTGTGGTTACTTGCTGATCTGTTTGAGAAATTTAGGAGTGTATGTTTGAGGAAATACACCCTGGACCCTGCCCACTACTTAACATCCCCAGGTCTTTCGTGGCAGGCCATGTTAAGGAGCACATGTGTTGAATTGGACCTTCTGACTGATATCGACATGCTGCTCCTTTTTGGCCGTGGAATGCGCGGTGGTATTTGTCAATGCGTCCATAGGTACGCCAAGGCAAATAACAAGTACATGTCGGAGTACAACCGCGAGGCGCCAGACAGTTTTATCATGAACTTCGATGTTAACAATCTGTACCGCTGGGACTTGTCCGAGTATCTATCCTCTGGTGGGTTTCAGTGGTTGTCGGCTGAGCAAATTGCGAGCATAGATTTTATAAGCATTGCATCTGACTCACCCAGGGGATTCATGTTGGAGGTAGACCTTACGATTACTCAGGACAAACACGACGTTCTAGCAGACCTACCGCCATGTCCAGAGCACAAAGCCCCAGTGGGTTCCACGCTCCCAAATTTGATGACCACACTGGAGAAAAAGGTACGGTATGTCCTCCATTACTGAGCAATGTGTAGATTTTGGGTTGCAAGTGAGCAAAATACATAGCGCGATTTCTTTCAACCAGTCACCGTGGCTGAAAGACTACATCTCTCTCAACACAGATTCTTGTCGACAAGCTAACACAGATTTCGAGAGAGATTTCTATAAACTGATGAACAATTCCATTTTCGGCAAAACGATGGAGGATATTCGTAGACACCGCGACGGGAAATTGTGTACAGGTTGGGCGGGTCTCCGCGGTGCCCGCAAATACGTAGAATCACCCAGATTGAAACACATGACCGTTTTTCGTGAAGACTTTGTAGCACTGGGAATGGCGAAAGTGTGGATCCTCTATAATAAACCTGTGTATGTCGGAATGTGTATTCTTGACCTTCCCAAAGTGAGGATGTATCAATTTCATTATAAATTCGCTATTCCTCGCTTTGGAAGCCCCAATCTGCTTTATATGGACACGGACAGCTTCATTTATACAATGAACAGTGATCCATATGAAGTAATGCTCCACAACAAGAATGAGTTTGACACGTCTGGGTATAGCACCGACAACCCTTTCGGGATAGAGTCCCATAGCGAAAAGTTCGTCGGTGTTTTGAAGGACGAGGCGAACGGCATCCTTATTGTGGAGTTTGCGGGGTTACGGTAGAAGATGTACACATTCCGGCTAGAGTCGGGCCAAACCTCTAGACAGGCTAAGGGTTTGGCTCGCTCCGTCACACGCAAGCTGCAGATGGAAGACTATGTAAATTGCCTTCATGGAGCCACGCCAAAATTCCATCTGCGGCGACGAATAGGATCCTCCCTCGATATTGTGAACACTCAACAAATATCCAAACTGGGTCTGTGTAGGACGGATAATAAGCGGTATATTTTCCCCGACGGGATAGAGGCCCTACTGTGGTGGCACAAGTGTGTGCCTGATTCTGTAAATAATGGGTGAATGTTTGTAAATAGTGTGTGTGTGTGTGAAGATAAAATTTCCGTTTATCCGTGTATATATATATATATATGTACAGTGCACTGTGTAGACTGCTGCAAAAAATTGTAACTAGATGTGTTGAACATATATAAATGAAAATGCGGTGCACTATTGTTTTGTGCTTAGACCGCTGGTGTAAATATTTGTTGTATAGAGAAAGAAAAAAAAATCTATTGTGTTGTACAGAGAGAAACTTAAATGCAGCGCACTATTGGTTTATATCGAGTCATTTGTATATGTGTATAGAAAATCAAAAAGCTGTACATAGCCCGAAAACACTGTAATACTATAAGTTTGTTGAGCAAAATGCTCTGTAAGTTTGACTAATGTACAGAACATTGTGAAAAATCCGTAGATTGCAGATATGATCTGTAAGTTTGCTCTGTAAATTGTAAAAATCATGGACTGTAAGTTTGTTAAAAACTGGCTGCTGCTGTGCTCTAGGAAATCAAACATTTGTAGATATATATATTTATTAAAAGGAAATAATGTACTTTTTTTTACATTTTTTTTTACATTTTCTGATTAAATCTTTTTTATGAATCCAAGTGTTATGTGATTTATCAAAACCTAACCACTTCACCAAGATTATATTTTTCCTTCTCTTTATCACTCGTTCAACTAAAAATGTAGTTGTAACTCTTGTTAGCTGTAATTATTGCTGTTAAAATTCTCCTGCAATCTCTTTACCTTCATAATCTTTAAGCAAATAAGTTACAGGATTTGTTAATTTCACTTTAGTGATAGTAAACACTTCAGTTGACCATTTTGGCATATAACCTTTCTGAAACTGTTCTTTAAACTTCCTAATTCTAACATGATCACCAACTTTGAATTTTGCTGGAGTAGTAAGCTTAATATGACTGTACACTGTTGAATGTAGAGAGTTATCTTTAACATCACAAGGTTTCATTTTGATGGTTCTATGCCACTTATTATTGTAATTAGATATTAACTGAGGAAGAAGTTGAATCCAACTATGTGAACCACATCTACTGAATTCTTGCCACATCGCATTCTTAACAGTTGTGTTGAGTCGTTCAACTATTAATGCTTTCAGATGATTATATGTCGAGTAATGATTAATACCATTATCAGTCATGAGTGTTTTGAACTTTTAATTGTAAAACTCCTTTCCGTGGTCAGTTTGCAACTTTTTTAGGAACACGATTATCACTTAGTATATTCTTCATAGCATCGACAACAACACTAGCCGTCTTGGTCTTGAGAGGCACTGCCCATGCAAACTTTGAATATGTATCGATCACCATCAGTATATACTTGAAGCCCCTGTTTTTACGGGAGTAAGGGATCATTTCTACAATATCATCTTGCCAGAGATCGTCAAGTCCTTTGATGATTACACGTCGTCTTGGAAAATTCTTTCTTGCAGGTCTATGGAGTTCTGCTGCAAATTGATCGTTGTTACAATATGATGTCTCTCTCACGAAGTTCTTTAATCACTGACAAAATTTCATTGGCGTGTTCTGTATGTCCTGCCGATGTGGATGATGTAAGTAGCTTCAGTCGTTCAACGAGCTCATTCGGGTCGTCCCAATACACATATTCCTTCATGGGGAGAAGGCCGGAACCAGACTGACTGACAAGTTTAGAGATTATGTGTTTTATACTTGTTATTGTTTGCGAGGTTCCGAACTTTACCGGATGGGTTAAATTTTACTCTGTGAGCACATGTGGTGTTTAATATTTCTGAATAGCTTTTCAAGTCCTTGTTGGTATATATTTGAGGGTTTTTAAAAAACAACAGTTCCATTAACCCTTCTGTCCCCTCATATTCAGTGCCATCTATTATAATAATATCTTCTCCAATAGACATGGGTGAATTTTCAATTAATAGAGAATCATTCTTCTTTCGAACACCATACACTGAATCATAATCTCGTTGACTTCGCTTTAGAGAACTCAAGAACTCTTTGATCGATTCAGAAGACTGCTGCTGCTGAATTTGCTGAGGTAAGAAAACCATCTGGGTTGAAAACACATTTGATATTCGTAGTATCCCTGATGGTGTACAGCACATCCTTAGACATTTCCGCCTTCATACTCCAAATTTAGTCCTCATTTCTTCCCTACCTTCTAGTTCATTATTTTTCTTAGTTCTTTGCCTATGTCCATCCTTTTATCACATTCCATCTCTTCTTCCTTCCATTCTTCTCCTTCATATTTTGATTCTGTTGCTTGGTCATATTTGTTTCTTCTCTTGTTATCATTTCCTTTTTCACATATCTCTTCATTTTTCGTCATAGTTTCGTTTTGTCTCCTAGTTCATGCTTCGGTTTTTTTTCATTGTCTTCCTTTTTTCTATGTGTTCCCATATCATCATTCACCAATATCGTCTGAAATTTCCTTTCATGCTCTTCTTCTTCTACTTTCCTAACTGTAGAAATAATTTCCATTGTTTCTTCTGGTTCGCTGATTAACCCACTGTAATCTTCTGTTACTTTCTTTTCTTCACCACTTTCCTGCTGATCTTCGTTGTTCTCCTCTCTTCCATCTTCTGTTTCAACTCCTAGCTTTTACTTACGTGCTCTTCTCCATTCTTGTAATGCTTGTTGCTGACTCTGTTCCAGTTCTGTTAAATTTGTTTCGTTTCTTGATGGCTTTTTAAAATCAATTCTTGCATGTCTCGCCTGGTTTGTTGTTGTTATTGTTTCGTTTCTTGTTGGCTTTTTAAAATCAATACTTGCATTTCTTGTTGGTTTTGTAAAATCATCTCTTGCATGTCTCGCCTGGTTTGTTGTAGTCCTTGTTTCGTTTCTTGTTGGGTTTGTAAAATCATCGCCAGCATCTTTCAATGGAATTACTCTCTCCTCTGCAAAATTTCTTTTCGGTTTTGTTAACTGTTGGGGACTCATGAAAAACCACAGTACTAATCTCACACATAGATCGTTCCTGATATTCGTATCCGGAATCCGTACTGCTATTTACTTTTCCAGAAACTCTTTTACGTTCACTCATTTCATTTTCCGTTTTTTCTATTACTCGCTGCGCTGTTAATGCCTAGGCCTTCCCATCCGTTATTGTTTTACTTTACAACAAAATTCGTCACACTCTGATAATTAACGTCCCCTACAAGTTACAATACATAGAACACGAAATGGAGTACAGATTTATAATGTAAATTTCACAAAACTTGATGTATCATACAACGCAGTTAATTTCAACGCCGTATCAAAAACCAGAGATCACGATCAACATGCATATCATCTGTACAAGATATTTCACAAGAGAATATATACTTTTTTAAATTATTCCTCTTGGACAAGCACGCAATACACAAGTTTACAATTAGTTTCCTTCTTTTTTTAAACTTTTTTTGCTTTATATGAATTGTGGAATCAATTTACGCAACCGGACGGTATTATTATCTGCACTTTGAATGCACCGGTTTAATTTAAATCTACAGTCAACTTTTACTGTCTTATCACCATATGACTCTTCTATTTATTTATTTTTTCGCACTACGTCTCTTGCTTGTGTACTTTATATTAAATTGTTTTTAATCCTACCTTGTTGTTTTGTTTCTGAAGATTTGCAGACTTCTTACGTAAATCCTCTTCTGTTTACACTGAAACACAAAGCACGCCGATCGATACCTCGAAACAATCGATATCTTCTTCCGCCTCGATAATCCGTACATCATTGCCAGGCATTTCTTCAGCCATCATTCTTCTTTGATCCAGAGTAAAATCTCTTCAGGAATCTTTGTTCGGCAATATATCACGTGCTTATTCCATCAAAGCATAATTTTATATTGGCTTTCTCAATGAAAAAATTGTTAATATTTCACTTCCACTACAACACTTTATTTCTGCCGGGATTTTAGTTTTTTAACTCGTGCGTTTTTAAACTTATTCTCTTTATCCTACCTTTCGTTTCATCCGAAGACTTGCAGGCTCTTTAATTACCGAACTGATTACTTAGTTCTGCGTTCTCGTCACGTTAGCCACATGTAAAATTAATATTCTTTATTGTTCCTCATTTATTTAAACACAAATAACATTTACATTCAGCATTAATTCAACATATTAAGAGCATATTTCCAAGCACAATTCGTCCGCTGTATTCATCATCTTTTTTCCTACGGTCTTCTCTTCTTCTATCCCATCCAAAGATGTTCTTTTAACACAATACTCTTTGCTCTTGCATGATAACTATTACTGTATCTTTTTCTTTTACAAAAATAAAATAAATTAAACACAAAAATTCTTACCTTTAAATATACACACATAAAACAAAAAACAAAAACTGAAATAGTACAAACAAAAATGTAAGGGTCTATGTTTCCTTACAACACACACACGGGCAGGACTAGATACACACCCACCCACAAATCACCAAATGGGTAAACATATTAGCACATACATACACACACACACACCAATATATCACCCTTAGACAAAGACATATCTCCACCATCCAACTAGCTGTCTCAGCCACTCTCCCAAACGCACATAGGAACACATCAGTATACATCATCACTAGTCACAACATACGCTCGAACATCCACCAACACTGACCACACACTTTCATAAACTAGCATAAGGATATAAAACACATAAGCACTATCAATAACGAACAAGGAACCACACAGAACCTTCCAAACCACAGAGTAACTTATCTATACAACACACACAGATATCCGAGAAAAGTGTTTCGTTAACGAAATATTATAGCAGTAGTAATATTCACTATGACATTATTGACATACTTCTATAACAATCCAAAATACCATCTTTTGTGAGAAGTATGTATTTGAGGAGGATATACAAATACACTCTTCTTAGCAATCCTCCCAAACTTATCGATACTCATAAAGAAATCATTAGCAATTGTGTTTAGCTATTTATTCAAACAACTTGCACACAGACTTCTACTGACAGTGCCACCTCACACACCGAACCACATCATTATACAGCCGAACACAGATATTCAAATCTAATTGGCATGATCCAACAGGCAAACAGACCCTCAAGAGTGGACAGTCATCCACAAACACACAGTGTGGAAGCATTACATATGAATTTGCGTTTGTGAGTGAATGTTGACGAATGCTGGTGCGTGGCTGAATGGCATGTTTGTTTACGTCGAGCAATAGCTTAGTCCTTGTCGTCGCCGCATGTTAACCATAAGCTATGGAGATACTGAAGTGCCCATAAATCTGTCTCATTGCCGTTGAATGTTAATGTGTCGATGCTGACGTGATTAATAGAGGAAGATAATTCACACAGGAGCACTATTGATATCTTGCAACATATAATCACTTATTGTATCCACAAATTCTTTTTAGTATGACACAAGTTGCAGGTATCGTAACTTTTTGATGGCGATGTCATTAGACACCGCACGCTGGGCGTCACCATAATGACACAGTCGGCAGAATCTATACATATTGTTTCCACTCCCGACACAGTTTTTCGTGGAATGGTTGTTTATACGACATCGTAGCTGAGACACTTGGACAGTGAGCCCATTATGCCGATCAGCTTATTCCAGTCTTCATACATTAGAATCTAATTGTTATAACCAATTCATTCTATCACAACTGCTTGCTGAAAGAATTGTTTAAATAATAATCCAACGGTTATCCTTTAGGTATCATGTTTATTTAACTTTAATGATGATGAAAACAGAAGCTTTTTGCTATGCCAACACCTGCAGAGCTCAGCGTAAATGTCGGGAGAAGAGGACGCTGCGTGTTCTATGTAATTGATCCATTGGTGTGTGGGTTATTTCGTAACGTCTAAAGTGACGTCACGATTCTATCAGCGGTGTCGCTTCATTGGGTCATCCTTGTAATAATATTCATATAAAACTTTTTTCTTATAAATGATTTCACATAGAGAAAATAGTTTCTTAGCGTCTAGGAACTAAAAAAATGCTGTACATATGTTTGGCACTAGCAATATGCGTAAAAAATGTCATATCAGTGGTCTTGCATGGTGAATAATAATATTTTAGTGGGGAAGCTTTCTGGAAAAAAAAATCATCTGTTGCTTTGGATAAGTACTTTCTTATTAGAGTTGCATTTAATAAATAAAGATCTGAACAATCAGTTAATCATTGTCAGAGATATCCAGTGAGGCGTGAGAAAATGAACTTAAGTTTGGTGGAATAAGAGGTGATGTCTGTTACGCAAGACAAAATTTAAAAAAAGAATAGATGATGGAAAAAATGATTTTAAAGCTTTGTTCCAGATAGGTTTTTGTAACGGATTCTTTGTAAAATATTATAAATGCAACCGTTCTACCAATACCAAATGGAACTATAAGTCTTATTATAGTTTCTGGAGATACAAGACACAAAGTATGGTGTGGCTAGATTTTTATGGCGGAAAGAAATGTGATATAAATGTTATTAATTGCACACCTTCTTTCGAAACGAATGGGTGTTACAAATAAAACACAGAAGTGCGCGGTTTCGAGATTTTAATAAGGTACAATGTTTGTCATTTTATTTTTGATGGGTTTTGTATTGATTTTTGAACGCTATACATATTTATTATATTTAATGTTTGGCGTGTTTGTGAAATATAAGTGGATATCTGATCTGTCTAGTTATTTAATATTTTGTTCTATGGTTGAACTGTTTCCGATGCCTGGAACATTGTTAAACTTTCAAGTATTTATCGTGTAATGTTTATTGCTTACCTGAAGCCTGCATCTCCATCTATCAACATATTTTTTTTTTGTGACGTCTTAGAGCTGCCAGATATTTGACGTTTCCCTAATTGTTGGTACGTCGGTCACCGGGAAGGCGCAGTCTAAACAACCTGAAATCGTTTTCTCTTGGGGGGACTTCAGACTGGTGGGGAAATTGTAAGGTTTCGTCACACCCAACTTTTGTTAGTGCATAGCAGTAAGGAATGTTCTTAAAATGGCTGGGTGTATGAACTGAAACAATTGTATGACAGTTATAAGTTAAGAAGCATTAACGAAATTCCTTTCTCCAATAACTTTCATGCTTGGAAGGATCAGTTAGTACTGTAGGACCGTAGTTTGCCGTGATAAGAGTGACAGGAAATGTGAAATTGAAGCAGATATGATTGACGATCTCGGCATCATTCACAGAAAAGCGGTGACATCGGTCGTCTTTTCTGTGGTAAGCTGCAATTTTCAACAGAGAACCTAATTTTTAATCCTGTTAGCTGAAGTACATACAGTGATATGTCATACATGCAAGATCTGTATAGACGTATAACAGAAAAAAAAAATGCGTCATTGAATTCATAACAGTTGCGAAGAACTGCTGCAAATCACCATGCATCTTGTTTTATCGAAACACTGAAATAAAAGCTAAGACTTTGGGCAATTTGTATTTCCTTTCTGGTGTTAAAACTTGTTTATCATCCTTGTCTAGCCTTGTTTACATTTAATATGAGCGTGATTGTTGTTGCGCACCCCACCTTTAGGTTCGCTTCCACAGTGTTGTCCTTTAGTCCACATCAATTATCTTCTCCTTTCCACACTAGCTACCGTGACTGTCTAGGCATTTAGTCTACTTTCCGTTACGAAGAAAATATAATCACGCACAGTACAACAAAAAAAAAAAAACAGTCCTTGGATATACTAGTTTTATAGGTGACTATCAATGTTTATATTAAGCGGACCTGGTCTGCTTTGAGAATTCAATCGATAACTTATTTAAGTTGGACAAATTTCATTTTGTCAGACTGTAGGGACAGCCGCGCAGCTCAGGCGGAAGTGAGTCCAGAACAGCTCCCCATTCTCGCTGAGCCTACTGTCCAATGAGTACGGTGGAGGAGGGTAAATAATGGCGCTGTCCCCTCCACTTTCATAGTCTTAACACTTATTATAGTAAAAGAACTGGGAGAAGAAATTGCAAACATATGCAACAATTTGATTATGTTTAGAAATTTGGTAAATTCATGAAACGAAAATTCAAAAAAAAGGATGAGAAAAAATCTACATCTACAACTACATCCATACTCTGCAATTCAAAAACATTATGGGTGGCACAGGGTGCTAAGCACCAATCTTAATTCTGCGCCTTCCAATCCCGAAAGAAAGAATATATAAAAGCATCAGTACGGCATCTTATTTCTCGAATCTTATCCCTGCGGTCATTGCGACCTAAATAGGTTGGCGGAAGAAGTATTTCATTGCAGTCATAAGTCAAAGAATTTCGCATATTCTCCAGTAAATTCAAACGTAAACGAAGTCGTCTGTCTTCAAACGATCCCAGCTCAACCTATGTATCAATTGTGTGACGCTTTAATACGGGCTGTAGCAACCAGTCACGAATCGAGTGGCTCTCCTCTGTACCCTCTCCACTGAATAAATCAAGCCCTTGCGATACGGATCCCAAACTTTACAAAAGTAATGCACATGCGGACACAATAGTGTTTTATACGCTATTTCCTTTGTATGAGCATTACAATTACTCAGAATACGACCTATGAATCGTAATTTAGATGTAGCTTTGCCTACGACGGAAGTTATGTGCAAGTCCCATTTCAGGTTGCTTTGTAGCATTAACCCCAGATACTTCAGGGAATCAACCGTGTCAACAATTGAATTGTTTACTTTATACTCGTGAACAAACTGATTCTTTTTGTTAATTATTCGCATTGCCTTGCACTTTTTACAATTAAGTGTAAGCTGCCATTTACGGCACCATTCGGAAATAGCATCCACATCGCGCTGAATTACTAAGCAATCTTCAGAGCACCTTATTTCCCTACAGATAATTGCATCGTCGGCAAGCAATCGCAACCAGCATTTAACGTTGTTACCTATATCGTTTATAAAAATTAAGAAACGAAGTGGTCCTATTACACTGTCTTGAGGAACGCCCGAAATAACATCTAGCTTAGAAGATATTTCCAATTCAACAACGACATACATCTACATATATCCTCTGCAATTCTCAAATTTTTGGGTGGCAGAGGGTGCTAAGCACCAAAGCTAATCTCTTTGCTGTGCATTCCAATCCCTAATGGTACGAGGGAAAAAAGAATTCATGTAAGAATCAGCGCGGCACCTTATTTCTCTAATTTTATCTTTCCTGTCCTTCCGACTCAAATAGGTTGGTCTAAGAAGTATTTCACTACACTCAAAAGTGAAAGTGGGAGTACGCATGTTTACCAATAAGTTTAAACGAAACGTGTGTCGTCTATCTACCAGAGACTCCCAACCTAGTATACTAATCAGTTCTGTGACGCTTTCGTAAGGACTGTTGCAAGCGGTCACGAATCTAGCGGCTCTTCTCTGTACTTTCTCTATACTTTCGATCAACCCCTTACGAAACGGGTCCCAAATGGCACAAAAATAATCCAAATGTGGACGCACAAGAGATTTGTACGCTATCTCCTTTGTTTGTTCATTACAATTTTTCAAGATTCGACCTATGAATCGCAGCCTAGAATTTGCTCTACCTACTAACGAATTAATGTGTATGTCCCATTTCATGTTCCTTTGTACTGTTATTCCCAAATATTCCATAGAATTGACCATATCAATAACCGTATTGTTTATCTCGTATTTGTGAACAATTGGATTCTTTTTGTTCGTTATGCTCATTGTCTTACACTTTTTACAATTTAGAGTAAGTTGCCACTCAGCTCACCAAGCCAAAATAACATCCAGATCACGCTGAATTTCTAAGCAATCGGCCAAATTTCTTACTTCCCTATAAATAACCACATCATCAGCAAACAATCTAAAAACGCTTTTCATTTTGTCTCTGAGATCGTTTATAACAATTTAAAAAAAAGGGGTCCTATTACACTTCCTTGAGGTACACCCGATGTAACATCTAGATTAGAAGAACTTTCTCCTTCAACGACAACATACGGCGACCGACCAGTTAGAAAATCCTTTATCCATTCACAAAGCTGATCCGATATACCGTACGCTCGAAGCTTCGCTAAAAGGCGGTTGTGTGGCACAGAGACAAAGGCTTTCTGGAAATCTAAAAAAATTGCATCTACTTGTGAACCTGTATCGATAAATTTCATTACGTCGTGTGTAAATAGGGCCAGCTGTGTTTCACATGATCTTTTCTTCCGAAATCCGTGTTGATTTGTTGTAAGCAAATTATTATTATCTACAAAATTCATAATGTTCGAGCATATAATATGCTCCATAACTCTACTACAAACAGATGTTATAGATATGGGACGATAGTTCCCAGGATCACTTCGATCACCTTTTTTGAAAATCGGAGTTACTTGCGCGATTTTCCAGTCTGAACTTACTTTTCGCTCTTCTAATGATTTACGGAATATATCAGACAGAAATGGCCCGATTTCCGCCGCATACTCTGAAAATACTCTTACTGGAATTCCATCCGGGCCCGGTGCTTTCCCCCACTTCAGGAGCTCTAATTGCTTAACGATACCTGCAGTATCTATTCGTAATGATTCCATCACCGACTCGCCACGTCGTGGGAAAACGGGAATACTATCCTTATGTTCATTTGTAAATGAATTTTTGAATACAGTATTTAGTACGTTAGCTTTATCGCGGCTTTCATTAACCTCGGAACCTTCACGAATTAGTGCTGGAATATTGCTGTTGGTACAATTAACTTTTCGAACATACAACCAAAATTTCTTTGGGTTTTCGGTGAGACTCTTAGAGAGAGGTGTTGGAGTGAAAATCGTTAAAGGCCTCGCACATTACATTCTTAATACGTCCTCTTAAATCAGCTAAGGTTTCTAAATCGCTCCGACACCCCTTCCTTCTTGAGCGTGCGTGTATTTTCCTTTGTTTTTTAGTAATCTTTTGACTTCGCATGTGTACCACGGTGGATCATTCTCCCACTTTATTGTCCGCTTTGGTATATGTACACTCCTGGAAATTGAAATAAGAACACCGTGAATTCATTGTCCCAGGAATGGGAAACTTTATATACACATTCCTGGAGGCAGATACAACACATGATCACACAGTCAGACCCGTAGGCACATAGACACAGGCAACAGAGCATGCACAATGTCGGCACTAGTACCGTGTATATCCTCCTTTCGCAGCAATGCAGGCTGCAATTCTCCCATGGAGACGATCGTAGAGGTGCTGGATGTAGTCCTGTGGAACGGCATGCCAAGCCATTTCCACCTGGCGCCTCAGCTGGACCAGCATTCGTGCTGGACGTGCAGACCGCGTGAGACGACGTTTCATCCAGTCCCAAACATGCTCAATGGGGGACAGATCCGGAGATCTCGCTGGCCAGGGTAGTTTACATACACCTTCTAGAGCACGTTGGGTGGCACGGGATACTTGTGGACGTGCATTGTCCTGTTGGAACAGCATGTTCCCTTGCCGGTCTAGGAATGGTAGAACGATGGGTTCGATGACGGTTTGAATGTACCGTGCACTGTTCAGTGTCTCCTCGACGATCACCAGAGGTGTACGGCCAGTGTAGGAGATCGCTCCCCACACCATGATGCCGGGTGTTGGCCCTGTGTGCCTCGGTCGTATGCAGTCCTGATTGTGGCGCTCACCTGCACGGCGCCAAACACGCATACGACCATCATTGGCACCAAGGCAGAAGCGACTCTCATCACTGAAGACGACACGTCTCCAATCGTCCCTCCATACACGCCTGTCGCGACACCACTGGAGGCGGGCTGCACGATGTTGGGGCGTGAGCGGAAGACGACCTAACGGTGCGCGGGACCGTAGCCCAGCTTCATGGAGACGGTTGCGATACCCCAGGAGCAACAGTGTCCCTAATTTGCCGGGAAGTGGCGGTGCGGTCCCCTACGGCACTGCGTAGGATGCGACGGTCTTGGCGTGCGTCCGTGCGTCGCTGCTGTCCGTACCCAGGTCGACGGGCACGTGTACCTTCCGCCTACCACTGGCGACAACATCTATGTACTGTGGAGACCTCGCGCCCCACATGTTGAGCAATTCGGCGGTACGTCCACCCGGCCTCCCGCATGCCCACTATACGCCCTCGCTAAAAGTCCGTCAACTGCACATACGGTTAACGTACACGCTGTCGCGGCATGCTACCAGTGTTAAAGACTGAGATGGAGCTCCGTATGCCACGGCAAACTGGCCGACACTGACTGCGGCGGTGCCCAACCGCTGCGCAGCTAGCGCCCTTCGACGGCCAACACTGCTGTTCCTGGTGTGTCCGCTGTGACGTGCGTTTGATCATTGCTTGTACAGCCCTCTCGTAGTGTCCGAAGCAAGTATGGTGGGTCTTACACACCAGCGTCAATGTGTTCTTATTTCAATTTCCAGGAGTGTATTTCCATTCCTTCCCTAACTATACGTAAAAACGATGCCACATCTCTTCAACGGTGTCCTTTGTTGACTTGAAGTTATGGTAATTATTCCCGAGGTAGGTTCTAAAACACTCCTTAGAGGCCTTACTGAATCTGTATACAATCCGCCCTTTTTTCCTTTTTCGCTTGGTCATTAATTTGATAGTCGCAATTACTGCTTTGTGATCGCTTATTCCTGTGGTCGTTGAAATGTCGGTGAATAATTCTGGCCTGTTGGTAACCAGCAAGTCTAAAATGTTTTCGCTACCGTTATGACACCGCTTAGGTTCATTAACTAGCTGCTCGAGATGATTATCTGACAACAACTCGAGAATTACTTCAGAAGCTGGCTTCTACTATGACCAGTTAAAAAATCACGTATCCAATCGCAAATCTGATCCGATATCGAATCTTCGCTAACAGTCGGTTATGTGGTACAGAATGAAAAGCTTTCTGAAAATCCACGAAAATTGCATCAACTTGTGAACCTGCATAGATAACTTTCACCAAGCGTGGTAGGTGAACGGTTAACGTTCTGGCCTCGCATTCGGGAGGACGTGGGTTCGAATCCCCGTCCGGATATCCAGATTTGGGTTTTCCATGGTTTCACCAAATCACTCCAGGTGAATGCCGGGATGCTTTCTTCAAAAATGCGGAATTCCTTCCCGTTGCTTGTCCCCAGACCTAACCCGCCTCTAATGACCTTAGCCGTCGACGAGGCTTAAAGCAATAAGTAAAAAAAAAAAAAGATAACTTTCACTATGTAATGGGAAAATAGGGCCAATTAGTTTCAGAAAACTCTTTTACCGAAATCCGTGTTGACATGGTGTAAGTGATTCGTTCTCGTCTAGAAACTTCATAATATTAGAGCATATGACTTGTTACAGAATTCTACTGCAGACTGACGTTAGAGATATGGGTCGATAATTTGTAGGATTACTCCGATCTCCTTCTTCAAAACAGAAATTACCTTGGCTATTTTTCAGTCAGAATGTACTTTTTTCTCTTTTAATGATTTACGGAATATATCTGACAGAAATGGTTCAATTTCCTCCTCGTATTCTGAAAATACTCTTACTGGTATACCGTCGGGACCCGGCGATTTACCCCATTTCAGGAGTTTCAATTGCATTACAATACCTACGCTATGAATTTCTACCGGATCTATCTCAAACTCAATACGATGTGGTAAAGTGGGAATGTTTTCCATGTTTTCGCGCGTGAATGAATTTTTAAAATCGGTGTTAAATACGGTTGCCTTGTCGCGGCTGTCGTCAATTTTCTGACCGCCTTGTATTAGAACGGGTTTATTGTTGCCACTACAACTAATTTTTTTTACATACGATCAAAATTTCTTAGGGTTTTAGGTGAGGTTCTTAGAGAGAGAATTGCAACGAAAATCATTAAAAGCCTCACGCTCTTAACTTGTGCCCATATCTCCTCTAACTTAGCTATACCTGTCCGATGCATCGTCCTTCTTGATCGTGCATGTCTCTTCGTTTATATGCAAATCCACATCTTGCCTGACTATACGTATGAATCGAAGCCACATCTCTTCAACTGTGCCTCTTGCTACTATAAAGGTAAGATAATTATGCCTCAAAAACGTTCTAAAACACTGTTTTGAAGCCTTTTTGAATCTGTAAATGTTCCTTTCATTTTTCGTTTTGCTCATGGTTGTTAATTTTACTGTAGCAATTATGGCTTTCTGATCACTTATTCCTGTGGTGGTAGAAATGTCCGTGAATAATTCAGGCCTATTTGTAACGAGAATATCTCAAATATTTTCGTTACCGTTGAGACATATCGTTGGTTTAGTTACGAGATGCTCAAGATTTTGATCTGAGAAAAGGTCTAGAATGATTTCACAAGCTGTTTTATCCCTGCCACCAGTAACGCGAACGTAATTATTCCAGTCCATATATGGCAAGTAGAAGTCACCACATAGCATTATTGTATTGTTCGGAAATTGGATTTACATTATTCCTTAAGGCCTCGGCAATAGTTACGCCTGCGTCTGGTGGACGGTAGAAGTAGCCGATCACAAATTTTGTCCTAGCTACGCTGAGCTTAATGCGTAAGATTTCGCAGACAGTATCATCAACATCCAGGGCCGGCGCTAGGAATTTCTTGGACTAGGGGCCCCTGCAGCCGGTGATCGGGGCCCCCGTCAGCCGGCGGGCACGGGTACATTTGACCCGCTTACCCCCTCCCCTAACGCCGGCCCTGTCAACATCTATTTTGTTAAATGGGAGGTACTTACTAACAGCTATAAATACACCACCTCCATGGGAATGCAACCTATCCTTACAGAAAACGTTCATTATGCTATTAAATATTTCAGTCGAACTTACACTGAAGAGCAAAAGATTCTGGTACACTTGCCTAATATCATGTAGGGCCCCCGCTGGCACGCATAAGTGCCACAACACGACGTGGCATGGACTCTACTAATTTCTGAAGTAGCGCTACAGGGAATTGTCACCATGCATCCTGCAGGGCTGTCCATAAATTCGTAAGCGTATGATGGAGTGAAGATCTCTTCTGAACGGTATGTTGTAAGGCATGCTCAATAATGTTCATGTCATGAGTGTTTGGTGGCCAGCGGAGGTGTTCCTGGAGCCACTCTGTAGCAATTCTGGATGTGTCTTGCTGGAATTGCCCAAGTCCTTTGGAATGTACAATGGACATGAATAGCTGCAGCTGATCAGCCAGGATGCGTACGTACGTGTCACCTGTCAGAGTCGTATCTAGACGTATCAGGGGTCCCATGTCACTCCAACTGCACACGCTCCACACCATTACAGAGCCTGCACCAGCTTGAACAGTCCCCTGCTGACATGCAGGGTTCATGAATGCATGAGGTTGTCTCCATACCCATACACTTCCATCCGCTCGATACAATTTGAAACGAGACTCGTCAGACCAGGTAACATGTTTCCAATCATCAACAGTCCAATGTTGGTGTTGATGGGCCCAGGCGAGACGTAAAACTTTGTTTCGTGCACTCAGCAGCGTACACGAGTGGGCCTTCGGCTCCGAAAGCTGATATCGATGATGTTTCAGTGAATGGTTCACACGCTGACACTTGTTGATGGCCCAGCATTGAAATCGCAGCAATTTTGTCACGTCGCAGAGAAGTCAGAGATTTGATGGTTTACCGGCTTTCCGATATTCACGGTGAACTTGTGAAATGATCCTACAGCAAAATCCCCACCTCATCGCTACCTCGGAGAAGTTGTGTCCCGTCTCTCGTGCGCCGACTATAACACCATGTTCAAACTCATTTATATCTTGATAACCTGCCATTGTAGCAGCAGTAACCAATCTAATGCCTTCGTCATACACCCGTTGTCTTATATAGGCGTTGCCGACCGCAGCGCCTTACTGTGAGTGTTTACATATCTTTGTGTTTGCATACGCATGCCTATACCAGTTTCTTTACCTATTCATTGTATATCCGTTTTTAACCAACTTTCTGTGCTGTTACGATATTAGCATCTGTACTACGATTAACGTTTTCAAGTTCAGTCTGTTTATTATAAACACTTCTGCAGTTAACTTTTAATGTTCGAGATTCTTTTAAGCAACCCCTAACACACGGTACAGCCCGAATGCACTCCACACGGCCCCTACCACCCGAAGCGTTACGGTATAACAGCCCTCAGACCCAGCCCTTTAACGAATTCGTATTTTAAGAAATATGTATAGCAAGCTGTGAGTGGATTAATTATATTGTTGTATATTTTTCTTGTAATTAATTATGAATTTGTGTTTTATGGAGAGAAATTATGTAAATGCTATGTAATATGTTCTAGGACAGTATTATGCACGAAACATTGACTAAACGTTTGTGATTGTAGGTATTAATGTGAGCTTCGATGTTTGGAGGACAATTTGCGACGGTTTGGAATTATTTATGCACATGCGTAAATACTTGTAAATTTCTTTAATTTGCATTTATGTGTGTTTCATGATGAATGTGATGGGTTTTGTTTTAACTGTGATTGTTTTTGATTGTTAGCAACATTGTAGCCGTTCGAGAAACATCGGGAGGCAGTATCTGTATTATTCTAGAATTTCTGTAGCGCTTATCTAAAACGAACGGCAGACACGAGTTTTAGTTTTGAAGGTTTAGTCTGAAGTAGTTGCAAGTCAGTTGAAAGTTAGAATCGCTGGATCATTTATTTATATTCGCACTTATTATCTTTGGATCGAAACGAAGCTTGTTGCGTAATATCAGTTTAAATTGCACGAAAATATAAGCAAACAGGAAAGTGATTATTCGAGTAGTTTTTTCAAGGAACCAAATCACTAACAAGTTCTGGCTGATACTTTACTGCTGTGGCTTGAATGAGGTATTTCACTCTTTCGAATAGCCAAGCAGACGAACTGACAATGCTGCTACTGACAACACCAGACCGCACTACACCAAACCATGTCCATTATCCGAGAAATTAATGACGACAATATCAGGAAACATTGGACAGTCTGTTCCTTGGATACCAGCCAAACTTTATAACTCCCCCGCCTGTCTGCGGAAATTCAATCATCATCCTTTCTCATATTTGAGAAGGAGGGCCAGTAAATATTGCCTGCGGTAACATAGTCGGCCACACTAACTACATAATCAAATCAAATTAACTTAATGAAATTAGTGTAAATTGTGGGAATAAAACGATCAAGTCCAGCCACTACATTCTTTGTTGCTAATTAACAGTGAGGTTTACCGAATGGTACATCTCAACTGATACTACGATGGGAATCTGAAGAGTTTGCCTCTTCAAATCACATATCACATACTTGGAATCCTAAACAAAGTGCGTTAGTATATCTGATATGGAAGTCTCTGATAGGCTGCGATCAGGAGTGGGCAGATCTAAAGTTATCTTAACAAGCTGGGGCTATGATAAGGTCGATAATATCAAGTGCGACTGCGGAGACCAGACTGTTCAGCACGTGCTACAGTGTCCAGCAACCTGCTCGGAAGATGGTCTATATGAGGACTCGGAAAATGTACAGGAAGTGGCCAAGTTTTGGTCTATCTCAATTTGATGTTTGTAATTGTGTAAAACATAACAAATAAATAAATTTCATACTGTATTACAAGGTTATAGATAATCAGCTGTTTTAGTAATCAGAATATTAACACTAGAGAGTGTGACCTAGAAGTTAATGTTTTGAAAATAAGAGGCATAGCAAAGAAATGTACACAAACTCTAAAAGAGAGTCCATGTATATTTGGTATTTCAGCTCTTCCTGTATGGCTGGTGAAACTGCTATAGTTATCTTATTTGGTTGCATAAATTCAATTTTCTGATTGATCGGTAATCCGAGCTGTCAGATTTAAAATTGCTATCGATATTTAGTGACCTGGGCTACGGGTACCACCATACAGACAGAGAATGTGGCCAACGGAAGCTAGGAATGACTCTGTCACTCGAGTTCACAATTTAATTCTGTAAGCTGAGAGAATATTCTCATTCATAGTTCATTGGCAATATTTATTTGCATATTCTATGGGCTATAAAGGGTGCTGATGACTGAAGTCTAAAGATAGTTTGGTGCTTCCCCACACAGTTCGACGAGCTAAGGCTACCGCATATTCTAATCTATCATCCACCATCCCTGAGAAACAGCCATTTGGCCTTACCTGTCTCGTCATATGGCTGACTAGCAAAGTGAGCCGTGACGTCTGCATCACACAATGGCGCTTTCTCGATCAAGCCTCCATTAACAACCCCTCGAATAGGCGTCTATCAGTCCTCCTCGTTGGTTCCTTCTTAGAGGTTAGGTGCACTTATTCCTCATTCTGGGTCCTTCCTTAAAGTGAGGAAAACTTCGTTCAGTCTGACCAGTTGTCATGTGGTAAGTGTGGCTCCTTTCGGATCGATTGTTGTACTAACACCTGCTCATCAGCATTCTACGTTAGGGACACTGCTTCGAAAATTTTTCCACCTTTCCAGCCAGTGGTTGCTGGTGCAATTTCAACAACGGTATGTGGTACAAGTACCTGGGCAGATATGATGATCCTTGCTTGAAGATGTCTCGGGCATGTGGCAGGATCTATTGATCATAGTTCAACAAATTTTCGACGGCGTAACGTACAGTCATCTTCAGGATGCGTCTGCTGACCAGCGTGAGGAACGCAATTCAGGACGCGACTGCCGGGCCGGACTTTTTTTTTTATTAATCTGGAGAGCGATATCTCTTTTCGGTCGTTGGGTTACACATTACTTTTAATTCAACTTTATTTTACTCATTTTATTACAATTATTACATTTAGGGGAAAGGATTACAATGTTTATAGTATTTGGTGGACGTAATATCCTTGGGGTGCTGTGCGCAGTGTCCTTGTTTTGGTGATCTTGGTTCCCTTTAGGGGATGAGTGTAGTAATTTGGTGAGCAGCTGGATGATCTGGGTCTTCTGGAGTTGGCTCGCTCCACTGCATTGACGGTGATGTTCTTGGAACTCTGCACTACAAGATTCAAGTTCTTGATGGGTGCTTCTTTTGTCTTGGCGATTCCTTGTAGGCGGCCCCCAGTTTTGTGCCGGTTGCTTGCAGCGACGTGTGACAGGTTGGCTGTAGTCAGAGGGGAGGTTGAAGGTCTGGTTGCCGTGGTTCTTCTTGCAGTAAGTTGCTTCTTATTTGCCCTCCTTGATGTTTGGTGCCGATGTTAACTTGGAACTTCTGGGGTGTTGTTTCTTGGCAATTTCTCTCTTTAGGTTTCGGCGATCAGGACAGCATTCGTATGCTGCCGAATGCGTGCCTCGGCAGTTCGCGCATGTTGGATCAGTCTCCCTGGAGCGACTACAGTTCTTGACGTTATATCTTTCACCGCAACGGACGCAACGATCTTCAGATCGGCAGTACTTGGCAATTTCTGGCACCTGTAGCATTGCTGGAGGCTGGTAGATGCCTTTCTTCGTTTCTCGGTGTTTTTGCTGGGCGCCACGTTGGATCTCTTCACAGCTGATCCTTGGTAGGCCTCTGGTCTTCGCTTGGACCTGTCTCTTGGCTTTTTTATGCTGGTATAAGATGCCCTCATCCTGCAGTATCCTGCGAACGCTCGGTATGTCCGGCTACTTTACATACAGGGTGCCCCAGTCGGAGGCTTGATGGCTGGACCTGCTGGGGCGGTATTTGTGCCCTTCGATCATCCCTCCTCTCCCGCCGCGGCGCTCTCATAGCGGTGGTGGGGTGGTTAGTACGCTCCGACGCGTAGAGCAGTGGTATTCAGTCTGCATGCCACTCTCGTCGCGCACTGTGCCTTGACTCTGGTGTTTGCGGAGCCGCTTCAGTGCCGGGTTCCCAGCTTGGCATAGAGTGGAAACCGCTTTCTTTGTTGATGAGGTTACTCTGTAGCCGGATCTCAATGGCTTCCTTGTATACACAGTCCCAAAAGTTACTGTCCTGAGAAACATATCTCACCTTTGAGAAACCTTCTTACGGCTTCTACTTAAAAAGTAGGAATGAATTTTCTTTCCAAAACATGGCATAAAATTATCATGGAATCCTCTATTGTGAATATCAGTTTCAAAATCATTACCTGTAATTTGTGTAAATATCTACCGCAGCTTACCTCATAAGTTAATCGCTCCGGCCGCATGTCCATCAGATCAGAGTTAATAATTGGTAGCTCTGTGTTTGTTATTTTGTATGTATGAATATTACGAAATGTATATATACATATCCGTATGAAGTGTATAGACAAACTTAAGAAGCTCATTCCAGTGTGTCCACTTTTACCGATTGACTATGTTACATAGGTTGGTGTTATACAGACCTCTACAGTATTCACGGAGTAATTCTTGGTTTGTACATTAACAAGTTCAAAGTCTCTACGTCAGTGTCCCGGTATGTGCTACTTGTGCATTCTTATTTCTTTAGTTTTACAGTTAAGATAGTGGATACATGAATATATATTGGAGAAATATTAGTGTATATACAGGGTGCGACAAAAAGATCTGACGGTTTTAAAATAAAAACAACATGAAAAATGAAAGTGATACAAAATATTTTATTGCTTATTACAGAAGGGTATTCATTCAAATTAATGACAATAACATCACAACAACCAATTTCATCCGTTTAAGATGTAAAGATAACGTCCTTTAAATGACGTCCGTCTTTGAACAAGCATTCTTCCTGCCTTGCACTGAAGCTGTTGAACACCTACTCTAACATTGCACAAGGCAGTCTGGCGATTTCTTTGCGTATGTCTTCTTTCAGTTCGTCTAGTGTGTGGGGTTTGTTTGTGTAAACTCTTGCTTTAAGGAGCTCTCACAAGAAAAAATAATCGCAAACGCTAAGGTCTGGAGAGCGAGTTGGCCATTCAATGTCCCCAAAACGCGAGATCACTCGACCACGAAACATGCTTCTCAAAACCTCCATAACCTAACTGGCTGTATGGGCAGTTGCCCCATCCTGCTGGAACCATATCCTACTGCGCACTAAACGATTTCTCTTAAGTTCAGGGATCATGAAGATTTTTAGCATCAACAAATAACGTTGCGAATTGACCGTAACGGTTCGACCACGCTCTTCGAAGAAGTATGGCCCAATGACACACCTTTTCGTTACATCACACGACACGGTAACCTAAGGACTATACAGAGGACGTTCATACAGTTGTTCCGGATTTGTAGCCGACCAATAACCAAAGTTCTGTTTGTTCACATAACCATCAAGATGGAAATGTGCCTCGTCGCTCATCATTAAAATTTTTTCATCAGTCAGTATTGCAATCATTTCTTCTGCAAATTATTTACGCTTTGCACAGTCATTAGGCTTTAACTGCTGGACAATAGCCATTTTGTACGGGTGGAAGTGCAGATCGAAACACAAATTCGTATTACCGAGCGGTCAGACATGTGCAAAGCAGCAGCTTGTTTGCGGGCCGACCGCCGAGGACTGGCTTCCACAGCTTCTCTTACTCGATCGATATTCTCTGGCGTCCTAGATGACCTTGGTCAACCTGTTGACTTCTTTTTTAACACTGAAACGGGAGCTCTGAAGGTGCTCACGCATAGCATAATGGTGTTACGAGTTAGGACTCTTCCTCTTGGACCCACGTTAAATCGTCTAAGGAACTGCCGCTGAGCAGCAACGCACGAATCGCCACTTTTAAAAAACGCCTCGACAACAAACGCACGGTGCTCACCCGACCGTTGTTCTATGGCTACCACAAATGTCCAAGTGTGGGCTCTGGATTGCGCCTATCCGCACCACCCCCCACCATCTACTCGCTCGACAATACGGCGGCGAAAACCGTGAGATCATTTTGCCGCACCCTGTATATACACCAAATCAACGATAAATTATATAAATTGTTTTAACTTGTTTGAAGTAATCATCTATTCATTTCTAAATGTTTCTATTACCTCTACTAACAAAATTTAATTTATTTTTTACGTGGTCCAACGTATCACTTTCCCCCATAGGCCACTTTCTTTATCCAACGTTTTCAGAACACCATAATTTTTTTCACTTAATTTTCCATATTAATCTTAATTCCACTTTTGTGCCAAAGCCTAGGAGAAGGGTTTACTTCACAATGGTCCAAATACACAGGTAGAACTTCCTGGTGCAAGTAATGTTGATGCCTTTTTTATGGCCAGTATAGATTCCAGTTTTTACTGCAACGGAGATATGTATGACAAGCCAGCGACACATACCTTATGATTACTGTTTCGCGGAACCCACCATTGGTTTATGGATTTTAAATTGGCAGTAAAATCCTGCAAGTGCAGGTTGCCATGAACACGGAATATTTATGGTCGCCCACGAACACGTTACGCTTGAGTAATCATACAACATGGTTATGGACGTTTTCCCTTAAACCCTCTTACATATTATGGTGCAAGAGAATTGTCAAACAAGGTATTATCGATGGTAGAATAGATCTCACTTTGATAGGAGCACGGTGTTCAGCAGAGCATCACTGGTGTCGAAAAAAGGGAATTCTGGATAGTCAGTGATAGTAGTGAACATAACATTGATAAAGTAAGTTGATAGACCAGTGAAATACGAGCTGTTAAATAACTAAGAGTGGCACTGTAACCAGATGGTCATAGTGATAGTTGAAATTGATTGATAAGAATAGATTTACATTCACAGCCCACATGTTAGAAGCTGTAATTCTTGGAACTATTATTAGTATTGCAAGGAATACTTTCGGTCAGTGGCAAGTCTAAATTCCATTATGAGAATAGTGGAAATTAAAGTTTGTTCGTGCGAACCGTATATTTGAGTGGTGTTATATGTTAAAATAATTCCAGTTGTCTTTAACTTTAAAAATATTTCAGCATGATCAGCTTCAAACAGTACGGGTCATCAGCCTGTCGACCGCGTCAATAAAATCTAAAATCGATACTTATCCATAAGTAGACACAGTGAAACAAATTGTACCATCTAGATACCATCTTGCTAATTAAGAAACATGTAGACAATAAACAACTCTAGAAATTAGAAATAATAAATTGCCCGTAAAAGAAGCTATGCCCTCAGGTATTTCAAATATAGCAGAATTTTTCATATGATTAACATATTATCTTACCAACAGATTGGAACATAGTTTCCTGACAATCCCTCCATACAGTACCCGCCCCAGACAAGTGTCTCCCAGTGAGCTGTTTTGTCACCTATTTTATTTGATATATTTGTTAACGACGTGCCTTCTCATGAACTCGCTCAGTACGCCGATGACTACTGGCAACAAGCATGATCTAAGCACAAGAAGGTTACATAGGGCATTAGATGTCATTGCCACATGGAACAGATGCAATAAAATAAAATAAACGCTGACAAGTGCACAGCCATATAGTTCAACAAAGGAGGCGTATACTACAGCAAAACGCTACGTATAAATATACTTGACAATAAGCTCATATTTCTACACCACATCATAGAACAGAAAAGGAAAGGACTCGCAATCATATTAAACCTGTGCACAATTATGAAACGTACTGAACTGATGCAAGCAACGAAACTCAGAATTTACAAGTCCGTCATCATTCTAGCTCTACTTTATGGATGCGAAGTCTGGGGTATGGCATCTGACACCACCGTTTAACATATACTACTACAAAACAAATTTCTAGGAGCTATACTTACCGCTCCCTACAGCACCAGAATCACGGAACTATCCTATAAACGTACCATAATGATGGCATAAATAGAGTAGTCTATTACTAAGTATGGTAGTGGAGGAAATGTAACTAAGTAATTAAACAACAGAAAGGGTTCCAAATAAGCACTTTAACTAAGTTCAAAGCCTTGTTTTCCCCTTAAGCGAAATGATAACATGGAGCTAACTGAAACATCCCTACCTTATAGGGGAATGTTTAGCGGGACTTCGAAACATACCAAAAAAGAGCTGTCGTCTCAGTATCTGTCGGTCAGCCGATTAGTACAGATGTTTTCCTCCTGAGGAAGACGACAGAGTGCTTTGTCTTAATATCGTGTTTTCACAACACAATCTGGCCGTACGCATGTGAAGACTACGTTGCGCTCCTTGAAAGATTTGTCTGGCTAAACGGCTAGAACTAGAATTCAGCAGTTCGTCAACCACGGTGACTATTAAAGGATATAAAATGGTGTTGCTTCATTCCCGGAGAACATACTGAACCTTATTTTGTAATGTGATCGCCAAACTGTCGAAGGTAGATCGTAGAACTGCTTAGAGGTCTGGATATGGCGATATATCCGCTAGAAGGTTCTTAGAGGCGGGAAAGGCCTGTAGGGACGGAACGGGAAGGTATTCGTGATGTTTTCCTCATGCATTGGTTTTATACCTTATTGTTATTATTATTACTCCGCGATTCACGAAACGTGTGTAGCGGAGGGTGCATTGCACCTATGCGAAAGGGTAATAGTTTGTAAGGGATATACGGGATATGGCATGAGGCGCCCATGGGCTATTGTGAGGAACCACCCCAGCATTCGCGCGGAGTGATCTGGGAAAACCATGGAAAACCCAGATCAGGATGTCCGGAGAGCATTATCGAAAGCTACTGCTGTCGGATTTTAAGTTAACCCGCCCGGTAAAACCTTTCTATTCCATTCCCTAGACGTTCATGAAAAAAATGAATACAGAAAAGAATCGGTTCTGGCCCTGATTTCTCTTATCTTATTTTCGCGGTCATTCCGAGAAATGAATGTTGCTAATGGCAATATTTGTTTGCTATCATTCCGAAATATGTCAGTCATGAATTTTTCAATTAGCAACGCCTTCGGTATTCCAGGCCTTCCCAACTTAACTCCTTCAACATCACACTTAGGCTTTCCCTCAAACTATATATACCTGTCATGAATTGGGCGGCTCTTCTTAGGACCTTCTCTAATTCCCCCATTAACCCCTTTTGATGGGACAGCAATATTCTAAGTGAGGACGCACTAGTGACTTATATGCAATCGATTTAGCTTCCGGAGTGCATTGTTTTAAATTTCGACCTAGAAATCGGAGCATGCGATTTGCTTTCCCAATTACGTTCTCGATATGCTCATTCCACGACAAATTATTACGAATTGTTACCCCTAGGTATTTAGCGGAATCTACCGTTCTAAGGACAGTACCATTAATTGTATATTCAGAGCTAAATGGTGTCACCTTTTTACTTACACGCATGGCTTGGCACTTTTTAGCGTTTAACTCCAACTGCCACTCTTTCCAGCACGCAATTATCTTAATAATATCGTCTTGTAACAAATCGCTGTCTTCCTGAGTTTTGATTTCACGATAAATTATAGCATTATCGGAAAATAATCTTTTCATCCCCCTTATTATGTTACACAAATCATTAATGTGTATGAGAAACGACAGAGGCCCTATCACGCTTCCCTGAACTCTCACCGTCGAGAACTACACATTGTGTTCTGTCCTTCAGAAAGTCTGCAACCCAGTCGCATATTTGTCTAGATATGCCGTAACCGCGAAGTTTCCTAAGTAACCTAGTGTGAGGCACAGTGTGGAAAGCTTTTTTAAAATCCAATAGAACTAGATCAACCTGGGATTGCCCATCTATAATACGGCACAAGTCGTAAATTAAAAGTGCAAGTTGTGTTGAACCACGGAAGGATCTTACGAACCATAATAAACTTCTTAGGAAGAAATTGATTTAAACCGGTCTATATTATTTCTTTTAAACTAAACCAAAGTTCCTCAACATTTGTATTTAGGGTGTACGTTTCAAAAATTTTCGCCAATTGATCAACCATACACACATCGTTTGCTATCGAAGCCATATACGAGTTTGTTTTTGTCATGCTTCAAATTCTGACTAGGTTTTAAAGTTACCACTACCGCCTTGTGATCACTTATACCGTCTTCTACACAAACTGTATCTACAATATCAGGATTGCGTATAAGAAAAAGATCCAAAATGGACAAGGAATGTTTGTCGCACCGCGTTGGTTCTTCAACCACTTGTTGCAAATAATTCTAGGAGCGTTTCGGTTATTAACCTATCTCTTCCGCCCAACGTGAAAGTGCATGTGTCCCACTTAACCGATGGTAGGTTAAAATCATCACTTATGATCAATATATGACCCTGACATTTTTTATATATTTTATTAAGTGACTCTCGAAGTATTCCGCGTTAGCCAAATCAGAATCCGGAGGTCGACAAAATGACCCGATTATCAACTTTAAATTTTTACCAATTTCTACCTTAACTCGCAAAAATTTTCAGTTTCAGTTACGAGAGAGCAATTTACGGTTTTGTTAACGACCATGAACACACCCCCGCCCATTGAGACAGCTCTGTCTTTCCGAAAAACACTGAAATGGGAGCCAAATACTTCGCTAGATTCTACCTCTGGTGTCAACCAGCTCTCGGTTCCTAGTATTGTATTGACGTCATTAGTCGCAAATGTGGCGAGGAAATCGGCTACTTTCCCTCTAATTTTCCGACAATTTAGGACCATTACCCTTAGCTGCTTTGTATTGTTATTAGTGGAGTCTAAATTATCATTTTTCATATTTGCATTCTGACGGGAAATGGGTGAAGTGTTTGGGGCTGTAACAGTCAATTTATTCACGCCATCACTACCAGAACAATGATCTAAGATATCGGCACATCCTCTTCGATGAACTGAAGGATCCTCGGGCCTCACGGTGTTCCTAAAAAGTAATTCACATAAAGATGGTTCCATATTTTATCAGCCACCATGGTCGCCATTCTCGGTGTGTAGTGGGCGCCCGACCTGTTAAATGCGTCCCAGCTGGCAGCTATCATCAGTCGAAGGTCGCCTTGAGGTAACAATGGTCACACTGGCAAAGCCTCCTAGATTTTCACGGTGGAAAATATACATGTTGTCGAAGGTCCAGTTGGAAAGGTATGTTTTTTAATAAAGCTGCCTGGTCTGTGAAGTAGTGCGCCTATTCCTTGGTGCATGATCCGCAAGTAACAGCATGTCTGTGTCCAACTAGAACTGGAAAACCCATCACACTAGTGTCACTTTCTATTTCGTTATGTAACCTCATCGTGTTGAGCAGTAAGTAATGTCAAATTCTGAATATTCACGTTCTGGTGTTAATACGTTTGCCCTCTAACACATCTAGAGTTGTTTGTGTGAAGCAATTCATGGTTCGAATATCATAATCCGTGTTAATCTGTAGGTCCCGATTTTACGAATTAACATCTCGTCAACGTCGAGATCATTAGAGTATTTGCGAAGGAATTAGATGGTGGCCTTTTTTAAGGAACTATTCCGGGAATCACCTGGAGTGACTTCAGGAAATCGTTGAAATAGTCAATAAAAAAAAGAGAAAAAAACCTCTACTACTAGGGTATGAATTATTTGATTTTTAAATATTAATATTTCTCTGGTGGGAAAAAACTTTCATTTTCACACTGAAATGAATATAATTTTCTGGTTTCACAATTTAACAATTATTATTCTTGTTGAAAATAACTAATCAAAATAAAATACAAACTCTTCCTATCTCTAAAACAACAAAATACATAAACTTACAAATGAATAATAATAATAATCATAAAAAACAGACGGTATAGCTACTGAGAAAAGTTCTCTCTTTTTTTTTTAACTGCTTAACGTCTCCTATAACAACTAGGTCTTTAGAGACGGGAAAGGATGGGCGGCAAGGAATGTGAAGGAATTCGGCCATGGCCTTTTGAAGGAAGCATCCCGGCATTCACCTGGAGTGATTTGGGGAAACCATGGAAAACCCAAATCTGGATGCCCAAACGGGGATTCGAACCGCCGTCCTCCCGAATGCGAGGCCAGAACGCTAGCCGTTACACCACCAAGCTCGGTAGAAAAAAATAAAAAAAAAGGTTCTTATCTGCATAGGGTCAGGGCATGTTCAGTTAGACTGAAATGAGGCAATGCAATTAAAATAATATACGGCGTTATATTGCCATCTGGTGCGACGATCACTTCATTGCCGTTAGGGTGTTTTCATACACGCCAGCAAAACCGTAGCCGGTGCCGAAGCAGATTCCGCTGCCGGCGAGAGGGGATTTTCACACACACCGGCAAAACCGGAGCCGGCGCCGACCTTTATATGGCACCCAGTGTAGTAGGTTTTTAGCTTTGGCGGAAGAGAGATGTGGGCATCATTCAACAAACGTTACTTTAATATATTATTATACCTTGGAAGCAAATACAGAAAATATTTAATTAACCCACAGTGCTGGATACATCCTCTGGTGCCTCAATATGGAAAGACGTTTATGAAAATAGTGAAATAAATTAAGTACGAAAATATAGTACTATATTTTTACTTCATTGAATAAATTTACTCGATTACTAAATCAACTGATTTTTTTAAAAAATATTATACAATAGGTATGTATGCGACTGAAACCTATAAATAGGCCACACAAAACGTTCAATTTATTGTATTCCTTCTTTAGATTTTTAAGTATCTTGCTACAGCAGCAACATTTACTGACTTACATTATACAAGCACATTGGGAATATGCACAAGTAAACTGTAGGTGTGTTAAGAGATGTATATATTTCTGAAAGAACATTTGCTATTAGCAATAACAATACAAAATATTTTACACAATTTATTTTGTTAATTTGCCGCGACAACGCGCCCTCGATACTGACAAAGTATCTTTGAGTTGATACCACAAATAACAGCACAGCCATATTTTAAATACACTCCTGGAAATTGAAATAAGAACACCGTGAATTCATTGTCCCAGGAATGGGAAACTTTATATACACATTCCTGGGGTCAGATACAACACATGATCACACAGACAGAACCATAGGCACGTAGACACAGGCAACAGAGCATGCACAATGTCGGCACTAGTACCGTGTATATCCTCCATTTCGCAGCAATGTAGGCTGCAATTCTCCCATAGAGACGATCGTAGAGGTGCTGGATGTAGTCCTGTGGAACGGCATGCCAAGCCATTTCCACCTGGCGCCTCATCTTGACCAGCGTTCGTGCTGGACGTGCAGACCGCGTGAGACGACGTTTCATCCAGTCCCAAACAAGCTCAATGGGGGACAGATCCGGAGATCTCGCTGGCCAGGGTAGTTGACTTACACCTTCTAGAGCACGTTGGGTGGCACGGGATACATGTGGACGTGCATTGTCCTGTTGGAACAGCATGTTCCCTTGCCGGTCTAGGAATGGTAGAACGATGGGTTCGATGACGGTTTGAATATACCGTGCACTGTTCAGTGTCCCCTCGACGATCACCAGAGGTGTACGGCCAGTGTAGGAGATCGCTCCCCACACCATGATGCCGGGTGTTGGCCCTGTGTGCCTCGGTCGTATGCAGTCCTGATTGTGGCGCTCACCTGCACGGCGCCAAACACGCATACGACCATCATTGGCACCAAGGCAGAAGCGACTCTCATCACTGAAGACTACACGTCTCCATTCGTCCCTCCATGCACGCCTGTCGCGACTCCACTGGAGGCGGGCTGCACGATGTTGGGGAGTGAGCGGAAGACGACCTAACGGTGCGCGGGACCGTAGCCCAGCTTCATGGAGACGGTTGCGAATGGTCCTCTCTCTAATACCCCAGGAGCAACAGTGTCCCTAATTTGCCGGGAAGTGGCGGTGCGGTCCCCTACGGCACTGCGTACGATGCGACGGTCTTGGCGTGCGTCCGTGCGTCGCTGCTGTCCGGAACCAGGTCGACGGGCACGTGCACCTTCCGCCAACCACTGGCGACAACATCGATGTACTGTGGAGACCTCGCGCCCCACATGTTGAGCAATTCGGCGGTACGTCCACCCGGCCTCCCGTATGCCCACTATACGCCCTCGCTCAAAGTCCGTCAACTGCACATACGGTTAACGTACACGCTGTCGCGGCATGCTACCAGTGTTAAAGACTGAGATGGAGCTCCGTATGCCACGGCAAACTGGCTGACACTGACTGCGGCGGTGCCCAACCGCTGCGCAGCTAGCGCCCTTCGACGGCCAACACTGCTTTTCCTGGTGTGTACGCTATGCCGTGCGTTTGATCATTGCTTGTACAGCCCTCTCGTAGTGTCCGGAGCAAGTTTGGTGGTTCTTACATACCGGCGTCAATGTGTTCTTATTTCAATTTCCAGGAGTGTATGTTTCACACTAGTTAAAATTTGGTTGTCCTATTATTTGTGGTATCAATTCAAAAAAACTTTGTCAGTATAGAGAGTGCCTAACCATGGCAAATTAGAAAACTAATTGTGAAAACTATTCTGCATTGTTATTACTAATATTAAAAGTATAACTTACCAACTTTCAGTTGTTCTTTTTTCCCATCACTTCCGAATCTTCTTTCAAAAATATGTTCATCTCTTTCCACGCCTTCAGTTTTTCTACTGTGTTTCAAACAGTTGGCTGTTTTATCCCACAAATACGATTAAATTTCCAGCAATTAAATTAATGTTTGAGTATCGGGTTACAAAACTTAGAGGAAAATTGTTGTGACTGAGATTAGATCGAATAAACATCACTCCGTCAGCGGCACCTGTTAGCATAAGAAACAATGAAATCAAATGGCCAGCGATCATGCCGGTCCGATTGTCGAGATCATTGCTGGCTGCATTCGCCGGCGCCGGACGCCGGACCGGCCAATCTGCCAGTCCGGACTATGTGTGAAAGCTCTTATTTGATTACCATCCGGCGCCGGTTTTGCCGGTGTGTGTGAAAACCAGTGCTGCCAGAGACTCGGCTTTGAATATCCGTAGATGGTCGCTAAAATTTCCGTAGATTGGGTACAAAAATCCGGAGACTCGCTGACTGAAAGACTGAAACAATAATTATTGAAGATAGAGTCATAATTAAGAATACTTTTTATTTCCAGGTGTTTAAAATTGGAAATACAAAATAATATTCTTAATTGAAAGTAAGAAATATCTCTGGACATGGCGTCACTTTCATCATTGCTGCTGCTGTGCCTACTTTCTCTCTCTGTCTTTTTTTTTTTAAGACCATACATTACAGTTAGTTCTGTAACAGGAAGTGTTAAAAATCCGTACCAACGAGCGTGTCACCGTGCATAAAGAGTGCGCCGATAGTTCTGTATTACGGTCTTTTAAGATCTATAAAATGTATGATCAAACAAAATATTAGCTTTATTTCATTTCAATCGTTGGTTCACGCGAGCAGTTGCAAGGAAACGATTCACAATTATTGACAATTGTGTAATGCATTAACACTATACTCGTCAAAGTTTAACAAAACAAAAATATAAGAAAATTCAACAAATAATAAAAAGTAGCAAAAATCCGTAGATATTTTAACAAAATCCGAAAATCCTAACTTCTTGTAAAAATCCGTAGATCTACGGATAAATCCGTAGAAACGGCAGCACTGGTGAAAACGCCCTTAGCGTGACAATCCACGTCACCAATGGTCCACAATGGCACCTCGCGCTGGTCGCTGCACTATTAATGTGCGACGTAGATATATACAAACAACCAAAACACATTAAGCCGTCAACGCATTTGTGTAGACACGGCGTCACACTGTATGTGTCGGCACCACAGACAAGAAACAAAAACTCCAAGCACTCTGGAGTTGCGGTCAACATACTCCCTACGGCCACAAGTACTCTGCAGTACTTATATCACCCAGAGAAGGCGCCAATGCCTCACTGGAACCTGGCTTTAACCTCTCCCTGTTCCAGCCACTGCTGGACTGCTTCGTCGCTTGCCTCCAGGTCCCGCCGAAACCAGAAAACAGAGAGAAAGGGGAAATGTCATCGGCTTCTGCACTTTGGAGCCTGGTCCTTATTTGTGCATTTTAAACTCCCGCCTGACTTATTTCCTCCAATAGTTTCTTATACACGCCAACTTGGCGTCTATCTCTCCCTCCGCACATTCCAACGTCACTGACCTGCTATGAACGACGACATACCTCCCGCTGTTAACTTCTTGGCGCAGACGAGTCATCTGAATTGGGACGTCCTGTCTATTGTGAGAAGCTTTTTCCCTTGACCATGTCAAAATTATTTACGGGAGACTGAATAGGAGGGCGAGTCGGGCTGGAATCTGCATGACCAGGGGTCACGATTTTGCTTTTATTTAAACAAAATGTAACGAGTCGATAATTTTGTTCGTTACAACGTGGAAAATCGAATTCTTGGTGGCCCGACTGGGATTCCATCCCGCGTTCTCCTGAATGCGAAACCACAGTGTTCCGCCACTGTGTCAACATGCTTTTCGAATGACGATTAAACAAATGTAGTGTATATATCTAATTACAGATTCGTTTTTCAGAAAAAAATATTACAAAAGTTTTGATTACATAAGTGTAAATCGAATCAAAGAACAAGAATTAACAAATTACAAATACAATGGAGTATCATACAGATTTGAAAACTTGAGAAATATAAGTCAGAGAAACATAATTTAACTATACTGTGTTCAGTTAAGAGAGGCGGGTCAAGGTCACTCTGCTCTATCCCCACTCCGCTACCCCAGCCCCTACAGGTGACGGGGAAACAGCTACCGCGCATGCTCAATCATCATCACAACGTATGTAATACAATATGCTGCATTTTATGTGATGTTTTCCTCAGTAAAATCGAACATTTTAATTATTTGTCATGAGCGAAATTAGTAAATCTGTATCAGAAGTAGAGTTTTTTTAGTAATTTTTTGCCGAGAAGTGACGCCTCCAGTGTAGTTAATTTACTCTTTCAGTATCTCCCTCAATTTCCTTATGCTAGGATATTCGCCTCAATCATAAAATTCTAGTACAGAACGTCGAATGATATCTTTCCGGAAGTCATAAATCTCCATGGTCGGTTTTTCTCAGTGAATGTTTTTCTTTGGAGAAGAAAAGGATGACCCTGGAACACTCAGCTGGGCTTCGCTACATAAACGCTGCACTGTTCGTCACGATGCGCCACTCACCCCTGCTGTCAATTTCTGCAGTTCCCTAAAAAAGTATATTAACTCTTCAGAGTATTCTAGACTCTTAAAAAAATTACACACATCATAAATTATTATTATTATTATTTTACTTTCGCCTAACATAACAACTACCCGACGCCATTTCACTATACAGCGTTTCTTAGCAATGTGTACTGAGACAATACGACAATGCCTCCTGCCTGCCTGTAGCAGTGGTCTGCTCGGAGGGGAAGGCAATGGGAGGGGATGGTGAGGTGAGGCGCGGGGCGAGGGGATCGTGACCTTGACACGCTAGTTGAGAGTGAACATGGTATAGTCGTTTTGCCACTGCAACTTTTTTTTTTTATATTGTTTTACTGTCGCAAGCGTTTTGCCTCTCATCGAGGTATCATCAGCGACGAATCTGCTTTAAAGTTTATACATAGGCTTACATAAGTTCTTAACTTTTTCCCTAATGACAAACATGTATTATGTTTTGGTTGTGTGTTACATACTAATTACATGGAATGAATATGGTTTGTAGCTGCTCATCTCCTCTTTTTGCAACAAAGCATGATGGGTTTGGATCATAATAGTCACAGGATTCAGATACAAAACCTGTAGCACTTCAGAAGAAAATATTATAACTCAAGAGCAAAAAACTGAATTCAAATTAAAAATAGGTTTAATCAGGGAACTTCTAGCAAAAGCAATTAAACAGATCACCTCACAAAGTATCAAAAACAGTAATATCAACAAAGAAGTGAAAACACTCAAACATTTAAGGAAAAAATCTGTTGAAAACACAATAATTGCGGAAGAAGTTAAAAGTAATTCAATACCATTAATAGATAAAACGGAAAACGCCAATAAAACAGAAAAATATTTATAAAAAAATAATATAACACAGCTAAAGTTAGATCCAACAAGTCCATATCACGTAGAACTAAAGAAATTACTGAAGAATACTGATACCATTTGCACAGTAACATAAAAACAACACTTCACACAGACAAAAACTTCTGCTCCAACACTGAAAAGCCAACCAAACATACACAAATCCCAATGAGACCCATAATTAATTTCAGAAAAGCCTCAACGTATTACTTAGCCAAAGACATAAACAGCATTCTAAGCAAACACTATACATTAAATGAGAACACAAGTATGAAAAACACAGTAGAACTCATTCAGAACATAAAAAAATCCCAAACACATTATGCATTATATGACTTTTTTTCTTTTCTTTTTGCTGTCATCAGTATTTCGACCGGTTCGATGTAATCCTCGATTCCTTTCTTCCTTGGGCCAACCTCTTCATCTCAACATAACCCTGGCAACACATGTCATTAATTAGAGTGGCCGACAAGGTTTTCTTCACAAGAAATAAGATTAGTGAATCTAGTGCATTTTTTTTTCATACTGAATTCAGATATGTAGTCAGAATTTTTCCATCAGTCACAGTTCTTTTGTGACAGCTACTTATTAAAATTTGATTTTAGCATTCTCTTTGGCCTGTCATAGGAACCTTAACCTTATGTGTAGCAATTTTATTCAAGCTGTATTTAAGGAGATTATATGTAATATCATGCTGAAGCACCAAAAGACATGACTGTGCTGGTTTATTCATGTTTTGATACGAGCATACCTGTTAATCTGGCATTGTGACATGTCATTGTTGAGCTGACTGTGAGCTTAACACGAGTATCACTAGTGAAATATTTCCTTCCTTTCTGTTTAGAAGTGTATTGTGTACGTTGTGTTGTAGTGTTTTCTTTTTTCAACATGCCACGAAAGTGTGTAAATCATGTAGATAATTTCAGCTACTTTTGTGGTGAGCTGACCTTCAAGTCTCAGAGGCGTAATTTTACGCGACTTGTGAAACAGTGTTATGAACTTTACTTTGGCTATCAAGTGGGTGACTTTGAAAAGAGCTGGAATCCAAATGTATGCTGTTTCGTATGTTAAACTGTTGACTGGATAGAAATGCTACACATTATATGCCATTTGCAATTCCCGTTATTTGGAGGGAAACGAAAGATCATCTAACTGATTGTTATTTTTGTTTAACAAATATTAAAGGAATCACATCTAAATCAAAATATACAGTTAATTATCCAAAATTGCCATCTGCAATGAGGCCTGTCTTACACAATGAAGATTTCGCTGTACCAGTATATGCAGATAAGACCTTAACTAGTTACTCTGATTCTGACCTAACCCAAACTTAAAATGATTCAGATGATCATGATAATAAAACCACCGAATATGGTGGGTGAACGGTTAACGTTCTGGCCTCGCATTCGAGATGCAGGTTCGAATCCCCGTCTGGGCATCCAGATTTGGGTTTTCCATGGTTTCCCCTAATCACTCCAGGCGAATGCCGGGATGCTTCCTTCAAATAGGCCATGGCTTAATTCCTTCCCGTTCCTTGTACCCAGTCCCATCCCGCCTCCAAAGACCTTAGCCGTCGGCGAGGCATAAAGCAATAAAACCGATCCTTCATATGAAGGCAGTAGCTGTTCATCAGAACCATACTTTCCCAATCAACAACACCTTAATGACCTAATTGGTGATTTAAACCTGTCTAATTAGCAAGCTGAAGTTTTAACTTCCAGACTCATCTAAAGTTAGTTTGAGGCTACATATTGGCAATGAACTTCCATCAATACCTGTAGCGTATGCCACCGATATGAAAGAGACATATGAAAATATAAAACTGGTTTTAGAAAAAATCCAGTATGAAAAATATAAATGGTATATCTTTGGCCATCTTTATTGCTAGGTTTGCAACTTGGGTTCACCAAATTTTGCTGTTCCTTTTTTTGTGTGAATGGGGCAGCAGAGATAGGAAGTTTCACTACATTATAAAAATGTGAATCTCCTATTCCAGAAACATGTGTCGCATGTCCCTTTAATGAATCCCGAAAAAATCTATTTACCTCCATTGCATATTAAATTAGGAGTTAAGAAAAATTTCGTCAATGCTATGGATACTTGTACTTGGAATCGAAATTTCCCAAAGTCAGTGATGCTAAGCTAAAGGAAAGAATTTTTATAGGACAACAAATACGGTCATTAATCACTAATGAACATTTTCGAGAACTGTTAAATGCATTAAAAAAAAACAGCCTGCCAGTCTTTCAAAGAGGTATGTTGCAATTTCCTTGGAAACCATAAAGCATAAAACTATTGTGACATAATGGCTGATCTGCTGCTTTCTTATGTAGCTATGGGATGCAACAAGTCCTTAAAAATTCACTTCTTGGACTCTCACTTCTTCCTGGAAAATCTTGGGGCTGTCGTGATGGGCACGGTGAGCATTTCATCAGCAAATTTCTACAATGGAAAAGAGGTCCCAAGGGAAGTGGAGTTCTTATATGCTGGCTGACTTCTGTTGGACCAAGAAGAGAGATGTTCCAGATGCAAACATGCAGAAAATCATTATCTACCAGTTTCTAGGCTAGTCAAAATGAGTGGTACATCATATAGAGTTAGAAAATCGAATGGATATCACAAAAAACTCCTGCCGGATGGGGAAAAACTATAATAATATTTGAATTCAGCAACACCGAGCGTGGTGGGTGAGCGATTAGCGTTCTCGCCTCGCCGGGCATCCAGATTTGGGTTTTCCATGGTTTTCCCAAATCACTCCAGGCGAATGCCGGGATGCTTCCTTCAAAAGACCATGACCGAAAACCTTCCCGTTCCTTTCCACCAGTCCTTTCCCGCCTCTGATGACCTCGACGTCGACGAGGCGTAAAGACATAAGGAAAAAAAATAATTGAATTCAACATGGAAAAGTCTTCTAGAATCACATGATTTTGTTCTTGTGAAAGGAAAAAAACTTTCATTTTTTCAGACCAGTGTTTCTGCTTTATATATACTTATTTTCGTCTTCCTCTACAATTCTTATCTTCGACAGTTCCCTCCTCAAACAAATTAACAATTCCTTTATATTTCAAAATATGATCTACAATTCTGTCTCTTCTTTCTTTAGGACTCTTCCATAAACATCTTTCCTCATCTATCATTTCCTAAGTCGTTCATTTCGTACTTTATCTGTCCACTTAATTTTCATCATCCTTCTATAGCACCACATTTCACATGCTTCAATGTTCCTTCTTTCTTGTATTTCTAATGTCCATGCTTCGCTACCATAAAGTGCTATCTGGATCAATATTTGATACTAAAATGTTTCTCTTTTTGATGAAGGCTCCCTTATTGCTAGTGCTATTCTGATATGACGAGAAAAACAACCAGCTTTCTTCGACACCATATCATCGATACGCCGTGAAAGAATTCGTTCTCACATCAGTGCTATTCTGCTTTTAACATAATTCCTGCTTTGACCATCAGTAATTTTACTTCCCAAGTAGGAGAATTCACTTACTTCTTCTATCACACCTAATCCAATTTTTATAATTAATCTACTCTTATTGGTATCATTTCTGCTACATTCATCACTTTTGTCTTGCTTCGGATTATTTTTAGTACAAAGCATTGCACTGTGAACAGGCAACTCAATATAAAAACCATAAAATCCCATGCAGACACAAATAAATACAACTACTCAAGCATTTATTGACTCACATGTAAAAAATTGTAAGGCAATATACATAGGGCAGACGCGTAGACAGTTCCAAACAACACACGAAAGCAATAAATTATAGTAATCATTCCACATTCGGTGAACACCTCATAGAAAATGATCATTTACCAACACACATAAATAGAGTTATTCAAATTCCAACAATCAACAACTACACACACAAAACCCACACAACATAGGAAAATTACCATATTCAGAATGCAAAAATTAGTGCTAAACAGCTACTGAATGGCCAGGTAAACCTTACGAACGAAACGTTATTCAATCTAATAAACACAATCTTGGCAGACATGAAAATAATATAAACACAAAAATCTGGTAAAACTCAACATTCACACATCGTAAATAAATCTAAAATAGAGTAAGAGAAACATCACAACGAACGTGGTGGATAAGCTGTAACGCTCTGGCCTCGCATTCGGGAGGACGCCGGTTCGAATCCGTATCCCTGTGTGCGGTGTTATTCCATGATTTCTCCAGATCAATCCAGGCGAATGCCGGGATGCTTCATTCAAAGTGCCATTGCCAAACTTTTTTCCCGTTTCTTGTCCCCAGTACTTTCCCGCCTCTAGTGATCTCGACGTCGACAAGGCGTAAAGCCATAAGCCAGGAAAAAATAATTTAAAAAATCACTCATTCATACGCTTTTAAAACTGGTGCTGTCAACACGTGCCACGACATAAAAAAAATTAAAATAATTGGATACAGCAGACAGTTGAGTAGCGAGAAAGCGCTTGGTTCTTAATCACCAGCTTGCAAAAACTGTGACTATTATGATCCAATCCGAACATGCTTTGTGGGAAAAAGCGGAGATGTGAAGCTACAAACCATAATCAATAAATATAAATAATAAGTAACATACCACCATAAAATATTACATGTTTGGAATTACGAAAAATATTAGAAGTTATGTTAAAATATGTGTAAACTTTAACGAAGATTCGTCGATGATGATACCCCGATGAGAGGCAAAACGCGTACGACAGTAAAACAAAATAAAAAACACTTGCAGTGACGTTATCTCTTCAACGACTAATTAACTTAGCAACTGTGGAAAAAGATGGCCTGCAGCAACATTGCAGACATTATTTAATTGCAGTGGAGCTCATGGAAATTTCTTTTCGCTTCTACTTTATGAATTCATATAATATTTTAATTCCTCGTGTCCAATTTCGTTGGCCCCAAGGGGTTACTGATCGTCCGAGGGAAACGCCACGTAACTTGTCGGTGGGATGGCCAAAATATTCCTGTTAATGGCGGCCTGTACTTTCAGAAATTTTACTGTCTGTTAAAAAGGCCATAGACGGCTAATGGGTAAGGAAAAGCCATTAGGAGATGATTTATAACATACAGGGTATCTAAAAATAAATAAACAAGTCTACCTAAGGAAGATAAAATCGTGGACGTCAGACAAAAATACTGTGGTGCGATCATTTTTATTGCTGTACTGAAATCTCTTTTGTATTGTAGTTAGACTTACAGTGATGTGCCAAAGTTCATGGGATACCTGCTAATATCGTGTGAGACCCCAACCCGACGTGACTTGACAAAAAATCATTAGGAGTTCCCTGAAGAGATATTATACCATGCTTCCTCTACAGCCGCCCTTGACGGTGCTCTACCTGACGTATCACTCATGTCCTTGACATGTTCGATTGGATTCATGTCTGGTGATGTAGGTAGCCAAATCATTTTCTGAAACTGTCCAGTATGTTCCTCAAATCAATAGTGAAAGATTTTGGCCCAGTGACATTGCGCATTGTCCTGTAAAAGGCCATCGTAATGGGGACAAGAAGGCCATGAATGGCTGAAAATAGTCTCCCAGTAACTGAACTTAACCATTTCCATTCAATAGTCGGTAAGTTTGACCTGAGTCCTAGCACAGCCCATACCAGGATACTGCAAAGTGCCTTCCTCAAAATCTGGATCCGTCACCTCGTTGAGTCTACGCACCCTCTTCAACTCCGAACCGGGGCAAAAAACTTTGAGATTGCCGCCACCATTGTTGCCACCCCGAATGCCGCCGTCTGAAGCAACAGTGGAGCTAAAAAAAAGGAGGGGGGTCGCCGCTACATGAATTTGCTACAGCTATCTGTTACCTATCCTCAGCTTTCGGGGAGGGGGTGGGGACGGCACAACAATGCAACAATGGAGTGGCAACTATCGGAACGGCGATAGTCGATCACTCGATTTGTCGCCCCCTTTACGTGCCGCCCCTCTGGATGTGCCGCCCCTCTGGATGTGCCGCCCCTCTGGATGTGCCGCCCCTCTGGATGTGCCGCCCCTCTGGACGTGCCACCCGCGTGGTACCCGACCCTAACAATCAAATAGCAAAAATGGAAAACCGTAGGTATAAGCCTTAAACCCTCCAAGTTCTCAGATAACTCTGGTTAGTAAGCATTGATAGGCGGCTTCCAGCAATGTAAAGCAATATGCGAATTTATTAAATAGCTACAAGTCCATATCTTTTACTTTACATACCTATATATATATAAAAAAATACTCTGTCAATAAATTGGACCAGACTTGTTTGGTCGTTTGAAGATATTTTTATTCCGGAAATCTAATTTTTGAAAAAAAATATATAAACGTACAAGACTTAATAGAAAGTATATCTGGAAAAGAATTTCATTACAATCCTAATTTTTCCCAATAAAAAATGCAATTCCTGTTTTAAATCATAACAACACATTTCCCAGTCAGTGGGTGATGGTGTAATATAGAGCAGGTATAGATATCGTGAGTTCCCATTTTTTCTCTCTTTTTATTCGTTCTGAACTTTAATTTTGGTATACTTTTCATCACATACGTTTCAATTTGCAATATATCGTTGACATTTGGAACTAAAACTTGGAAGTAAATCTTTGGAAACGGATGATGAAAGCATTGTTTTCAACTTGTAAACCATAACTAAGCGACACCTCTAATATATTTCTTAATACCGTAGTCAAATAGATCTTCTTTAATTTCATTTGCATTGTCAAAAGAGACATTTAGAAAATGTTAGTTTTTGTTCTTTATTTGATTCAATTCTTTGCACGAATATTCTCTGGGTTCTTATAAATACTTTGTATGTTGATTTCGACCGTATTGCCGTATGCAGTTCAAGTAGATGATAAAGGTCACTGCGAGTGATAAGAATGAAAACAAAATCAAGAAAAATTTATTGTAGTTCCATACCTGGCTTTTTTTCTTAGTTAATCCTTTTCTTAGTAACTACAGACATTACTTTTCTCTAACGGTATGAAAATTCAAAAACATTTCCGTGAATTAATACTTTTAAAAACACAATCGAAAAAACCTGCTTAAAAAACGGATAATTCAAACGAATCAAAGCTGTAATTACCACCAAACGTAGTTCACGTATGATAATAGCCAATTCGCTCTTGATGGATATAGAACACAGCATGGAATAGGAAAAGCCCTCAACTAACATAAAAATTAACAACCAGTGAAATGGAAAATTATGTTCACTATTAGAACGCATATAAAGTAAGTTTCTAAATTAAGATTTGGTTGCAAAAGATTTATTCCGTTGTTGCTTAGCGCAAACCAGAAGAATAATTGTGGGGCCAGCCGTATCTGGTGTAAGCCGCGTTATCTCGTCTGGCGCCTACCTTACGAGCAAGGTCTCACAGGCGCTTACAACTGTTGATTTATGAGCAGCACTCATCTTTTAGCTGAATGTTGTGTATTCGGAAATCTGGTCCTTACTAACCTGTCGTTTCTACTGACTACGTGTAGTAGGAGCCAACAACTGAATGAATGCATCAGATTTTTTTTATTGCTGTTCACTATCCAAAATAAGATTTGATTTTCATCGGTGTGGATTTTCAGATGATGCGACAAATACTTTTTTAATGACGTTTACTACTGGGGTGACAAATATAATCATCGTTGACAGTGCTCTATTGTGTCTAAGGATTACAATCTCTCAGTTATCCAATCACATGGGATTTGTGTCAATCCCGCGGGATTAGGGCTAACAGGTTTTCAACGCATATTTTTAAAACGTAGTTATTTACAGGGTTAACAAATTAAATTAACAAATTAATTAAATTAATAAATCAATTTTAATGATAAATGATAAAAATTAACAGTTAACAATATTTTAATTGGTAAAAAGACATTAAAATTTTTAGCCTGTCTTAAGAATATTTCGAGCTTTACATTAAAAAAAAATCTAAACCAATTTTTAAATAAATAATCAAAAACGCAAAATATTCAGTCTTAGATCATACTACTCGTATGTAGCTTACAATAAATCACATCAATTTGAAAACATGGTATGCACATTGTTTAAGACACGAGAATTTTATTATTATAATTATTATTCTAAATGAACGATTTATAACACCGAGAGAAAGCATTCTATTTCACAAATTCACTTATTAATTTTACAACAAATGTTTTTCTGGGATTCATTAATATGTCTGCTGACAACAAATCTTCTAGGATTTGCAGCCGGATTTTATTATAAAGTCGTATCCATCAAGGCAAGATCGCCGATACATAATCGACCTGAAGATGGCTACTGAGCTAGTAGCCGAAAGCTTGATGCTTTATAAGAAAATCCGGCTGCAAACCCTAGAAGATTTTTTGTGATTTATTCGCCGGGAAAGCCTGCATTCGCATATGTCTGCTGATTTCTCACCCTAATAGCCGATTCATTGTTATTAAAACGAACTACTCACCATGACCGAGCATGGTGGGTGAACGGTTAACGCTCTGGCCTCGCATTCTGGAGGACGCGGGTTCGAATCCCCGTCCGGGCATCCAGATCTGGGTTTTCCATGGTTTCCCCAAATCACTCCAGGCGAATGCCTGGATGCTTCCTTGAAAAAGGCCATGGCCAAATATCTTCCCGTTCCCAGTCCCCAATCCCATCCCGCCTCTAATGACCTTAACCGTCGACGAGGCGTAAAGCAATAAATAAAAATAAAAAAAATACTCACCATGATGTAAACTCCCAAGTATTTCAGTTGCATAACAAATTTTTTAAGCTGGAAATTAATTTTTTTATGTAAGAACGGAGACTTTCTCGGCGTATAATTACATTGAGATCCTCACGAGTGTATCGCCGGATTGCGTTGTAAAAACACGAAATTTCACAAGTGAGGATGGCGGTGGAGCCAGCCGTCGAAGTATGGTATGTTTACAACACAGTTCGGCGGTACACTCGTGAAGACGTGCCTGTAGTCGAAATAATAACAAGGAGTTGAAAGGACGCATGCTATTCACTAAAAAATAATGTATTTGGCGACTGACCAAATCATCCCAAGAGGGACTAATCGAAAGCCAGAGTGGCATATGTAAGCAGTAGGCTTTCGTCAAAGAACATGTTTCAAACGCATTGAGGTGGCGGTCGAGAAAGCAATACGTGAAAGGCTATACAATTGTATTTTCATAACTGCTAAATAAATATGTATGCAATCATTAAAATTGCAATAACATTAGTTTCGTACTAACGAATAATAGAATTTTCAGCCGCAAATACAGGAAGTTGTCACAATAAAGGCCCATTCACACTACAGGTCAGGTCAGCTCAGTTCAGCTCAGGTCAGCCCAGCTCACGATCCAGGATAGCATTCGCACTAGCGGTCAGGTCAGCTCAGATCAAGTCGTAGACGCGGCCATTTCATTTCAGTTGCTCGTAGTGAACAATGCCGTTTTCTATCCCAACGTGAATTAAATCACAATGATTTTGGATCAAGAGCCTAAAAATGGTTCCGGGTGCATCCAGAGTTTCGAGCGCAAAGAGATCAGGAGAAAAAATAATGCTAACTACCGGCTACGCCGTGCGAGACGAGTGGTGGGAAATGCTTTTGATATTTTAGGGTTCAAAGATTTCGAATTTATTTTATAAAAAATAATTCTGCTCAAGGATTAATTGATAACATAATTTTAGCAACATGTAGTTATTTACGGAAGGATAAAATTTCATGCCATGTAGAAAGTGAATTTCAAATTTTACAAATATCCTTTGTTTTTATGCTGTCTGGAACAGAAGCCTTTGATTCAAAAATAAATACACAATATTTTTTTTTTATTTTTTTATTTTTATTTTTATTTTTTTAAATTCGGAAACAGGTTCTGTATCTTGGCAGTACTAAAACGTGTATTAATATTTGAATTTATATTAAAGTTTGCTGACTTCATAATAAACAAAAATAACATACCGTTAAAATATTTATTTATTATTTATTACTCTTTTTTATTGCTTACGAGTATTGTTTTCAGACGTTCGTCACCCATTTGATCTGACCTGACCTGACAGTTGCACATTCACACTAGCGGTCAGCTCAGCTCAGGTCTTGACCGTTGTTGATCGGTGGCGGCGCGATCTTCTGTTTGATCTGCCTTGCCCTGACCTGAGCTGACTGCGTAGTGTGAATGCTCCCATTGTATTACGTGTATAGCGATTTTTGACCTGAGCTGAGCTGACCTTTACTTTATCTGCAAATACAAAATGACGTGTGCGACACATAAAAAATACTTATTACATAGTAAGAAAATCGTACTAAATACACAACATAACTCAAATAATAGAAATGAGTACTCAAAACAAACATAAGATTTAATAAATATGTGAAAGTGGATCTATTTACTTACGAATGACGAAGGTTGACGAAAACAAACGTTTGTTCACACGAGTTAAATGCCAACTGCAAGTACACAAGCAAACAGAGAAATACATTCTACAGAGACCGAGTGGGGCAGCGAGTCACAAAGACACACACGTTTTCGCCGCATTTTGCGGATTGTGGATCCTCTTAATTTTGTGCGGGAACCCGCTTTGCTTGATTGTAATACCTAATTGTGTCACTGCTTTACTTGTTTTTTAAATTTGGGATGAGCTATTCAGACATAAAATTTAAAAAGCTACCCTTCTTCCATTTCATGAAAGACATGTGCAGGGGCCGACTGATTTTCTTATCATCGCATATGCAAGACCAATATAGATCATAATTGCCCTTTCTTCAGAAGAAAGGTCAGCAAAAAAATAAATAAATTGAAATGCTGTTAATGCTTACACAAGCACGGCAGGTACTGAAATTACTTAATACAATTACAATAACTTCCATCATTTTAATTCTTGTAATTTCATGAGTGAAAAATGTAGAAAACTAAAAGTTCCTTTGCAGACCTCTGATGGTAAAATATTAGATTGGATTGACCATCCATTTACATGGTTTATGTCAATAGAACGGAGGATAACTGATATTTTCATTTTCAGTGCTTCCCTCTTTCATCATCATCATCCTCAATAGTTTCTAGTCTCTGGCCTGGTTTGCTTCCTGCAAAAGCCTCTCCATTTGCTTCTTTCATCCCACCACCTCTCTGTCAACACTTTGTCCCAGTTCTCTCCTCTCTTCTGTACAAAATCCTCCACTTCTTTCAGCCATCCATCTCTTGGTCTTCCTCTGGGTCGTTTACCAAGCATCTTATTTTCGTGGGTTTTTCTTGGGCTTCTCTGAATCTCCATTCTCTTTACATGTCCATATCATCTCATTCTGGTCATCTCTACCCTTTCCTGTAAGGGTTCCTCTTTTATGGTGCATCTAATCTTTTCATTCCTTATTCTGTCCATTTTAGTAACTCCCATTCTACCTCTTAAAAACTTCATTTCGTTTGCTTGTACTCTGTTGATGTCCCGCTTTTTCACTGTCCATGTTTCAGCAGCATAAGTCAAGATAGGCTGCCTCTTTGAAGTATGTAATTCTGACGTCTTGTAGGTATCGTTAACAGTAATCTCTTGCTATAATATCTCAATGATACTTACCTCAAAGTAAGTATAGTAAAAATGTTACTCAACTTGCCACTATATTAGTCTTCTTGCTGTCAGGCCGTTAACCATGGTCATAAAGGGGTGATAAAGGCCATTAATAATCGAATTAGCCACGTGCGCATGCAGGTGATTTTCAGACTGGCTTACCACCGTCCACTCCTTCTTCTAACCGACCTGGCTTCAGATTGCAGCCATGCCTCATCAATTACTGTTTTCGTCGGTGTATCAGCTGAACGCTGGTGATTCAAAAGGTTTGACGATAGGGTTAACATTTAAGCTTGATTTCGAACTTGTTGCGGTGCTCGAAAAAGTGGGGCACAGTGAAGTTGTTCTAACTTTTGAAGAATGGAACGTCTTCATCCAGTTTTTGGACCTAGTGTTTGATTTATTTAACCCTGGCAACGACAACATATCATTCGGCGAGAACACCGTCTCCTTACGATTGGTGCTATAGTGAAAATAATATAGATTTATCCCAATGCTGATCCTGTCAGCGGCATCTTCTTCAGCGATCCGACATGGAGAAACCTCATCGACGCCTAACCTGCAGCGACCAGCGCCTTAACCGTCAAGAAGAAGTGGACTACCCAGTTACAAGTTACTACAATAAATTCGTGGACAATCTAGCTAGTAAAGTGCTATGTAACTACAAAAAACTAATTTATAAGAATATTAATAATGTTTTGTACGACTCAAGTGATATACAGTTCATTGTACTATACTCTACTGAGACTCATTGCGTATGAAAAATATTAAAAGTATCTGATGATGTTAATAATAACTACTTGTAAGTGAAAATTTGAATAAATAACACATTTTATTTTGTTTTATTTCTTTTATTTCAACCACAATTTGGTAACCAAAAATAAATTTCCAATAGCGTATATAGCATTACAAGATAAACGTGCTTAAAAACGTTTTAACAAATTATTTTTCTTGAGTTCTCGTAATGGTGGTCACCCTAAATCTTCTTTATGGTAGCAGACTTTCTTTTCTATAATCCTCTGGATTCATCAAGCCTTCTCCCGTCCTTTAGGGTAAATAAATGCGTCATCTTCATTGGTGATTGCATGTAAAATAGTACATAGCATACTGAAGGTTACACTATCAGAGTTCTAGGTATTCCATGGTAATAATTTGTCAGCCACCTGACTGTTGGTTCGTTACCTCCACCTGATGATGAGGATACAGAGATGAAATGTCTAGCGATAATGTTATTGACTTTATTACACACACAGCAACTTCTTTGAAAATAAATGTGCCGTCTCTATTCTTGAATCTCTGTGCGTCCTGTAAGATGGGCGGCATGATAATGGTTGGCAATAATTTAATTTAATTGCAATGGAGCACAGGCTGCGGTGGCAATTTCCCTACATCCCCATCTTCCCCCTATCCTGCACCCACCTACATTTGCCCTCTACAAATTTTATCTTTAAATTCTTTAAACGTTTTCTGTAAATTATTCATAATTTCTCTTGTTAACTCTTTCCAATCCCTTACCTAAAAAAGAGAATCTTTCCACACCCTTGTGCCTGAAATCGAGTGCCAGCTTGTGGTCATGGTCATCTTTTCCCTTCCATGCATTACTTTTCATACCTACTCCAATATCATTCCATGCCTCATCGTCAGTATACGCCCTGTACACTCCCATGACCCTCCTCATCCTCCTCCTGTCTTGCAATGAATCCCATTTCAGCTCGTTTATCATATCCGTCACTGATTGCATTCTGCGATAATTTCCAGAAACAAATCTAGCAGCCCATTTTTGTACCCTCTCCAACTCCTGTATTTGTTACGTAAAATGAGTGTCCCATACTACGCTACCATATTCCAGCAATGGTCTGACCAAAGTTTTGTAACCCAACTCCCTCACTTCTCTCGTACATCCCCTCATCACTGTCGGCGCTCTGAGCGGATTGTTATGTTTGAGCCTATGTTTCTGAACAGCTGTTAACACTACAGATGTTCTATAGTTTATAATTGTTATTAAAACATAAGTTTTATTCTGCCTTAAAAGGTGTAGAAGAGAAGTGTCATAGGGGGCCAGATACATATGGAATCCTAGTAGATTTAATGCAAAATCTCACTTTGCCTCACATTACCAGTGCAGGAAATATTCTACTATCGGCTGTTCTGGGTTAACTCTTTTTGCATTTATGACTTGAAAACCAAATCAAGCAAAATCTATACCTACCATGCAGGCATTGCGAAAAAAGGAGGGAATGAGGTTTCCTCTTTCTGTAATCACTTCACAACACATTCCCCCCCCCCCCCCAAACTATAGGTTTTTTTTGGGAGACAATAACATCATCCTACAGTTTAACAAATGGTGGCCCAAGCACTTTAAAAAGTATGTGCTCCGAAGTGAAGCTCGAAAGCAAAAAACGTGATTTTCCCCACACACCGTCAGTCGTCTTGATGGCATGGTGGACGAAACTGATGGATATTGGACTGACCGGATATCCAAATAATCCTGTCACTCCACGTCATCCACATCAGTATCCCCACACACGACGCGATAATGGAGTGACATCGCTCCATTTGGACGGATGGAGCGATCGTGTATGGCCACCTTAAGCCAACTGACGGTGTGTGGGGAAAACCACGTGGAGCGACATCAAGCCATCACTCCAGTCGGCTCGTGTATGGTGAAACCGCGGTCCAAATTCTTCTCATTCTGTCGCCGACCACCGAGCAGACAACATCAATGCCTTTAGTGGACGATGCAAACATTGCACCATTTCTTTTTTGTTTTGAATCTGCTATAGAAATATTTGTTTTGCTACTAGTTAAATATTATTTTGAATGTAGAATTGAAAATAATACAGTTTTAAATATTATTAAGTAACAATTAGAAGTATTATTCTTTTTTTACAATTTTTTTTTAAAATTATAATGTCGTCTCAATAAGACTTTGTGCTGGAGTTTATTGAGAAGTATGTATAAGGACTTATGTAGGGTCTCTCATCCTTACTATCATGACAAAATATAAATAAGAGTGGCATTAGATCAATTGCTAATATTATTTAAAAATAAAGACACAAACGCTAACAGAGAAATTATATTAAAAAAAAAGATAATTCTTTGCCGTCTTCTTTTTAAAAAGATCGTTGTATGATAAGATTAATTTTAATATGAGCCTACTTGTTTCAATATGTTGTTTTACAACCTGTCACTATTTTCGGCCTGCTAAACTACTTAAATTTAATAAATCTATTTTATAATCATTTTTTAGTATTTTTAAAAGTTTTGGTAACATCACAGAGCTTATTTTTTCATAATTTCGCACTTTTTTGGACGTTTATTTAATTCTCAGCATTTGTAGTCAGAATTCGGGCTCATTTTATTTAGTACTTGACATAACTACATAGATTGTTGTATAGCAAATTGACAACCTATTGTTGTTTGCTTTGCCTAGTTTTACATTGTCGTGGCTGACTGGAGTGATGGAATTATGGTGTATGTGCTACGCTTTTGGATGTCATCCATACGGATGACATCCAAATGGAGCGATCGTGCATGGCCACCCGTCGGCCGCACTCGAGTCTCCGAACAGTGTTGCAGATAAGCAAAAGATTAAACTTTCAGTAACGATTGCTAAAAAATTCTAAGAAATAATACTTGTGAAACAAGGTGATGTGATTTTTAATTTAAACCATTTGCGTGTCTATTTCAAAAAAACTAGTTTGGCTGTTTCGGCCGTGTAATGTAAAATATTCTCGCTGACTAGCTTCCGTTTTTTATGTTCACGTAAAATCTTCCAGGCCACGATTTAGTGAGACCAGGTCGGGTCGTCTAAGGGGGCCTATAGAGTGATTACGAGTCGCAGGTAGGCCGTGATACAAAAGGAACAGTGGCCGCAGATTTCACAGATTTGAGGTTGGCCGCAAATTTTACTGGTCACAGTTTTCACGTATTCGCGGCGGGTGTGGCCTTTGGGCTGTCCCTAAGCGGACATTATGAACGTCAATTTTTTCTTTTTTTTTTGCCATTGAATTATAGCTTAGAAATAAATTCAGTTGCCAAATCACAAACTGAATGTCGGTTTATATTAAAATGAAGCTTAAAACTGATTAAGCTGCCACTATGATCCCCTATATTAGTTACCAACCTATTACTTTCGATACCCACTTTAATAATTTTTTTAGTGCCAAAATCAGACTTTTTAGTTGCTACGTTAAATACTAACCATATTGAATTGCCGTTTAAAAGATCTGATCAAAACTATTTTATATTACTATTCTAGAAGCAACCAGTACTTCAAATACTTCCACGTCCGCCAAGTCGAAGACACCCGGTTTAACATCATTTGTAGACAAGATGAACCCGGAAGACCAAAAGAAAGCAGATGAACTACTCAGCAGAGCAATTTATGCCAGTAGAGCACCCCTTAGCATGATGGACAATCCATGCTGGAAAGAATTGTTTTCATTTCTTCGGCCCGCTTACAAAATACCTTCTAGGTACATGTTGTCAGGTCCATTTTTGGAAAAAGAGTACAAAAATGTATCAACAATGGTGGCTGAAGCAATCGCTGCTGCTAATTCAGTTGGACTGGCTGTAGATGGGTGGAGCAACATCAGAAATGAACCTATTGTAAATTTTATTGTTACAACACCAAAACCATTTTTGTATAAAGTTTTACCTACCGGAAAATCATCTCACACTGCCGAATATATGGCTCAAGAAATCAGTTGTGTGATTGATGAAATAGGACAACATAAGATATTTGGCCTCGTGACCGACAATGCAGCGAATATGAAGGCAACTTGGAAACTACTTGAAGCGAAATACGAAAAGACAAACCTATTTACTTATGGTTCCCTAGCCCACTGTATCCAGCTAATATTGAATGATATGAAAGATTTGTCTCCTTCGAAGACTCTGACAGCGAATGCAATAGCTTGTATCAAGGCCATAAAAAACTCTCACAAGCTTAATGCAGCCTTCGTAGAAAAACAATTAACCACCGGCATCAAAATAAGCCTTAAACTGCCAGTGAAAACTCGCTGGGGCTCACTTGTGTCTTGCTTAGAGAGTAGAAGTTTAAAAGAAAACAAACAAACTATTAGAGCAATGGCGATTGAAGAGGAACTTTCAGATGCATTAAATAAGATTAGCACAGTAAAGAAATTAATGTTAAGCGATGACTTTTGGGATAAGGTGTTCAGTTTCAGTAGATTACTGAAACCTATATCTGACACTATTAAAATTGTGGAAAGGGACACACCTCAACTGTCTCATGTTTTAAGTTTATATAAAAAAATGGAAGATGAAGTGATAGAAAAGATGGGCAAAAGCCTTCTGGCGTTATCTGAAGTAAAACAGGTCAAGGAAATATTAAAAGACAGAAAAGAATATGCAATATATGACGTACACAAAATTGCGAACTTGTTAGATCCTCAGTTTAAAGGATGCGATCTAACATCAGATGATGAAACTTTTGCCACCGAACAAATTTATAATGCTGCAGTAAAAATTCCTGATATTGACGAGGACACGGTTCTGGCAGAACTTGCAAATTACATTGCAAAAGAAGGTTTTTTTTCTAAAGCTTTTCTTTGGTCTTCAGTGAAAAAACTTACTCCTATTGCTTGGTGGGCAGGACTTTGCAAGTCGACTGCCTTATCTAAAGTAGCGATCAGAGTTCTAACCCTTCCAACTACATCGGCTGCAGTTGAGAGAACATTTAGTACTTACAGTGACATTCATTCCAAAAAAAGGAATAGACTGACAAATTATAGAGCTAGCAAAATTGTGTACATTGCTCACAATTTAAAATTGAAATCTAAAAATCGTTTGAGAACAATACAAGAACAATCAGGAAAAGGAAATGCAAATGTTTCTGAAGTGATGGAACTAGAGGAAACAGAAGGAGAAAGTGAAAATTCCGACACCGACCAAACTAGTGTTGGTAGCGCTAATTCCAGTGAATGTGATACTAATACTGACACCGATGATGAATAATATTATGTAACCTATAGAGATACATTTATTAAACATTATGTAATAATTTATATCATTCAGTAATATTTAAAACAACAATGTTAAATGTAAATAAAACTATAATTTATCAAATATATTGTTTTTCTGAAAAAAAACCAAATTAAGAAAAAAAACAACGGTGCCAGGTTTTTTTTCATGTTTTTTTTTTCAAAATTTTGAAAAAAAAACTTTTTTTTTTTCAATTTGCAACACTAGTCCTGCCCAGTTAAGCTTGTTATCAAATGTAACGCCAAGATATTTATATTTCAAGCCTTCAGCAAGCAATTCATTCCCCATCTTATATTGAGAATTAACCTTTTGTTTTTTGTTTGTGTATCTAATAAGCTGACTCTTGTTTGCATTTATCTTCATCGTATGTTTACCAACCCAATTAGATATCCTGTCCAGATCACCCTGCAACTATTTACAATCCTCTATCGTTTTGATTCTTTTATATAGCGTTATGTCATCTGCAAACAATCTAATTTCAGATAGTAAACAATCAGCACCATTGTTCGTTAGAATAATGAATAGCAATGGTCCCAATACACTACCCTGCGGCACTCCCATTTTTAGTTCCACTTCTTTTGATACTACATTTCCTACCCTAACTTTCTGTTTTCTACCTTTTAAAAATTCTTCTACCCAACAAATCACTTTCTCATCCACTCCAATAGTTTTTACCTTATTTACTACCATTTTATGGCTCACGCTGTCAAACGCCTTTGACAGATCTAGTGCTGCACTATCAATTTGGCCTCCATTGTCCATTTCATCTGAAATATCTTGCATTTATCCCACCAACTGAGATTCACATGAATATCCTTGCCTGAACCCATGTTGCCTACTTGAAAACCACTTACGTTCCTCACATATGTTTCTGATGTGGTTGCATATCAATCTTTCCATTAATTTACTTACCACTGATGTCAAACTGATTGACCTGTAATTCTCAACTCTGTTTGTCACCCCTCCTTTACGTACCGGTTGTCGTATTTTATTAGGATTATTTTCATAGTATTTTAATGTGCTATCGTCGTGTTGTTATTCTAATAATATTCTTCCCAAGTCTTGGGTCGAAAATTCAAGACAAACTTAATCCTTAAACACTTGAGTGACGACAACCTTTCATTTAATTCATCGATCTTTATTTCATTTACACTTTATTAATTCGTATCCGAAGATTATGGAGGTCCTCTATAAGCAGAAACTATAAATCTTCAACCCCAAACGTTCACACTAAACCTTCTTGCTCGCCCGCTGGTTCTTGTTATGCTGGTGTTTCCCTAGCAACCAAATCCTTTTTTATAATTTCTCCATGTTATGCCACAACCCTCCCCAAGTTTATCATATGTTTGTAAAAAGATATTGGTAAACTTTTTGAGAGATTATATAGGGACCTTTGTACTCTTCGCTCTGTCATTAATTACAGTACATATACAACTTTTCCAAAATCACAACAATGAAAAAAACCAATAAAATACTCTTTTTCAGGTCCTGTCACGTGATTGCAATGCTGTCATCAGTCCACTCTTATTACACTGACACGAAAAGTCTATAACAATAACATTTTAGTATCATTAACCTTATCGGCTAGATCAAAACAAAATAAGTTGCAACAAATATTTGTATTAACATAACGATTCATCAGTGTTTAAGAATTTTTAAATTTAACTCCAGACTCATCGGAGTACATAGCTAACAGGTATTTACAAATGTTAACTTTATATATATATATATATATATATATTACATAAAAGACTGATTCTTCAAATGTAAAATCCATATAACCAGCCACACATGTTCCTGAATGAACGCTTCCTTTCCAGGAAAGAAGGTCCCTTGACCTTAAAAATATATAATAGCATCATAAGCTTGAGGCAATATACAGCCATATTTCACATAACAAGTGACTTATTTACACCACTTCTGTGGTCTTTGCTTCAAAATACTTTCATAACAGTTCCTCATAATAAGAGTCAATATAAAACATGTCTCCATTTCATTAACAATAGACTATATCAACTTAACTGTGTGGTATATATCTAAATGGTTTGAGGGCAATGACATTATCTTTTTCTTATCTTTTACTCATTTGTGTAGGCTACTGTATACTAGTTCTCCTTGTCCCTACTAATTACTTTATATGATCCTTCATATAAAAATTTAAATATCTTTATCTCGTTGTTTTCTTTTTAAATATGAGTTCAAAACTTGTTACCGAAGTATAGTTGTGAGATGGCGTTAATAACATCTTCTTCCTTCGTTTCTTCTAACTTTCTTCTTTTCTTTCTTCCTTCGTCCTACTCACTTTCTTTGCTTCTTCACACAAATGCAACTTCTTCTTCTTTCGCTTTTTCCAACTTTCTTCGTTCTCTCTTCCTGTCTTCCTAAACACATTCTTTGCTTCTTCATGCAGATGCAACTTCCTCCTCTTTCGTCTTACCCCCTTTCTGCAAATATTTCTTTTCTCCTTCTTTGTCATAAATTTCCGCTGCACTGAGTTAATGAGACTGCCAAAATGCCTAGCCATTTCTTGATTAGACACATCTACTTTCTTCTTCAATTCTGCTGTTTTCTCTGCTTCCACAGCCTCTTCTCGCATTATTTCTTCTATTTTAGGATTCATGCCATGGAAGGACAATCGCCCAACAATAAGGTCTTTACATGGGACGTAACTTGATTCAAGTATATACTTATTTTTTTTCCCCATGTTTCATATCTGCTGTAGCTTGGCTGTCCTCTTTTTCTGGGAGTGGATTAGTAAAGAAATAATTCTTCGCTGCTTCACAGGCAAAAAAGTCTAAATACAAGTTTCGCCCTTCTTGAAATCGTCTCCCCTTGCAAAGTTCTCTCTTTTCATTGTACTGCCTTTCCTGAGCCCAGAAATGATTCAGAAAATTATTTTTTAATTTTTCATAGGTTTTGTTTGCACTTCTGAATTTGTCGCTCTCCCCATACCTGAGCTCTACCTCTCAGATGCTGATAAAAAAATTCTGTATTATTCTGATTTTTGAATGTCCTATAGGCTTCAAAGCTCTTTATGAATGTAACCGGGTGTATGTTGCCATTATCCTAGAATTTAATAATTTCTACTTTATTATTAGAAGTAATTGTTATTTGACTGAAATTACCACAAGAGTTTAAAGTTGTGCCTCTTTACATTTTTCCTGTACCTCTGCTAATTGCAAGTCATGTAAAGGTATTAACCTCAGTTTCCATATCATTTAGTTTATCTCCTAGTGTATCAAAGTTTTGGACTAAGCAGGTAGTGGCTGTTTTTGCCCTTAATACTTCTGTACAAGTTTCATGTTGTTGTGTAGCTCATGTATTGAGGTCTGTTTCTATTTTCTTCACTTGATCGCCCATTTTCGTGTAGCTCTGTTCCAATATACAGATGGTATCTCCTGAAGTTTTCCCTTTTAATGTTAAATCCATAATGGCTATGTCAGTTGTTTCTCCGTGTCTCTTTATCATGTCGATTTGGCTTGTTAATTTGTACGTATTTTTCTCACAAAACATTTTACTAGCTTCTACTGCCTCTCTAATAGTATCTATTTCAGTAGTAACACTGTGAAATTGTGAAGCAAACTGATCCTTTAAGTCCTTATGTGATTTCTTAATTTCTGACAACTCGAATTCTAATTGTGAATGTGATTGTCTAACTTGTTCTGATATGTCATTCATTTTTTCTGCCAACTCAGATTTTAATTGTAACTGTGATTGCTTAACTTGTTCCGATATTCCGGACTATGTTTGTGTATTTGTAGCCAATTCAGATTTTAACTGTGAAAAGATGCCTAATACTAATTGCTTCAATTCAGAAATCTCTGAAGACAGTTGATTGTTCACGTCCGATTCCGGTCCGTTATCGTTGCTCGGGACTAGTGTGTCAACATAGGTAACCGGTGATGATGTGTTCTCAGGAAACCCATAAAAATCTTCAGAAACGTCATTACTGTTTATCATTGTATTCTCAGGAAGGTTCGATGGCTGTCCTTCACTAGGATCTTTAGGCTCCTACACATTTAAAAAGAGTTGCAGAAAGTAATACAATCTACTAATACGTCCATTACCTACAGGTGGGCTATTAACTTTGAATCCAAAACTATCATTGACTCAAAAGCAGCGACTTTGTAGTTCATATAAAATTATTCATTATATGTCATTTTGTCTAAACTGCATTAAGATAATTCTCATGGAAGCCTGCGTAGTTATATTTGCTCTATCGGAAATCCACGGTCTATTAGTTTATTATGTGAATGATATGTCAGGTCAAGAAAACAATGGAATATTTCAAAATTATGATCTATAAATTGTCACACAACCAAAGTTTCGTATTGTATGATAATTTGAACCACTTTAGTTTAGTATAAAAAATCCCTTATCTTTATAACCTACAACTGCATGCGTTGTTTGTTGACGTAGCAAGCCAAGCCAGCCGCCGGAGCAGGCAAAGGTACTACTCTGTCGGTAAACAGCTGTCCGCAGTCTGCGATGTTAACGTCGAGTAGTTAGGATGGCGCTGCCATAGATTTGTTGTTAGGTTCCCGTAGAATACTCTTCTTTACCAACGAGCTTTGGTTAGTCGCTGAGTGTCGTGATAACTTGTATTTTTATTAGTTACTGCATGTCTTCTCGGTCACCATGTCGTATTTTATTATGTTTATTGTCATCGTATTTTAATGTGTTATCGTCGTTTTGTTATTCTAATAATATTCTTCCCAAGTCTTGGGTCGAAAATTCAAGACAAACTTAATCCTCAAACACTTGAGTGACGACAATCTTTCATTTAATTCATCGATCTTTATTTCATTTACACTTTACTAATTCGTATCAGAAGATTACGAAGGTCGTCTATAAGCAGCAAATATACATCTTCAACCCCAAACGTTCACACTAAACCTTCTTCCTCGCCCGCTGGTTCTTGTTACGTTGCTGTTTCCCTAGCCACCAACTCGTTTTTTTTTGTTTTTTTTTATAACTTCTCCATGTTATGCCACACGATACTAATATTGCACTTTTCCAGTCCTGTGGTAAGCAGCAAGTATCCAGACTCAATCTGAATAATATTTCAAGATAAGGTACAATGTCACATCCGGCTATCTTTAAGATATCTGTAGTAATATTATCTACACCAGCCCCTTTATGTTTTTTCAGCTTTCTTATTTCCTTCATGATTTCCTCAGGATGAATTTCAATTTTTTTACTATCTTCATTTCTAATTGTGTTGTTAAGCTCATTCTCCGAATTAGACCCTTCCGTTTCTGATTCATTGTCCCTAATGCTTTCACTAAACCAGTTACTTAAAATCTCTGCCTTTTTCAAATCCTCAGTAACTTCTTCTCCATCCTTATCTATAAGTGTCTCTACACCCTCCCTTCCCCTCAGTTTCCTGATTTAGCCATAGAAATTTCTACATGCACCAGTCAATGGTCCTCCTGCACTGACAATACTCTTCATAAACCCATCTTTAGCCACTTTCTTTGCTGTTATTAAGTCCTTGTTTAGTTGTTTTAAATGTTCCCTACTACCCCGCTGTCTCTTAACTCTATTATGTTCTCTTCTTAACAACCTCTTTAACCTCGAGCGCTTTCTAGTTTTATGTCAGCTTTAGCGCAACACAAATTAGAGGTACGTATTCCACACCGCGATCGTACAGGCTCAGGCCATATGCAGACTTGTAGGGAGGAAAATTTTCATTCACGTATTAGTAGTGGCGAAGGATGATCTCGTTCATAGTAAGACTGTTGGAATCTTGAATACTTGATGTACACCAGTGTGGGTCAGCTTCTCTTAAATTCATATTCTCCTATTGGTACGCAACATAATTTAAGAACACTTTCGCAGTAGTGAGATTGTATTTGTAATTCTTGGTTGCATTTGTTTCCACGTTGCGTTTCCTGTTTGTTTATGATCCCACAACCACGAATCTATGTTTCTTTAGTTACATTGATGTCTTTAAAGACCAAATTTGTGTCTTACTTGTAGGAAGCAATGGACATTCCAGCAGATGCCAATTTCTGAAATAAATACTTACAGGCTTCCTAGGCTTCCTACTGTTTACAATCTGCTAGTTTCTACCGTTCGCCTACTTGCACGTGAGGCATCACCCATGCTAGTTTACTGATGGTGACTTTACTCTTTTTGGGATTTGGTTTGGGTTATATGTATTAATTGGTAGCATCTCTAGCATGAATCAGAAGTAGTTCTAGTTTTAAATTTATAAGTATCATATTAAAGTTGTCACATAAACCTAAATGCATACTCAATGGTATACCTACTAGAGATGGGTCGTTCGAGAGTGAATCAGTTCTTTAGAGCAATTCATTTAAAAGAGCAGTCGCTCACTAAAAAGTGAACGGTAGTTCTTCTAGGTGAATCAGTTGATTCCGAAGATCAAAAAAAAAAAAAAAAAACCGTTTCTAAGATACCCAATCTTTGTACCCCATCTTGCGTTGTTAAACACATAAATTTGTTGAGGTCCACCATAAATATGCGTTTTTATTGAGCTTGTGATACCGACATTTTTATTTCGTTCAACTTCAACTACGTACATTAAGTTCTCATAGAATTTCGTCAAAACAGAAACGCGAATGCATTGGATATAAGAAGTGAATTTGTAGCTCTTGCTCCATCTGATTTGACAAATCTTTGTTCAGTATGCAAGCAACTTTCGCGCGGCAGTGAATATTTATCTTGGTTCTGAATAGGTATCTGAATCCCTTCAATGACTCAGTAACTGTTTACGCGTCACTGACTAGTTAAATTTCAGAATGGAAGTTGTATCAAGTACCTCATCCATTTCTTACTGTATGGCCCGAAATGGTACGGTATACTGCCGTAGTAAAACGTAACTGATCGTTATTTAAATTTAACAAAGTGCATATGATTATTTAAATTGTGGATTGAAAAGGGAGCTCGAAATGATTTACTAATCATTGGTAAGAATAAAAAAGTCATAACCTGGCAATATATTCTGTAATAGATATCCAACCAACATAAGGTGTATTAAAATTTAATAATAATAAACAAAATACCAAAAATTATACACAAACGACACCTTTATCCTACACTAATGGCCACTAAAATTAAATAATTAATTATTACTGGACAAAAACAGCTCTGATTTTCTTTGACAAAAAAAAGTTTACAGTTTTCAACAGGACACGTAATTACTTGTTAAATGTTAATATCTCGTTTCAATAACAGAAACTACTGAATCCAACTTATACAATGCCACTCCTAATTTTTCAGTTTGTGTGTTGGAGAGTTAAGATTATTACAGTGCGGGCTTCTCCGCTCAGAGCATTACATTGGGCAACCATGGAGGTTTTAAGTGTAGACATTATAGTAACAATTTGTGCAAATTTTGTCTTTTACCATCTGGTCGGCAATGACATAGTCAACAACCTCCAATCCCACACGGAATTTATATGTCACCTTGTGACTCAAAATGAAGACATAACCGATCGCATGATATGCTGTCGGCTCTTTGGTCGTTCTCGTTCCCAAGCACAAGTGAAGACACGAATCAGCGAGACCCAAAAGAATTCGAGGAGCTTCTCTCATCACCTTTCAAGACTTTGGGTCTCTGCTCCTCCTCCTTGGCGGCTTCTTCCTGGTCGAATCATCATTGCAGGAGTTTCCACCTCTCTCCCGATAGGCGGATATGAAACAACATTATACAGTACATAACGGTTACCACTCTGACCTCGCATTCGGGAGGACGCCAGTTCGTATCCCCGTCCGGGCATCCATATTTAGGTTTTACACGGTTTCCCCAAATCACTCCAGGTTGTCCAAATCCCATCACCTCTCTAATGACCTCCACGTCGACGAGGCTTAAAGCCATAAGTAGGAAAAAATTATTTACATAATAGTAACAATTTTATGAACTAAATCTCTATTGGCAAAACATTCAGCCCTCCAAACACACTCAGAGTCAGCACATGTTTCCGTTGACGGGATTGGATGATTTCTTCTGAAACTGTTGTACATTTTCCGTGTCCATTCCGTTTTTCATCTCCTGCAGTGAGCATTCACAGAATCTCTAATTTGGAGTGTCTTGACGTTGTCACATATCAGCAGTTGGTCACTGCAACATAGTGCTATAGGAGTTCTAACTACATCTCACCCGTCACACTGTTGATGCACAGATCTGCGGGCGACTCCCCCCCCCCCCCCCCTCCGACCCGTTACCGGTGTAAGGTCGTATATCTGCTTTTTCAAACTAGCACGCTCTATTATGTGTGTTGTATCACCTTTCGTTCCAGTCTGGGTGTAGAGCTCGGTGGACGAGGCTTTAGTTCACTGACTTCTGCTCTGTAGAAAGTGCTTCCCACACCTTGCAAATATCTCCCTAAGCCTGCGTTATGCATGCCTTGTTGAGTTTCCTAGATAACTGATATAAATGTGGTTATATGTCACATCACGGACCTAATGACTGTAGGAAGAGAATGTTAGCTAGTGTTAATCGTTTAATTGTCCGTTCGCGACTGACAACTGTTTGAATCTGACGCTTCTCATAACGCGCGCCTTTCTTTATATGCAGTCCCACAGTAATGGTTTCTCCTCTGAAATCCATTAATTGCCATCCTGGTCTACAGCACTAATGTGAATGTTGTTGAGCTTCTCACCGTGATAGGGAAATTGATGACATTAGCGGGAACTGTAGTAAATACAGGGATTTAAGCATTAGAATATAGTCATTTTCACTCAGAATATTTTTTTGCAATCTTACAGCCATGTAACTTAATTACAGCTCAATGCAGCAGAGCGCAAGGTTAGCATACGCTCTTCCCATGGGAAGCGAGCTCCCCACTACAGTAACTCTAAAACACTTCGTAAGGGCTCCTAAGCCAGTGGTACTAATGTCACATGACTTCCCACCACTTTTCGCCGCCCGGTAGTACAGTCGGTAATGAGCGCTCGAGACAGTCTTTGATCCATCCGCATGACTGACCACATCGCCAGTCGACATGAAGAATTTATTAGGTAATGGATAATGCATTATATACCCTTCTGCTGGTTTAGAAAGGATATTCCGAGTGACTAAATTTATTAGTAAGGATTTCAATTTTATTAGAGCTATTTTTATACAGTATTTTCAGTTATTTCATGTGTATGTTCAAGTACTTGTTTCCATTGAATTTATTAAAGTAATTCTCTTCTTTCAACTACATTTTTCACTTGTATCACTGATTACCTGTGCATCACTAGCAATAGGTGATATTAGGATCGTAATATCTCTGATCACATATCTTTGGTAAAACTAACCAAGGAGTAGTTGATTGGAGACGAAATCAATCTTGTCTGTTGTGAATAGCCGCTCGTTCACTATTGTACTTCAACAGTCTTGTACCGTGGTGGCACTGTTGGGAAAAATCCGTGTCGTATATAGCCCAACTTATCTTGACGTAATTTCTTGTACGTATGCTGCACTCTATATGTATGCATTTTCTTTGATTATCTACACAGTGTAGTCTGAGGTATGAAATCCAGGCTTTAACAGACTTTTCGAATATCAGAGCAGTGATCCAATTGATTTTAGTCTATTTCCACCTATGTTTGCATGTTGCATTTGAGCGAATTGTTCTTTACTCTAATAACCAACTTCTCGTTATTAGTGTACCAAGCCAAATAACTCGCCAAGATCCTCTGGGTATATCAATCACTTTATTCTTGGAGTTATGAAATTTACAGTTTAACACCTCAATGTTCTAAATGGAAATGTTTGTTTGGAGGGCAACTTGCCTGATTGTATATTGGCTTTAGCTCACATTTGGAAACTAATCACAGCTCAAGACCGAACTGTTGCCTGATAGGCAGTGTGTCACAGATGTGTGTTACTCTGACCAAGATTCACACGACTGACGTTAAATATTTTTGTACAGGAACTTCAAACACAAATGCCAACACACATGTGTACCACATTCTTGGTGAAGCTGTACACTGTACAATATTCCGTATCCTGCAAAGTCCAACTGAAGCTCCAATGACAACTGTAATTCGCCATAACTGTTGAAATATTTCACTACAGCGTCCTTATACTTTGTGTACGTAACGCAGTGTGTTCCGTCATTTTCAGCACTGTCCAAGTTCACGATTCGACTCTCACGTTCACGAATTTTTTGAGGTAAGACGCCACGAAATTACGTATACTCAAGCGCTTTCTATGTCTATGTATAGTTTTATCCGCCAACGGCTGCAACGGTTTTTCTTCTTTAATCCCTATCCATGTTTCTGGTATGATTTCAAATAAAGATATTTACCTCTCTTTGCAATTGTTTCCATAGGTTCATTACGCCATTTCTGTTCAGTCAACTGCGTTTTTGCTTGTTTAGCTGCTTTGAAAGCGCTGGCAATATACGAGTCTGCTCCTGAGAGAGCTCCGGCAGCCGACAGTCCGACAGAAATCGGCATTAGAGGGAGGATACCATTCTTCTTCATATTCTTCTTCTTTTTAATTCCTGCTCCCTACTTTATCTTAGCACGCATAGCACCGTTAACTAGAAAGGCAGCTACCCGTTCACCATACTTAGCTTCTTTGGTCCTTATTCTGTTTGAAGCCTTCTCCGCGAGTATATGATGTGTATTGCATCTGTCAATGCCCTATGCATACGCAATGTCATATTTCCTGCATGCTGCATCTAGTGGATTGATCCCCGTCTGACCGAGTCTCGACTACTTTTCCAGGCTTGTCGCAGGTACACAGAACTGGTATGTTGGAATCTGCGCCTCAAACGGTATTTTGTCGATTATCTTGTTTCAGAAGCCATAACCTTTCTTCCTCCTCGTTGGAAGAATTTTTATCTACTGACTTATTTTATTTTCCTTTATTGCCGTTTGGTATATTTTGAAGTCCCGTTATATCATGTATAGCTCAACTTCCTTTATAAGGTAGGTATGTTTTGGATAACTTTTTTTTTTTAGTGGGTTTCGGCAACTAAGCCATTCAGCCAGCTCAATGTGTTTCTTATATCTTATCCAGTGAATTAGTTTCTCCAGTACGTTATGATTCCTATGTATAGACACCACAGGACGGACAGGATATTCACACAGACACACAGACAGACAACACTTAAACATCCATGCCCGCGGCCGTATTCGAACCGGCGACCTTCGGTACGTAGAGCTAGTGCTCTAGCCACCACGCTACCAAGGCCGGCGTTTTGGATAACTGGATTTTATCACATCGCTTAAAGAGAAATGCCTGAAATGTCTGATAATTTCCTTATTCTATGGCCCTTCGGAATTGTCTTCCGTGTTAGCAACCCACAACCGCAGACACATTCACAAATTGCTTCGCTAGAGTCGCGACCAAGATACTTCAGCTGGCCCTAGCAGTGTACGAGCTAGAATGCTGTCATCGAATTGTTAAGGTCGATGCTTTGAGTCCGTCTTCGCACATTTGTGGTTTTGAATGAGTGTAGTGTTTGTCGTGTGTTGACTTCACTATGGTGTGCCACATTACCTCAGCAAATCCTGACACAATAGTCTGAAAAATATAAACTGGAGCCGTCTATATGGTCACTGACACTAAAGGTCATAAATTATTCATATCAGCAGATGGAGGCAGATCAATTTTCCATAATGTTTTTTTTTTTAAAAAGAAATATCGCCATTTTTACGGAATATTAATTAATTTATTTGGTAATCAAACAGTTCAAGTAGAACATGTACAAGATGCAGAGGAGAGTATTCTGAAGTCGAAATCCTTGAAAAGTAATTTTCAGATAATTTTAATGACTGATACTGTTAGTTCAGTATTATTTTTCAACAATTTCATCGATCCTCTATAATCAAGTAACTTTAATAATAATATGTAATATGAAGTTGTTTCTGTTATTTTCGGCAAATGGCTGTCACTGTATTTGTAGGTGTTCGTAATTCAAAAAGGGACATATTTTGAGAACGGATAACCTTATTCACACACCTTATTAGAGCTAACTCTACTGAGCAAGTGATCTTCGCTTCCTCAGAGCCACTGGTAAATAAACACATCTTCGGAACATTTGTCAGATCGGTTACTTCCTCCTTGCGTCTGAGCTGCAATTTCCTTGTGTCAGGAGGAAGAATTTCTTCTTACAAAAAAATAATTCGTTTAAAAAACATAAAAACCGTCTTCAAAAAAGGCAGACTAAATTTTTTAAAAATAACTTTATACCTTGCTTAAAAGAAAGTAATTCTAAACAAACAATATTTTAAATTACTCTTATAGAAATTTTTACATTAATCAGTTATTTTTGGGGTCGGTGCCAGTTGTCACATCGCGAAAAACGAGTTACTGAACTTTATTTGGGGTGCGAGGCGACACGGGGAGTACGAGCAAAAAATCCGAATATTTTACAACATGTAGTGAAGCAGATATTGTTATTGTAGAAGTCAGTTTGAGGAAACAAATTAGACAGTATTTTAATCTGTTGCTCAAACTCGTTGGTAGTGCAGGCATATCACTGGCGCTACAGTGCCAGTTGGTGGGCTACTTCATACAGTAATCACTTTACAGTTAGTATAATATTGGCTTATCATTTATATGTTTCAGTTTTGTTGAAAAATGTTTCTAGTATTAATTGTAGGTAAGTAGTACATGATTTTTATGGTTATTTTTATTCATTATATTTTTATCTTTTTGTTTTACTTGTTTTGGTTGGCACCGACTCCAAAAATAAATGATTAATGTAAATTTTTTAATAAGATTAATGTTAAATATTGCCCATTTAAATTTATTTTCTCCTAAACAAGGTATAAAGTTATTTTTTTAAAAAAATTTAGCGTGATTTCTTTGTAGGTGGTTTTTATGTTTTTTAAAACAATTGTTTTATTTTTAAATTTTTATTGGTTTTATAGTTTGTTTTGTATTCTAAATATACCGCAGCAGTTCTCATTTTGCGAATTTCCCGGTAGATCAGTGGTTAAAGCCTTGCTTTCAAAAAAAATTCTGGCTTTATATAGCCCAGCAACTTCCAGAACGGGATGAATTGCATACTGTGTTAAGGAATGTCAGGTTACATTTTGGTCCAGGCTGTGTTACGACCTAATCATAAGATCTGTTAAAGTTGTTGGTCGATATTCAAAATATATAATATCTGGGCATTATTATATACCACATACACAAATCAGTCTCTGGAATATATTTGTTTGTTCCGGTATCACACAGAAAATATAGATTTTTAACTGGTTTTCACAACGTGAAAGCCTAGGGTCTAAGTTGAAATCTGAGGTACATGTGAGGCTTTATGACACATTTATTTTATGAATATTCTGCCATGACTTAAAAATAGCCTAACTGAAATTGACGGGATTGAAAAATGTGGATTTCTGTAAAGAATATTGGAATTTAAAACGGGTGGGGGTAAAGGGGAAGAGGGACTGGGCATTTGTATGCCAAATGTAGACTCTCTTCTGTTTGATTTCAAAGTATACGTGTGTAAATTTCTATTGATATCAGATAAGAACTGTAGGTATGTATAAAAAACACTTAAGGGATTTAGATGCGAAGAGTAGATGGTTTTTTGTAAAGCTAGTGTGGACAGTATTTTTCTCTTTGTTTTAATGTATACATGTGCAAAGTTCCATCGAAACGGGATAAAAACTGGAGCTTTGTGTAAAGAACATTTGAAAAAATTGAATGGGGTAAGGGAGTGAATGTTTCTCTTTGTTTTTAAGTATACATATACAGTGTTCCATCACAAGATGATAAAAATTGTGGGAAGCTATAACGAACATTGGAAATTTGGAGGGGTGTGGGTAGAAACTAAAAACAACGAAAGTAATTAAAGGGGTAGAAAGAAGGATGGGGTTTGGGTTTTAGTAAAAGTAATGTGTTCATTATTTTTATTTTTCTCATTTTTTAAAGTACTGTATACGCATGCGAAGTTCCACCGAAATCGGATTAAAATGTGGGTTTGTACAAAAATTAAGGGGTGTAAAAGGGGATCTAGGGTAGTTTCGGGATTTTTTGGTTAGAAATCTTCTCCATAAAAAAATACATATGTGTGCAAATTTCATGAAGATCCGTCAAATGGTGTCGACTGTATCTTTTCAAAAAGAAAATTGACAAAAATTAAGGGGGTAGAAACGGGGAGAGGAGTTCAAGTTTTGCAAACTAAAATTTGACATTAATTTCCCTTTGTTTAATAATAATCGTGTGCTAATTTCTATCTAAACCGGATAAAAACTGTGGGTTTGTATAAAAATTAAGCGGTTTAATGGAGATAGGGGGTGATTTTTTGATTTTTTTGGTCAGAAACCTTCTTCGTGAGAAAATACATATAAGCACCAACTTCCATGGTAGTTGGTCAAACGGTGTTGACTGTAGCTTCTTTTAAAGAACATTGACAAAAACTAAGGGGGTGGATAGGAGGAGAGGGGTTCAGTTGTTTTCAAACTATAAGTTGACAGATTTTTCTCTTTATATTTGGCTATACATGTCCAAAGTTCCTTCGAAATCGGATAAAAAATGTGGGTTTGATAAAAATTGATAGGTGTAAAGAGGTAGAAGGGGTGGTTTCTCAGTGAAATTCATATGGGACCACTTTGGTGGTAGACCCTATCAATTATAAAAAAATTCATTTAAATCGAATCAAAATTGGCGAAGATATCGCTGAATACACATAAAAAAAATAATAAAAAATATATAGTTAAATTGAGAAACTCCTCCTTTTTTTGAAGTCGGTTAATAACCACGCAAAGTCTTAAAGAGATCACGTCCTATACACCCAACTGAAATTAAACATCTCTGTGTATTAAAGTACTTCACTACAATCACCCTTCTTTCCAAATTTTTTATCCTAATTTTTTTTTTTGATACTCAGCCACGTTACTAGCTGCTGTCAAATAAAGTATATTTTTTGTGAGATGCGGTGGACCTGTGAGATATTTTTGATGGTGACCAATTGCGTTTTGGTTCAATAAAATTGTCTTTAACTTCTTAATGGCATTCCTCCCGACAGCCATTCAACCAGTTAAGGCAATTTTTGTGATTATCCTGTGTACTGACATATTTTTAAATGCTTTTTGCTCATACAAGTGAAAGACGACACAAGACATACACAACACTTTCGGTAACACCCATGCCCCAGGCCGGAATCGCATCAGTGACCGAGTGTCCCGCTAACACCCAAGCCATCCCATTCGGAAGGACACGGGTTCAAACCTTCGTCCATTCATCGTATTTCGATATTGTAACGAGCCGCGCTGTCGCCACGTTACAAGGTGCATTTTTATTATATATGTAATAATATAAGAGTAATTTACATAAATCTTGGGCGACCACGTGAATAGATTTTTGTTGTAATTTTATAAAGTACGCAAGATTCCAAGTGAGGACTGTAATGAAATGGTGAACTTATACAGTGTATCGTAGCAAAGCGAATATTCAAGAATTATTGAGCTATGTAGGCTTGAAGCTAATCTTGGTGTTCCCGAGCCTTGGCGACAAAAAGTCGCGGATTTGGGATTTGCCAGACCACACACCCTGCTCCCTGGGGAGGGGTCACTCACCGAGCGGGAAAAGCCTGCCGTCCGAAACCCGAATGTTCTCTCGCCCCGGCGAACTTAGCCGAATATGTCCGACCTCTGTTGGATTCTTTGGCCAAATCACATATCGAGGATATCACGTGACATTAGGTGCCGACCTGAAGGTCCAATCAAAATGAGCGTATAACTCAAAATCCTGGGAATTTTTGTTGTATGTGAGCTTCGAGACTACAAATGGGCGGAGCAAGAAGTTTCCTCGTGGACCGAAGAGCGAGGAGCTGACATTCTAACTTCGATCGCACCAGTCTGAGGTTGACTTGGAAAGTTGACTTCTTTCGCTAACTGCAGCTTGCCTTGCTGGAGCAAGCGTATCACCGCAACACAGCCGGTAATGCGATGATGCGCATTGCCAGACCAGAGATGCCTATAGCCGACTTGTGAGATAATCTCACATATCGTGGGTCCGCTACACTCATCACAGACATCAGACGCAGAACTACAATGGTAATTGATTACGACCAAGCCATGTGATTGTGCATTCCGTGAAACAGAACCCGTAAGCGACTTTGAGAGGATAGGTCCATGTTCTCACTTTGTAATTGTAAAAACCCCTGAGCTAGCGGCATAATTTGCCAGAACTAGTTATTTTCGAATGATATATTGTTCATTCTGGCGCCCATGATTTTCTTTTTAACTGTAAAGTCACAGTATTATGATGCCTTTGTCTGAGGTAGTCATAACTTGTATTTTTCATTGTTTCCAGTTGTCATTATTTCTTGCATTTTGATTCTGAGATATTTAAAAGTAAATATACAATTGTTTGCTTGCTCATGACGGCTAATTGTAACTCTGAGCGTTGCTTTTATGATTTTGCCAATTTGTGTTAATGTTAACGGTAAATTCGCTCAGACTTGTAATCGCCAGTGATAAGAAAATAAATGTCATATTGTGACAATTTTTCCTAAATTCCAACTAACGTCGAGATTCTTGCTAAATTAATAAATTTCCACTCCTTCATAATAAATTAAAATTAAAAATCCACAATTATTAATCATAAAGGTATGAAAGATAATTGTAACGTGGTTTGCCCACCAAGGCACCCACCACATAATGTCGCCCAACGCTGGTGCCAGATGAGACATTACTTCTTAATGTCTGCGAACTTGGTGGCATAATTCAAATTAATACTATTTGGAGCCCAAATTCAGAAAGTTTCATGGAATGTTGCACATGGTTTTTGGCTGTTTTATCATTCTTGTAGTCAATAGATATTCATACAAGATTTTATTTTGATGTTTCACTTATATTTTAATGCATAAAGTTCATTTTGTTTCAATGCATAAAATTTATTTTGTTTCAACGCATTAAAAGAAGTTCATTTGTGTATTTCAATTGAGATGCAATACACTTTGTATTGTAACAATTTTGTGATCATTTTCAAATTTTTAAATGAGTAACGTCAGTGTTGATTTCTTAATGCATGGTAGCTGTTAAGAAAATTAAAGACACGTATGTTTTGCCCATGTGTTTGAGAGTAAGTCTGCTTTCATGGTGTTGTGTTGCATGATTCATCGTTGCTTTTCTCTTGCTGCATTTTGGAGGGGTATATTTATTTGTGTGTATTGAAATTCGCGGTATTTTGTTGGTAGTGAATCTAGATTTCGTCATTGCACAACTGCGGTGTAAATTCATTGTTTGTGTGTTCATATGAAGCTGCGATCCCGTACAATAAAAGGTTTCGATATGGAAGATCAGTCTGATAGGCAAAAATCTCCAGAAATCATGAACGAGCAGGTTCAGTTAACGGAACAAAGCGGAATATTGGCTGCAGGCGAGGGGAACGTATGTTCTGAAGTTCCGACCCACTCATATAGTTCGCAGTCTACTTTGTCGCCACAGGAAGAAAACATGGAAAATTTTCCTTCACCTGTCGGTGAGATAATGCAGAACACTCCCGCTTACTCAGAGCAGACCCAACAGATATCACCAATTCCTGTAGAATCACCACCCATATCACAGCAAATGTTAAACATTTTGATGACTGCAATAGGGCAATCGAATCAACAATTAATGCAGGAAATTAATTCGCAAAAACGGGAATTAAGCCTGCAAATTAATTCACAAAAGGAGGAATTAAACAAGCGGTTCGATTCACAAAAAGAGGAATTTCTGGAATTAAAGCAAAGTTTTGATACACGATTTGATTCGCAAGCTGCGATATTAACAAATTTGGACGGAAAAATATCCACCTTCCGTTCTGAGGTCACAAAAGAAATATCGGAATTCAAGTCTGAGATAACTAAAATTGTTTCTAAGCTGGAAAGGGACACAGAAGAAGTAAAAACTACCTGTGCTTCTTTGCAAACGGCCAACAAACAATTATCCAAAAGACTTGACGCTACCGAACTGTCCATTGAACAGATGCGAAACGAGAACGGCCAAAACCTAGGGCAAATTTCGGAATTTGTTCAAGAGGTCAAAGACCAAAGCGAACAAAACATCCGAAAACTTAGCTCAGAGATGACTGCCGTGGCAAGTTCAGTTGAGCTCGTTAAGACGGCACAAACCGAGTTGAAATTGTCACTGGACGAATTTCTGGAAGCCGAACGTAGTAATTTTAGTCCTCCACAAAATCCTCCGAATGCGGTATTACAGACTGCGAGTGAGTCGGTTGTTAAAGTCACCACTCAACTCTTAGTCAGTGAAATTGTCAGTTTGTACGCAAAAATATCTGAAATCAAGAAACACAACAATTTCAGTTGTCTTGGATCCACAGTTAAGTGCAAACTGTCAGTAAAGCATAAGACATTTGTAGGGCAGGAGAGGAAAGATGTACAGTACATGTCGTTCTTGAAAGTCAGACAAGAGTCGGCAAGTTTTCCAATCATCGGAGAAATGCGAAATCAGTCTCAGAATTCACAGCCTATCAACATCGCGTGGAAGTTTTCTGTCCGTAACTTTGTGTGGAACACTACACAATTTGTTCATTCCTTGCGGTCAGAAAAGACGCAATTGTCAGCTGGACCAGTTAGTAAGTGGGGTCGGTCGGCGGACACTATACCTGTTCCAGGAATGTCATTAGCTGTCGGGCACAAACCGCCGAACGTCTGTAACCTTGTAAGCCCAAGCTTCTACGTCCTTCGAAATCTGTTGTTGAAAGCAGTAAAGACGAATATTCACGACGCAGAATTATTTTCCAGAGGAAGATCCATGGACGTCTCAAATTCGTCTTGTAGGCATTGTTCAACAAGTTGTGTAGCATGCCAAATACGATGACGAAAAGGCTGACTATGAATTGACCGATTTGAATCATAAAAAAAAGGGGAAATTAAATGTACAGTACACATTCTTTTAGGTTAGACGCCTTACCGAAATTAATCATGCTTGAAAAACGCCGATGCCAGTTTCGCTAGTCTAAACCGTCTGTTTTGCTGGAAAGATTAGATAAACGGAAAATTAAAATTCCAGTTACCAAATTTGCACTTACAGTTAAAGCTACTTAGGATGTTTCCATAGTCGGAATTTGTAATGCTTATTTCGCTATTCCGAACTTTATATTTTGTCCACGTGAAATATTAATAGTCACTTTTGACTTTCACGCTGTTAATTGGACTTGATTTGATAAAAATCCTGAAATATTAAATGTTTTCCTGAGCCAGATAAATTGATACGCACTCGCGGAAAATGAAGCGCCATTAGCAAGCACAATTTCTTGTCTTCGCAATCACAATGAATCTGACAGCGATACAAATATTGTGATATGCTTTCTAAGATGTATTTTGTGACATAAACGAAAAGGGTTTCAACATTTTGTGATGCATGAGTTCGATGTAACGTTTTACCTTAGGTAGTTGCATTATATCTTTTCTGAGCAGAAGTGTACAGCGAGCGTAATATCGCTTTGTCTGTGTTGATCGAAGATCGCAATGTTATCTGATCAACGTATTTTACTTCTTTGTTTTGTGTATCTATCAAGGGTAGCGATAGTGCCATAGATAATTCCCTATAGAACACGAAACCTTGCCAGAAAGATTTGTTCAAATTGTATTAGTCATCACAGAAATTAGGAATCATAAATCGAAGGATTACAGATACACAGGATAGCTTTCACAATACCTTGCTGTTATTTTGCTAACGATAGAGCGAGGTCGAAGAGCAAAAAGTTAAAGGCGACTGCATTTATAAAGGCTAAAGGGAAAAACTTTATTTACGGGATATATTCAATAATTCAGCTAACTTTGCAAGTTAAGGTAATTATATTTGATGCTAACTTCAATTGAAAAGGAATTTTGTATATGATAAATGCACAGATGGTGAAGACGTGAACAATAAGATTATTGGTGATATCGACGTTTTTCCTGCTATATTTCTGGCCTTATTTGGTGGCCAGAGTGATCTCGAAGAATTGTTATTTGTTGACGGACGGACAAACCGAGATCGGGCCTCATAACGCCCGGAACTTAAAGCCATTTCATACAAAGTAACGGTTTCGAAAGAGCTGGGGAAACAGCTACCATCGAACAGCTGAGGTCATTAACGCAGGTAGGCAGCTGAACTCAACCGGCAGGTTCCTAGAATTCTGGCAGGTAGCGCATACCCAAGAATGAATGGGAAAGAAAACAAAAGTTTCACGCCTCGTTCTAGCGGTATTTCGCGTACCCTTACTGTAAATTGTATAGTATTCCGTAAATTAGATTAAAACTATTGTTGGACAGCACATGTTTTGCTCAGAATTGTGTGCACTCAACGAAAATAATTTCAAGGTTTATATTTGTGCTTTATATAGATTCATAGTATTCTGCTAGCGTGAAATCTCAAAATTGCTTTGTATTGGCAAACGGAAAACCTGAGATCGTACCGTTCTATGCACAAAGCTTACGACCTTTTCATACAAGCTAAAGAAGCATAAGTGTATAAAAGAAAATATTCGCTAACTGGGATGCATTTTCGGCATAAAACGTGGAGTATACGGACATGTTAAGAGGGTTATAATAAATCCTAAATAAAAAAAAAAAAAGGGAGAAAATTTTATTCTTTGAATGTCGAGATAATCTCGAGTCATCAATAGACCCATTGTGAAGGAATCGTAATATTACCGAGGAATGATAGTTACGCTATTCATTATCCTTTCAATTTGTGTGCCGAATGGATATTTTGGGTCCGCTTGTACGCCAAAGATGCTACAGCGACTTTGGTTGACGATGATGAAAGTTCACGTCAAACCGCATAATGTGTATAATGTCTCATATGGGAATGGTAAATTTTATAGAAATTCCATTACATATACCCATGAGCAAATACAGTTTCCTTTCGCCATGAAATTCGCAATCACTTCACAGACGGTATATTACAAGTTAGAGATGTCGACCAATGAAAGACTAATTAGGAGACCACCTAACATTCAACGAGTAAGGTTCATAATTTACGTAACAAACTAAAACATGTACTTACATCGTTCATTCCACACCACGTTGAATTATAAGTAAATGCCACGTCATTAAAATCTAAGATTACAGTTAGTGATATTTGACCATGAACACGGACACATCTTCTCTGAAATGCTTATTGAATTAACCGTCGGTCATGACGAAAATCACGTCACCGAATCCGACTAAACTATTCCGTTGTTTTGAGATTAAAACCGCGCAATGTAATGAGATATTTTACGCTCACCTCTAGCATCTTTATGGATGTTTGTTGAAGGCAGAATTATTTTTATGCACATGAGTAAAACATCACGCTAAATTGTAAATACAATGTATAGTTCAACCACTTTCTGCATAAGTGTTCTGACAATGTTTTGTTTTATTAATGTGTTTCATTTTAGTGATTTAATGATAAGATTTGATACAAGATATTTTCAAGATTATTATTATTTAAACATGTATGTAAATAATTTCTTTTCATGTATATTTTAGTATTGTGTTTAATATAACTTTGTATTTGGGAAGGCTACCTGAATTCACGTGCTTCTGTTTGTAAAGAATTGTAAGACGGCCAAAAGGACATATGCTCCCGTTATATATTCACCTTACAAGGCAGGAATACCGATGGTTATTGGAATCACATTTAAAATTAATGTAATTATAAAAATGCTTAAGTTTTTGTTGAGTCACAATGGAGATAGAATTAGGTAGTTAAAAATAAAATTATTGTACCATAATTTCATTTTTCACCAACGGCCGGCCATATTGTAACGAGCCGCGCTGTCGCCACGTTACAAGGTGCATTTTTATTATATATGTAATAATATAAGAGTAATTTACATAAATCTTGGGCGACCACGTGAATAGATTTTTGTTGTAATTTTATAAAGTACGCAAGATTCCAAGTGAGGACTGTAATGAAATGGTGAACTTATACAGTGTATCGTAGCAAAGCGAATATTAAAGAGTTATTGAGCTATGTAGGCTTGAAGCTAATCTTGGTCTTTCCGAGCCATTGGCGACAGGAAAGTCGCGGATTTGGGATTTGCCAGACCACACACACTGCTCCCTGGGGATGGGCGGTCAACGACGTCACTCACCGAGCGGGAAAAGCCTGCCGTCCGAAACCCGAATGTTCTCTCGCCCCGGCGAACTTAGCCGAATATGTCCGACCTCTGTTGGATTCTTTGGCCAAATCACATATCGAGGATATCACGTGACATTAGGTGCCGACCTGAAGGTCCAATCAAAATGAGCGTATAACTCAAAATCCTGGGAATTTTTGTTGTATGTGAGCTTCGAGACTACAAATGGGCGGAGCAAGAAGTTTCCTCGTGGACCGAAGAGCGAGGAGCTGACATTCTAACTTCGATCGCACCAGTCTGAGGTTGACTTGGAAAGTTGACTTCTTTCGCTAACCGCAGCTTGCCTTGCTGGAGCAAGGTTATCACCGCAACACAGCCGGTAATGCGATGATGCGCATTGCCAGACCAGAGATGCCTATAGCCGACTTGTGAGATAATCTCACATATCGTGGGTCCGCTACACTCATCACAGACATCAGACGCAGAACTACAATGGTAATTGATTACGACCAAGCCATGTGATTGTGCATTCCGTGAAACAGAACCCGTAAGCGACTTTGAGAGGATAGGTCCATGTTCTCACTTTGTAATTGTAAAAACCCCTGAGCTAGCGGCATAATTTGCCAGAACTAGTTATTTTCGAATGATATATTGTTCATTCTGGCGCCCATGATTTTCTTTTTAACTGTAAAGTCACAGTATTATGATGCCTTTGTCTGAGGTAGTCATAACTTGTATTTTTCATTGTTTCCAGTTGTCATTATTTCTTGCATTTTGATTCTGAGATATTTAAAAGTAAATATACAATTGTTTGCTTGCTCATGACGGCTAATTGTAACTCTGAGCGTTGCTTTTATGATTTTGCCAATTTGTGTTAATGTTAACGGTAAATTCGCTCAGACTTGTAATCGCCAGTGATAAGAAAATAAATGTCATATTGTGACAATTTTTCCTAAATTCCAACTAACGTCGAGATTCTTGCTAAATTAATAAATTTCCACTCCTTCATAAAAATTAAAATTAAAAATCCACAATTATTAATCATAAAGGTATGAAAGATAATTGTAACGTGGTTTGCCCACCAAGGCACCCACCACAATATTGAATGATTAATCGAAATCACTCCGTGCGTACCGGGATGGTTCTGTAAAAAGGCCATGGCTGAATTCCTTTCGAAACATGCCCCCTTCTTTTTCCTCTCTATTGATTTCGACGTCGACCAGCCCTAAATTAACACCGAACTGGATACTCTCCATATGTAGAACAAAGCACTCTAGTCCCTTCGCTTGCAAGGAAAAGGTCCTAAAGACACCACAGAGATGTAATTATTTTGATTTAAGAAATTTCTTGTGATGAAATCGTGGTGGCAACTGCTCTTATTTTAATCCGTATTGATATTGCTAAGGTTTATTTAAAAAATATTTTTCTTTCTTTCTAGCTTTACATCTCGTCGAGGTCATTAGAGGCAGGAAAGGACTGGGGCAAGTAATGGGGACGAATTCGGCTATGGCATTTTTAAGGAACCATCCCGGCATTCGCTTGGAATTATTTGGGATGCCATCAAAATCCCTAATCTGGATGGCCAGACGAGGATTCGAAACCACGAGCTCCAGAAAGTCAGATTAGAGTGTTATCACACAGCCACCATGATTTTATTTATTTTTTATGTTTCATCTTTTCTTCGAAGCCAATGTGATTCGAATCCTGAGAGAATTGGAAACTGGGATCGGAAAAGAATTTCGGCCAAAGCTTTTTGAAGGAACATTTACGGATTTAAATTGAAGGGATTTACGAAAACCATGGAATACTGAAATTAGTTGTTGGACGGGGTTTGAATTCACTTCCTCCCTACCTCTAACTCATCGGGTTTGGAAGGTAAGAAGTAATTCTAGACACAAAACTTTAGAGAAGTATCAGAAACAAAGGGAGATATGAATGGTTTCCTACTTCCATTTTTCCAGATTTTAAAATCTGGAACCGCTAATTCATTTTGCATACGGATTTATTTATTTATTTACTGTTTTTAAATATTATTATTACTACTAACGCTGTTACTACTGCGATAAAGTTAAGCTTACTTTCGAAATATGGTATGGTGAAAACAAAATTAAGGTTTTAATATCCCGAACCATTTAAGTATCTAGAAATAGTTAATTTATATTTCGTGACTTAGTTTACCATATGAGTACCTTCGTAAATGCACTTTCTAGTTATGATTATCTTTTGTGTGTATTTTTCAAACACAGTTCTATAACGCTGCAGCGCTATAAAGTGTAACTAAGTCCATTTAAACTCTCTTATTTGTTTTCCGTGTGTAATTTAATGATTCTTTTCGGTATTCCTCATATAATTGTGTTTGCTATCGCAGCGGTTCCCAATTTGTTTTGGTCACGGAACCATAATTGGTCGTACATTTTTTGGTGGATCCCCATTTTTATAAGCGTAAGCTGAAAAATCAGTCTCGCAACGGTAAGTCGTAACAAACGGAAGCAGAACTATGATAGCCTTCTTACGGCGCGGTTATAGCTTTTTTCAACGAACATTTTATTTAATTCTCGGACGGAACACGGAATCGATGTGACCCTTCCTCGGAACCCTAGGTTCCCGAGGACCACCAATTGGGAACCACTGTGCTAGCGAATTGTCAACTCTTAATTCGAGGAAAAAAAATATTTAATGTTTATCAAAATTACGAAAAATGTGGTATCATTCCTCTATAATTAGTAGATTTAGTTATTTAGATAATTATTATGATTAAAATGGTGATATTCGTAATTATTTTAACTGTAGAACTCCCAACTTTGCCTCTGTGCGTCTGCGAGTTTATTGCGTGCGAGCTTACTTTTTTAGCCTTAGGTAATGCGCTGGGTATGAGAGGTCTGTTTTATCATGGATTTAGTGTACCTCCTACCAGTTATGCTGGCCCATGCGGTAGTCATGTCTAGAACAAAGCATAATCGAAAGGCGAGGGGTCTCGCGAGTTCTGTCCCCGACTGTACAATAATAAATGAATAAGTGGTTTTAGTTCGATTACAACCTAACTCTGGTACTCAAAATGTGTACAACAAAAGTAAATTAAGATGTATGTATTTGATTTTTGTATGTTGAATTTTGGCGAGCGTATGTAGTAGTAAAAGAATAACATGAACTTAATAGCACACCACAAAATTAACTAACTTCAAAAATCTGCATTTATTTTCCAACGTTCTCACTTAAAACTATCTTTACCCAGAATAGTTATACATTGCAAATATTGATTTTATAATTAATATCTAGGTATTTTAAGTGATAGATGATCGCTATAACGTCTTCCTTTCTTTTGATCCTAGTGTTAGTTCAAAATTAACGATTTGTTTGAAAACAGTAACTTTTTATGTTCCGTGGGGACACTAATTTCTGCTAAATGTTTTTTCAACCTGAAATGGAGAGAATTCAATCTCTGCACAACTCTTTTGTTAACGAAATATAATATTTTCGTTTGTGTACCGTGTACCGAATATGTTAAAATATATTATGTTTATTTGTGCTGTGGGTGAGTCTCATGTTTGGATAATCACGTAACTTTATCACCTACATCGTATAGCACTGTGTAAGCAGATGTGTACGAATCGTAGAATAAGTTTAGGGATAAAATATAGCGATGAGCTATTCAGATCGTTCATATACATATGAGCATGTTGGTACCTGCCAACACTGCAAGCTCAATAAAAATGTCAGACAACTTAAAAAAAAAACGACTGAAATAATTGAAATACAATTTCATAGTTGTCTGAAACTCTTATATTTGATGTAGTCCTTTCTTTTATTTGGTCGCCAACCGATGTTTAATTTGAAATAAATTATCATAAAATCCACCGCACTCCATAATTAATTGTATCCTTATGGAGAAATTGCTTTGTCAACTGTTCGGTTCAAAATATTTCATGTCTGATATATAAACATTTCTAAGAAGTTCCAGCACTAGTTGTGTCTCCCCGAGTTGTGCAACACTGTCGCCTATTCTCGCTTCCCGCACCTGTATTCCACACAAAGTTTATCGCAATTCTCACTTATTGTCCCCACAGGAATCTATATTTCGTATTGTGAAACGAACAATTTAAGACAGATATAAGGCTTTGTTAAATCGAATCTAAATACTTCTTAAGTCATACTACCTCCAGTTACATATTAGGAGTCGCCGTACTTTCAGGCACTGATGTTAATATTGGGTGTCAGAAAATATTCTGAGAACTCAAGAAATTATTAAAGATCTAACGACACAAAACTCACGCGGCTGAACTTAACTATTTTGTGGCTTACTACCCTATTATAGTTCCCAAGACATATATACAGACAACAACATAACACGTGTGCAAACATCCATGAGTATCATTTCACAAACGAGAACACTACACATGTATCCGAAATTAACAATACAGAAACTGAGCAGCATTCTTCAAAACTCACCGACCTCATCACAAAAAAAGGACACACCATCTAACATGCATCCAAACACCACCTAACACGAAAGAGCACTACCACAGATTCACTCTCATTCACTTGTGAACACACAAACACTTGCACCATAAATATGTTTTATCAGGGTTCGAGTGGTTGTTTGGCCTATTTCTGCACACTTTGAGTAATGGACTTTAAGTGGAGTGACTTACCTTTATGATTTTAGACCTCTTGTAAGATCTTAAGCCTCTCCATTTTCAGATTGGAGAACCGAGTACAGAGAAAGCTAGGTCTGGTTTAGCAGTAACTGGTGCAAACTATCCTATGAGAATGGTAAGGTGGCTAACTGGTAGTGAGTGTGTATAATGGCCACTGAAAACTGTGAACGTATCGATAATGTATTCTGCAAAGACTACTCCGAATGCTAAATTGCTGCTTCCAGTACTGATTGATTGTATGGCTATGACTGCCGAGCAATGACAGCTTGGGAGCGCAGGGCTAGGATACAAAAGAGGGTGCAATCGATTGGCTAGCCAATATTGCTCAGTTCAGTCTATCCGAGTAATTCCACTTGTGTTCCGACGCTAACGCGGTCTTGAGTCACAGTTAACTGGATCAAACTATCCGATGGTGATTTCGATGTAAGAATTTTCATCGATCAACTGAATTGCGTATGTGTTCGCGGACCAGACCTATTGCAAGTTAACTTCACAAAACTGAACGTCTAAAAGTACTAATTCCTCCTAAGATCCAAATTGATTTTCACTCTCTTCCCCTCACTGGACAAGGAATTCTCTGATATTTCTATACAATAATGCAACGTGAAAGATAGGTCTAAGCTTTCATGTCCTTACTATCTACAGGTAAATTAAGTAAAACTAAATATAATCAAATAATATTAAGTCGTCTTGGGATTTATCCTTGCAGTTGCATATACCGTCGACATCAATTAAATGTATCAATCCATATTATTAAATCCATTAAAACCAAATACTTACTAATTAATCATAGACAAGTTGAAATATGAACAATAAAAAATAAACAAATTGAAATGAACCATTGTTCAATTATATATCATGAAATGAAAGTATATAGCTGCTATTACCATAAATTCATGGTAAAATTTGTACTGATAAAAATGAAAACCATAAAGTCTTCATCAACCACTGTGGCGTCACGATAACTTGTCTTGATCATGTTATGTATACATCAATCTTATGTGTTCATACAAAATCATTTATTTAATGAACAGCTTACAACACTTGTGTTTTACTCAATTGGACCACTCTCGCATGTTTAATTATTCATTCTTGTGTGCGTCTGCTTATTGATCTGCGTAATAGACTTATAATTATCACATTTTATTTAATCTATTCCAGGAATTATGTTAAATCGGTCTCGAGTGAATATATGCAATATATACTAAATTTTAAAGAAAATATAATTAAAAAAAAAAAATAGTCTCCAAAGGAAGTTAATGGAATTGTTTTGGTGGTACGTAGTTTCATCTGTGAAAACATGAAATTCAGATTACGCTGTATTTCAGACTAGTTATCTTCTGCGTTTAAGATCAAAGATCTTATGAACTGCTGTATCGGTGTTCAAATATTAATTTATATGTATAAAAATGTATGAATGTATGTTTGTTCATTTGTTCTTAATATAAATCCACAGTTTTCATCCGATCTCGATGAAACTTTGCACACTTATCATTTGAAACAAGGAGAAAAATCGAATTTGTCCGGTTCAAATCAGTGCCGAGAAATTCGTAATTAAAATGACCGAAATGTTGCCGAAAAATTCGTAACTTAAATTGTGTCGATACTCCGCAATATGCCACCTCAATCGGCAACACTCCGCGCGCACCAACGTAGCGGGCGCGTCTCTACTCCGGCCGAGCAGGCCACAGCCCAAGTAGCCCACTCACCGCTTCGCCAATCAGTTGGCGCTTCAGCTCAGCGGTACCGCGCGCGGCTGTCAACCGTGCAGGTCGGGTTCGAATCTTCGTCCCAGCGACTACAATTATTTTACTCACTTTTCTTCAACTTTCCAGTGTGTTCTAGACCATCTATCTATTCTTTGGTAAAACAAGAATAATCTAGCAGTGTTTTCTAGAAGTTTCCATTCATACCCGCCGTCACCCCTTCCTTTGCGGGACGGACTATATAAGCGGGTCCACTGGAGCTCGCATCTACGTAAACGATATCCTGTGCCCGGAAAAAGTTTACACCACACAATTTGCAGATGATATTACTGTTTTTATCATAGAGACACGAAACAAACATCAAAAGATTACAAAAGGCTCTCAATGACATATCCTTATAGTGTCGGAATAACAAAATAACAATAAATCCCGGCAAATGTGCGGCTGTATATATTATAAAAAAAAGAATAACAATAGCGGCACAAACAATCCCATGGGTAATAGAACATCGTTACTACCTGGGAATAATACTTGATCAAAAATTACTATTCCACTTACACATAAGAGACCGATTTAGGAAAAGATTCGCAGTGATTTTAATTTTTTATTCAGTCCTGCGTAGGGAACTAATGATGGAAACTAAACTAAGAGTTTACAAAACGGTCATAAGACCATTTATATTATATGAATGCGAAGTCTGGGGCACTGCAGCGAAATCAAACATTGAAATGCTACGGCGATTACAAAACAGATGTCTTAGGATGATTCTAATGCACCAATATTTACACCGATTAAACAATTACATGACCTAACGGGAATGCCTACAATTAAAGAAGAAATGTACCAGACTAGACCAAAACAGGAACAACAATGATGACAGACTGAAAGAATTCGGCATCAGAAGAGCCAAACCCTGGAAAAATACAAACTCCCCAGCAGTATCATTGAATCAGATAATAAAAACCCGTAAAAAAAAAGTGACAACAAATAAATAAATAAAACCAATAATTGGATTTCCATTAAGGCCATACTGCAAGGTTGGGCCAAAGCGAACAATAAATAGTGTCCCCAAACGAAACTTGCACCAAACCAGTAAAACTGCTCAGAGCACTGGGACTGTAGTATCACGATCGCTGAGGTCACAAAAAAAAGCTCGCATCAGTTAACAGTAATACACAGATCATATCACTGCAACAGAATCGGAGAAAGCACCAAAAATAGCACCGAAAAAGAGGAAATTAATAGGACAAGTAAATCCAAAAGCTAAACTAGCAAAACGGATGCGGGTATCTGAAACACCTGAACAGCGCGATGCTCGCCTTGAACAAGTTCGGATGAGGGCTTCCAAGTCCCGAGCTGCTGAAACGCCAGAGCAAATAGAAGCTCACGTCGAACAAGAGCGAATTATAGTTTCCACAATAAGGGCTGAGGAAACACCTGAGCAAAGGGAAGCTCGAATCGAACAAGAGCAAATTAGAGTTTCCACAGCGAGGGCTACAGAAACACCGGAGCAATGGGAAGCTCGCGTCGAACAGATGAGAATTAGAGCTACCACAGCGAGGGCTGCGGAAATACCAGAGAAAAGGGAATCTTGCGTCGAACAATCTCGAGTGAGCATAAATCAGGCGAGAGAGAGACTCCGACAGGGTATCCTGCGATTAGGGGCGTTCAATGTTGATCCTCAGTGCGGTTACCACACGCATTCAATGTTCTGATTGGGAAGATGGATGTAGTATGCGGTTAATGTCAAACAAAAAAATTCCGAGACGAACCTGCTGGAACGTGTTGCTCGAACGGGAGATTCAATTTGACACCTCTTCAAGAGCCAACTGCTCCACTGACTTCGTACATTTCTGGAAATACCCCTGAATCGAAGAATTTTTTAAAAAACATTCGGAAGTACAGCTCTGGTTTGCAAATGACTTCCTTTGGGGCAAACGTGATCGTCGGGCGCATTCGGGAGGACGCGGGTTCGCATCCCCGTCCAGGCATCCAGATTTGGGTTTTCCATGGTTTCCCCAAATCACTTCAGGCGAATGCCTGGATACTTCCTTCAAAAAGGCCATGGCCAGATTCCTTCCCGTTTCTTGTCCCCAGTCCCATTGCGCCTCTAATGACCTTAGCCGTCTACGAGGCGTAAAGCAATAAGTAAAAGTAAAATTAAAAAAAGTGACAGTCGGAGATGGATTCATGCCCACATTCTAGGTGCAGGGCCAAATTTACCATCGAGCAGGCTCTGTCCTTCAGCTTCCCAATGAGGACCCAACATTATTGCAAATTTGTTTGATGTGCGATGAAGAATCGCAAGCATATCGACGGTGTGAAACGGTACACGAAACTCGACGAGAGATTGTTTTAAATCTGCAAATCCTGTTGTATTCACGGAATTACTTAATTAGGCTGTTGAAAACAGCTTTGGAGAGAATGCCAACGGATGGATTCAAGGTGGTGATAAGAGCTGACAAACGTCCGCGAGGAGCACATGAACGACGGTTTAATGCACCCACAAGCAACCTAGTCGCCATTATCATTTCCGGACAAGACTGTGACAGATGAGGAGCGAAGGTTTACAGCGGATATCTGAAACCCACAGTTCAAATGATGCTTTACAATACCCGCTAATATTTTGGGAAGGCGAGGATGGCTAACAATTCAACGTCATGCAAAAAGATCCCTGAACTGGACAAACCACTCAGAAGAAAGAATCATCGATGGATTTCTACGCTTATCGCATCATGATACGCGACAATTCTTCCAACCACATACTCAAGTGCCGAGATATTTTTCATCAACTTGTGACCGACATGTACGCGAAAGTGTAAAGTGAGCGCCTTCTCTTCATCATGCAAAATCAGAAACAACTTCGAGCCGACGACTATATTCATATGCGGGACGCAATCGCCAGTGACAGGAACGTTGCAGACATTGGCAGAATGATTATACTGCCAGCGACGTTTACGGGGAGTCCAAGGCACATGCACGAGCACGCACAAGACGCAAAGCACACAGCCGTCCGGATCTATTCATAACATTTACATGTAATCCAGCGTGGGAGGACATCACTGAAAAACTGTTCTCCGGCCAGAGTGAAACTGACCGACATGACGTCATAGCAAAAGTGTTCAAACAGGAACTGGCAAAACTTATTGATGTTATTAAAAATTGTCATATTTTTGGGGAAGTTCTATGCTGGATGTGTTCAGTCGAGTGATAGAAAAGAGGGCTTCCTCACGCCCACATTTTAGATTGGTTTAAGGAGAAAGTTGGGCCTATCGATATCGACATGGTCATATCAGCGGAGCTACCTGACCCTGACAAAGATCCTTCATTCTTCGACGTTGAATCTAAAAATATGATTCATTGACCATGTGTGCCGTTCAATTCTCATTTCACGTACATAAAAGACGGAAAATGTGCGAATAGTTACCCGCGGCCGTTTGTGAATGAAACAGCAACCAGGAATGACGTTTACCCTCTGTACAGACGACGCAGCCTTTACAACGGAGGATTCAAAACAAAAGTCACGGTTAAGGTCGATAATCGGATCACTGAAGTTGAAATACGCAACAGGTGGGTGGTACCGGACTCCCCAATCCTGTCAACAATGTTCCAGATCCCCGACGGTCTTCCACCTAAGTGGTAATCTAGGAAATGGACAACGAGTTTATTTCACCGAAGCTACAGCACGCCAAAGAGCACTGCAGCTGCGAAAAACAAGGTTAACAGCATTATTCTAACTTTTGAAAGAAGATCCCTTTGCCGAAACGTTGTTATACGCGGAGGTGCCTCAATACTACATAATCAAACATCCACAAGAACATTCTGCAGACGAAATCGAGGCGCGCGACTGACCGATCATCCAGGCGTATTTATGACTGACGCCATACAACGCCCATCCCAACAACGCAGAATGTTACTTCTTGCGAATGCTTTTGAACAATGTCCGAGGGCCAAAATCGTTCGCAGATCTCAAAACTGTCAACTGTCAACTGTCAACCGTGGCGAAACGTTCCGTGAGGCGTGTCAAAGCAGAGGTCTACTGGAAGATGACCAGCACTGGGACACTACATTAGGCGATGCATCCATCAATACCTTTCCGCAGCAGCTCAGAGATCTTTTCGCCATAATCATCATGACCTGCGCTCCATCTAACCCGAGAAATCTATGGGAAAAATACAAAGAGAATCTCAGCGAGGATATTTTAAGAGCCGCACTCAGAACTCAGCCGTCCATCAACTACTGCACTGCAATATTTAACTAAGCACTTATCAGTTTGGAAGACAAATGTGTTTTGATCACAGGGAAAACCCTTATTCATCTTGACCTTGACGCGCATAATCGCGTTGGTCAGGAAGTGCTTGACAGAGGTGTTTGAAGAGAAAATAACTACGATACAGTTGAACATCCACGTTGTTGGTTGGTGGATGGATGGCACATTCTGCTCTTAAGCTGCCATTAGATCTTCATCACACAGATACCCCAGTTTGCAATATCAGTAAGTCCTCAGGTCAAGGCCATTTATTAAAACGTTGAAGCTCATCGTATGGAATCAATGCACAATAACTAACAAACGCGCTCTGGAGGTGTTGGATCGGATGATGCGCGACATCAGGGAAAACTACCATCTCATGGGGGAGCAACGGTAGTGCTTACTGGATACTTCCTTCAGACACTACCAGTCATTCCTCGATCAACACCAGCACATGAACTCAATGCTTGCATTAAGGCGTCATCGCTTAGGTGACACATCCAAACTAAAAACCTGTAAACAAACATGCTAGTTCATTTGCAAGGAGACAAAGGTGCCGAGGTATTCGCATAACAGCTGCTTCTACTAGGAGAGGGCAAGTATCCAAAGGGTCCATCTACGGGACTCATTTCGTTTCCGTCGGATTTCTGCACGATGCTGCCATCAGTGGACGACCTGACTGACACAGTTTTCTCAAACATAGGTGAAAAGTTCTAAAACCATCAGTGGCTTTGTGAGAGAGCGATTCTTGCCCCCGAAAAACGATAGTGTCAACAAAATGAATGCCATCATTCAGGAAAAGGTTCCAGGATCAACCGTAACCTACACCTCCATCGACACCGTTGTGGACATTGAACGAGCTGTATTTGACCCCACGGAATTTCTGAATTCATTGGAACCTCCTGGAATAACTCCACACAAACTACATTTGAAAATTGGCTCCTTAATAATTCTTTTGCGCAACATTGGCCCTCCCAAGCTGTGCAATGGAACGAGACTTTTCGTTAAAACATTGCTTCAGAATGTCATTGAAGCAACAATAATTACCGGAATTGCTAAGGGAGATGACATTTTTATACCACGCATTCCTATATTACCTGGCACCAATGATTTGCCCTTTGATTTTAAAAGATTGCAATTCCCCGTTCGACTTGCTTTTGCCATGACTATTAATAAGGGTAAGGGACAATCGGCCAACGTCGTCGGCATAAACTTGGATACACTGTGCTTTTCACATGGTCAGCTATATGTAGCCTGCTCAAGGGTTGGGACGCCAAGTCAACATTGGATTTACGCAGCACAGGGAAAAAACTTAAAATGTCGTGTATCAGCAAGCTTTTACAGGTGTTATGTAAATAACGGTAACATCCGAGCTCGGGCTAAACGACATATTGTGGCGACATGGCACATGCACTCTTTATAGCGGCCTTATACGAGCTGTTAGGGGCAAGGCGCTTGCAGCCCTTTGAAAGGCTACCTGCGCCACTCTGTTCCAAATTCGACTACCGGGCCAACGAAACCCTTCGCGGGGTCCACCCTCGCTCCCGGTGACAAAGTCGTTACCAAACAAACAGCCAATCAGAGCGTAGCTAATTTTTCGCTTCTCTGTTCCCGCGTAAAACAACACTTCATCGGGTTTAAATAAGAGACCCTGCTTTTCCTTCCTAACCAAAATCACTCAGCATCCGGATATTCTCGACGACACGTCTCGCCAACTCTGCTTCGCTCCCTGCTGCGTTGCTTCTACAACGGCCCTTTCCGTGTTAACAAGCCAAAGTTCAAAGATATTCCCATCCACCGTACTTTTGAACTTTAGGAAAGTTTTCACATTTCTGGGATCGGGTCGAACTTTGTCGAATTTTGTTTAAGTTTTACACAGTTCAACAAGGTTCCAGAAAGTTTACAGTTGGACAATTTTGTACAACTTATGGAGCTTTCTACCATATTCTACAAATTATATTCGGATTTCTTTATGTCACTATGGATATTTCGTAGGCAAGCCTCGCTTTACAAGCGGCTAGGATGGCTATTTATAGACCAGTGCTATTTCTTCCAAATTCAATCCCATGCTCTTGAAAACTGAAAACAATGTTTGCACATGCGCGTGAATTCTTTGAAGTATAGGTGTACCGTAAAATAACATTTCAGTGCACCTATACCGAAAAATAACAACATTGTAACACAGTGATGAGAACTTATATAACTTTTGTAACATAAGGTTGTAGTATGATATGGTCGGGGCGTATGAATGTAGGCTGAAGTCACTGTCGTATACCTAAAATAAGAACTAAATTTCCCCAGGTTTCATGTCCGGAAGGTTAGGTAAGATAAATTCATTTTGTATACGATGTAAACAGCGCTTAGCGGTAGGAGGTCCAAGTTTTAATGTTTTGTTTGAAATTAAGTATTTATAAAAATTACATTCGTTTATAATTGAAATCCGTGCATTTAGAATTCAATATTAATTCTATTTTTTAATTAGTTTTTATTTAATTTGTTGTTTAAATTCACTTTTTATTTCTATTAAATCTTTATTTAAGCATTCAGGAATTTCGATCGCTTAGTGTGGCGTGGGAAGGCTTTGATTAGTGCAGTGCTGTCTACAGACAGTTTAGCCACTGTCTTTCTGTTGACATGCATGGGTGAATAATCAATAATGTGTTTTTAATCTTTCTCTATTGCGTGCTTTAGTGTTTTAATCGTCTTTTATCGTTTGTTTTATTTTAATACGTAGGCCCATTCTTTCATATCGTCATCAAATCATTTGAGGTTGTGATTCGGCAACCGTTTGATGAGTGTGTTTGGATGCATCAACACAACTACGATAGCCAACTGCTTTTCTATCGATCATCAGTCTAAAAATTGAGCGTGTGACCATCACTTGCTAACCTCATTCACTTCAATTTCGGAAACGATACAGAAAGCACCTTTGGAACTTTCGATTCTTCAATCTCGTATATTTGTACCATCATTACACTTTCCAATACGTTTCATTAAACAGTTTATATATATATGTATATATATATATATATAAACTGCTTGAATAGATCAGGTGTGCACTACACACGGGATTCGGCTGCACGGGCGGCAGGAGCCTTGTGGAGTGCATTGGGAGGTTTTTTATGATGAGACAGAAAGTTCCATAGAAATTTTTAATAGCAACATGAACGTTTTCCGTGTGGATAGGTTGCACTCCCATGGAGATGGTGAATTTACAGTTGTTAGTAGGGGAGAGCGGGGGAAATACACGCATGCGGGTAGTCACACGCAGGCTGAATTACGCATTTTGAATGGCGCGGGCTTTGCCCAGTTGGTGCTAAGCCCTTCTGGTATGCGTAACAACTACAATGCCACCCACTCCAGACATTTTCTGATAGCGTTGTGGCGGTAGTAAAGTAAGGTTTATTTTCAATGTGTTTGATGTAACTTTTGTCAGTTGTATTTTGCAATGTAAGTGCTACCATAAGTCGCTTTAATGCCATTTTTTTGCATATTAACTACTAGACCTAGATGTAACCTTTCATTTAGTTGTAGATCTGTCAAGGTATTTGAACTACGAGCCGAGTTCTGCTAAGGTTAGTCCTCGAACCCACTTTGGGGTATTGGCACGCGGCTCTTCAAGTGCGTGGTATTCCCCCTTCATAATAAAATTAGTTGGTTATATTCTTAATTTCAACGAGTTATTATAAAAGAAAAAACCAGAAAGTAAAATGGACCCAAGAGGAGCTTCAAAAGGGTTTTGATGCCACAAAATCAGGAAGAAAAATAAGAGAAGTATGGGATAGTCGAAGCTACTCTGCGTACAAGAATGAAAACGAAAAATACAAAGGCAAAGATGGAGAACTAGGGTATCGATGTGTTTTGGGTATTAGGTAGCGCCATGAAGAATGTAATGGCTGGAACATTTCAAAACATTGCAAGTGTGATGTTTGCTATACAAGAAAATGCACTCTTTTCACATATATATATATATATAAAAGTTTACAAAACATCATTATTTTCTTCAATAAAATAATGTTTAGTACATGTAATTAACAAAATAAAGTAACAGAAAATAAAAATAGCATGTATTTTCCATTTTTATGCATTGTTTGTATTGCGTGTTATTACCCCATATCATGCGTGTCGTTACCCTACGGAGTGGGGAGTACCATGCATTTCCACTTTTTCTTATTTTAATCATAAAAATTAAGGTAATGTTCATAATTATATTCCATCATTTGGAATATGTCGAAAATGTCCATAGTAAGGTATACATTTGTTTTGGTAGATATATGTTGATATAATGAACAATTTAAATAGATTTTTCCTTAGGTTCGTGTATTTCCCCCACCCTCCCCTAACTACCTCCCATATAACGAAATAGATGTCGATACGGTATGCGAAATCTTATGGATTAAACTCAACGTAGCTAGGACAAAACTTGTGATAGGCTCTTTCTATCGTCCACCAGAAACAAACGTAACTATTTTCGAGGGCTTAAAGAACAGAGTAATTAATATAATTCTTCAATTTCCGGGTTATACTATACTACTGGGTGATGACTTCAGATTGCCGTATATCGATTGAACTAATTACGTTCACGTTACTGCTGGCAGGGATAAAATAGCTTGAAAAATCATTCTAGACCTGTTCTCGGGACATAATCGTGAGCTTGTCACTCAACGAACGAAAACGTTTTAGATATTCTCGTTACGAATAGGCCTGAAAATTCAAGGAAATCTCTACTACCGTGGAATAAGTTATCGTAAATCTGTAATTGCTACAGTAAAGTTAACAACCGCGCGCAAAAAGGAAAAAGAAAGGATCGACTACAGATTCGAGAAGGTCTCGAAGGAGTGTTTTAGAACATATTTGACGGATGATTACTTCACCTTCATTGAAACATGAGGCACCGTTGAAGAGACGTGGCTTCGAATCATGTGTATAGTCAGGGAATGTCTGGATTTACATACAGAAACGGACAATCAGAGAAGAGAATAATCTGCCGTGGTATATATTTAAAGTTAAAAGGTTACTAAAAAAGCAAAGGAAAATACATGCACGCTTAAGAAGGACGAGGTTTTGATGTGACTTAGAAAAGTTAGAGTTGCAAGAGGACATATTAAAAATGCGATGCGCAAGGCCTTTAATGACTTTCGTTGCTATTCACTTTCCAAGAGCCCTACCAAAAACCCAAAGAAATTTTGATCGCATGTAAAAAACGTTAGCGGTAGTGAAAACAATATGCCAGTTCTACTACAAAACGGTCGTGAGGTTGACGACAGCCGCGACAAGGCTACCGTATTTAACATCGAATTTAAAAATTCTTTCATTTATGATAATATGGAAAACATTCACACTTTTTTACATGGTGTAGAAATAGAGATGGTTCTGGTACGAATTTATAGTATAGGTATTGTACAACAATTAAAGCTCCAGAAGTGGGGGGAAAGCGCTGGATTCCGATGGCATACCAGTAAGAGTATGTTCGGAATACGCGGAGGAAATAGAACCATTTCTGTCTGATATAGTCCGTATTACTTTAGAACAGAAAAAATTACCTTCTGACTGGAAAATAGCCCAGCTAATTCCTGTTTTCAAGAAAGGAGATCGGAGAGACCCTAGGATTTATCGCCCCATTTCTCTAACATCTGTTTGCAGTAGATTTCTGGAGCATGTCATATGCTCTAACATTAAAGTTTCTAAATGAAAGGGCGTTACTTTTACCGTACCAACATGGATTTCGGAGCAATAGATCGTGTGAGACACCCCTAGTTCGCATGACGTAATGAAAGGTCACAAGTTGTGGCAATTTTCTTTCATTTTCAGAAAGATTTTTACTCTATACCACACAACCGACTTTTAGAAAAGATTCGAGATTTCTAACTGGTCAGTCGCAGTATGTCTCTGCTGACGGGGAAGTCTCTTCTAATATAGATTGTAGATGTGCGAAAAGATGTTTCATCGGGCGTTTCTGAAGGAAGTGTAATAGGACCTCTTCTTTTTATAATTTTTATATACGATCTCGGTGACAACGTCAATAGCAGAATGTGATTGTATGGCGACGATGCAGTTATCTATGGGAAAGTAGGGTACTCTGACAATTCCTTACAAAATCCAGCGCGATCTGGATTTCGGAATGGTGTCATAGTTGGCAACTTACACTTAATTGAAAAAAGTGTAAGGTAATGTGAATAATTAACAAAAATAATTCATTTGTTCAAGAGTACAAAGTAAACAATTCAACAGTTGACACGGTTGAAACCCTGAAGTATTTGGGCTTAATAGTACAAAGCAACATGAAATACGACTTGCAGATATCTTCCGTCGTATGTAAAGCTAATTCTAGATTACTGTTCATAGATCCTATTTTGAAAAATTGTAAAGCTCATACAAAGGAAATAGCGTACAAAACTCTCGTGCGTCCTGTGGAGTTTGGGATCCGTACCGCAAGGGATTGATTGACTCGTTAGAAAGTGCAGAGGAGAGCCGATCTCTTCGTGACTACTTGCCACAGCTCTTACGAAAGCGTCACTGAAGTGATTCATATGTTGGGCTGGGATTGTTTGGCAGACAGATGAAGTCCATTTTGTTTGAATTTACTGGCGAATATACGAAATTCTTTGATTTATGAATGCAATGTATCACTTCTGCCACCAGCCTATTTAGGTCGCAATGACAGGAGGGATAAGACTGGACAAATAAGATGCCATATTGATACTTTTATGTATTCTTCTTTCCTAGTTCTATTAGTAATTGGAATGCACAGAGTTAGGATTGGTGTTTGATACCCTCTGCCACCCACTATATTTGTCAATTGCGGAATATGGATGTAGATGTAGATCCTTAGACATTGTGATGCTTAAACTGATAACACCATATTAGAATAATGCAAATAAACAAAATGAATATTTCAACAACCATTGGGTTGTGGACTAAGTTAGATTTTTAGGTTTTGAAGTGAAAACTTCTTTGGGCGCGTTGAGTGATTTATGGATGTGTAAAATCTAATGACTTCGCGTCACCGACATGCTAATGCTAACAGTATATCTACAGCAGTGTGGTGGCTCAGTGGTTAAGGTGTCTGACTGGCGAGCGAATGGTTCCCCGTAGAGATGGGTCGTTCGCGATTGAATCAGTTCTTTAGAGCAATTCATTTAAAAGAGCGAGTGAGCAGTCACTCACTAAAAAGTGAACGGCAGTTCTTCTAGGTGAATCAGTTGATGCCGAAGATCATGAAGAGCTAGCTCACGTGGGTATTGTGGACTGGACAGCAAAAAAAAAAAGGTTGAAGTTGACATAAGGGGGTATTTCCAACGGAAAGTGGGGGTATAACCGGATTGTGAAGGGTGAGACCTAAAAAAAAAAGGTCTCAAATAAAACTGAGCTGCTGGCAAGTGAACGATTCAAAAGAACTAGTTCTTTTCATTGAGTGATCAAATGAACAACCGCCTTTTTAGTGAATCACTTTGCCCACCTTTAGTTCCCGGTCTGAATCTGTTTCGGCGGGGATTGTAATAGACCCTTAACCCGACCTTCACCTCTGGCACAGCTTGCTGTGTAATGTGAAGTACGCCAGAACGCTTCCGTGCTTCGGATGCCACGTTAATCTGTAGGTCCCCTGTCCCTTGTATCACTACCCGTTTAGGTTAAGGCGGCTAAGACAGGGGCAGATTGCGCAGCCAATAGAAACCCTATTCCAAGACATGAATACCAGATGGAATTATTATAGTTACAGATATACTAAATAATAAGTATGACGTGTTGCTCGTATGGTATTCATAGTTTTGTTATCACTTCTGTCGGCAGTCCCTAATGACTGGCAAATGTTTTTTTTTTTTTAATCTAGTTTCCTCTCTTTGTTTCAGTCAGCAAGAATACAATAGGAACTAAATAGAAGTATTAGACTATTTTCGTCTGGACCATATAGTGTACTTCCTTTGGAACATGAACTGAGGATGCAGCGTGCAGAGCGCGAGTGGAAGCAGAGGCTGAGTCTGCGCGTAGCCGGCAGGAGGTCTACCGTCGATGAGGTGAGGATTGAACAGAATCGTTTATTACACGATACTCTAATTCCGAAACATTTTCGCTGTAGCAACATATGTGTAGGTTTCGGATCTTTATGATCAAAAACATAAAGAAATATGCGTGCAAATATGATCTTAAGGATGGGGGAATATGACCTAAAAATGACAAAATATGACCAAACATTTAATCTGACAATACATCAAAACATGGTCAGTTATATATAATTTATTTTATCAAGCAGTGTCACTTTCATGTAGACAACGTATTTAGCTTCCGTCCACTCAAGGCACCATTGGGAAATTAAATATTATATTGCTTTGTTGAAGTCACTTAAGTTTCACATAATTTACAGAATAGAACTCTTTCGTCTGTACAAAAAATTCTCCTCTCCAAATACCCAACTCCGTAACTTCGCACTTTCAGAAAATTTTGTTTTCAGAATGGTGGTACTCAATGATCAGCTGCAGGTATAACACTGATTGAGAGTTATTTTCAAAATCATTAGTGAAGGTGAGACATTGATTGACGGGGATCCACACAGGCATTGTATTGCCGAGATGAAAAGGCGGGGGTACATTAACGTTTATGGTGTGACAATAATTTATAATTTAATTCTTGTCTGGTGAATTCTGTCCAATTCAGTAGTCTTGTTTTTTCCTCGAGTGTGTAATAAGAGTACAGTTCTGTAAATAATTATCTTAATTTCTTCTCATCTATAAGTTGCAGTAAATTCCCGGTACTCTTAAAAATTACCAGATGTTTCATCAAGATATGACTATATGACCATAAATATTATAGTAATATGACTAAAACTAGGAAAATGGCTGAATCTTAATTCATATCCTATATAAAATAAACCAGAAACTTTTAACTAGTGTTTAATTCAGCATCATAGCTCAAAACGAAGGCAGGAAAGAATATGACTTGTCACAAAGATCGGAACTCTACATATGTGTTATGCCTGATCAAATACCTTCAATCATTTTAAAATTGTACCACTACACAACTGACTTTTAATTTTGTGAGATACCACTGTCTTCAATTTTTGGTGTAACATCCAGATATTTCTTGGTCGTAAGGTTTAAGGATTATTTACAGATTGTTTTTGTGTTCTGAATTACATTTCTCCCCCGTTACCTTGATAAAAAATGTTTTAGCTAGCTGATCGTGAGTTTTGATTTTGTTTGAATGGCACACAGACCCCCGTATAATTGTCATCGTTAAATATTTATTAGAATTAAAAAAAAAAACATTACGGAAAGTCAAGTTCAGTACCTAAGTAACTAGCTTGTGGGATATTATTCACAGTTGCTTTTCAAACGCTGGAATTTTTTGTGTTAGCTGTTAATGATTACATATTGTTGGTATTATTAGAGCACTAAATATTTCGTAGCAGCTTGGGGAACAACACTTCATTTTATATGGTGCTAACACTCTGTTAGCCTCACATTTACGCTCACTAATTACAACTTCTCAGTGTTGTCAACATATAACTTTATCTCTATTCAAGAGTTTTAGCTTTAATCGAATGTATGTATTACCTTTGTGCCGTGGCTATTCTCTAATGTTTTGAATAGAGTATTAGCAGTTAATTTGAAGAATTTATTAATTACTTGTTTATATTATGTGTAGAACACAAATATTGATCAGTAATAAAAAGTGATTAACTAAAAGAAACCATTAATATTTTTCGAACACTGTTGTCTGTCTCAGTCGACTCGATTTGATCTTCATTAATCGCACAAACGTTTGGGTGACACGATTACACTGTCCAACAAAAGTATGTTTCATGTCTGAAAGTAGCAATTTGTTATTAAACTTGTATTACAGAACACTAATTCAGCATTTAAATTGGCTAGTTAGGTATTAGTTTGAAGATGTTTGTTTTTTTCTGTGCCGTCCGTGGAGATATTTGTAAAATATAGTAAAACTTCATTTTTGCTGTTGGCTAACCTGTCATAGAGCATTACTTTGTTACTTAAGGTTTTTTCACCTATCTGCATTGTGAGGTTATCTTATCGAAGAGATATTTTCTTTCTTGTTCATACTGTGTATCTATTTCTTTTCAAATGCGTCACAAATGTGTTAATGTTTCTGACACTTTTTGCCGTGTTTCTGGTGAAGTGACATTCCCTGCTCAGAAGTATCATATTACCAAACTAATACAAACAGCCAATTTTCAATAATTTATTGTCAAGGTGGAAGCTTAGATCCTTGTTCACTTCTACAGACACTGTATGTGTCAGAGAAGTATCAGCACAGGCAAAATAAATAAATAAATAAATATAATATATTATTTATATGCGTTATCACATTCACCCATACAGACACGGTATGGACACCGGAGAGAATGTTTGTCTGTGCATGTCGGAGGGTATCTGGTCGGTTAGTATGAATGCAACAACGTAGCAGTACAGACAGCGTACCACCTATCTAATAAAAGAAATGAGGAATAACCAAAAATTAATCCAATTAGTTAAAGAATAAACATTTATAACAGTATGTAGTCGGGCTTTCTACCCCAAAGATGCTGCGCTCTAATGGTCCATTAGGCAGGTCGTAAATTAGAATAATAAAGTAATTAATATCACAAAAGCCAAACTTAATTAAAATTTCTGTCAGCCGGATATTAATGGCTACCTTTTAATTAAAATTTCTGTCAGAGAGATAATAAACGTCTGCGATTTCATTAAAGTTTCTGTCAGCTGGGCACAAAAGCCAGAAATAAATGGTTGCACCGCGGAGCCGGCCTATTACACATATATTTAATGGTTTCCATTTACTTAGATTGCTTCACCCCCTTCCACGGACCACAGTGACCTCCTGAATCGGCTGGCGGGCCACCCGGTAATGCTAATTAGCCACCTGCGTGTCTAGAACAGTTTTCCGCCCTCAACCTATCCTCCCAACCGACTCTTTATACGCAGGCGCCGATCCCACCCAGACTTTAGTAAATTTGGTCTGCACTCTTGTATATAAGACAGACGACCCCCATAAGCCACACTCTGTCTATATCCAGCGCACAGCCTGATCACATCGCAGCGAGATGTCCAAAGATCTTGGAAGAATAATTGCATTTAGCGATACAGGTAAGTGTTAAAGTAAACGTAACTTACTTAGTTCTATCTAATTTAATGTGATACAATATAATCTTAAATTTTTAATTACAGATCAGCAGCAGTTATTGGAGGACCTTAATAATTCGTCATGTGGTAATAGTCATATTTTATCTGATTTCTATTCCCCATGTACAGGTGATAATTTTTTTTTATTATTATTTCTTTTTGCTTCAGCTTTCCGCTATATACAGGGCGTTTCATTTATGACGCGGCCGCGCGCACGGGTAAAATCTCCCGGGGCAGCAATCCTCGCTTGCCGGTAAGTCACACTGCGCATCGCCCATGCCCAGGAACGTCCTCATGCTTGCGCAGATTTCTTACGTTATAAAACGTGCTGGAAATGTTGGCCATCGGCTTCAATATACGCTTGACATCTTCTAAGGATGTTTTGGCTAACTCTCTGCAGTATTTGTGAAGAAATATTATTAACTTTAGTTCTTATGTTTTCCCTTAGTTCCACTTCCGTACGGGTAACGCCCGTGCTCCGACAATGCGTGGGCCACCCGTCGGAGGATATCGGGCCCTTCGCAACACACCAAATGTGCTATTTCAACTCAGTTAGTTCCCAGTTAGACTTTGTGAAGTGAAGATCAAGTATACTGGGAAGTCAAGATGAAGTATACTTTGGAGCAATCTTTATGATTGTTATGTGAAATACGAATCTGCAGTTACGGTAGGCATCTGTTTATTGAAAAATTTCGTGTAGCCGAAGTGCCGCACATGTCAACTATACAAAGATTGGTAAACAAATTGCATGCTACAGGTCTCATAATGGACATGCCTAAGAAACGTAAGCGCTCCATTCTTACTGAAAGAAAAGTCGAAGAAATCAAATCTCGTTTTGAACACTCTCCCAGAAAATCCCTCAGATGACTCTCCCAAGAAGTCGATGTTTCCAAAGCAAGTGCATTTAGGGCTACAAAAATTCTGAACATGCGCCCTTATCGAACAACTGCTGTGCACGAATTAAAACAAGCGGATTACACTGCACGAATAAGGCTCGCAATCTGGTTTATTCAAAGTGTGCACGATGGAGAGCTGGATCTGCAATTGACATTATTCACCGATGAGGCATATTTTTATTTAAGTCGGTACTAGAGTACAGAAAATCCACATCTTATCCACGAACAGCCGCGACACGATGTGAAAGTGGGAGATTGGTGTGCAATTGGTCGAGGAGAATTATTGGACCATTGTTTTTTACTGAAAATATTACATCTTCTCGGTATGTGGACAATATTTTAAATACATTTTTTGAACAGCTGATAGAAGATGAAAGAAATTGCGGTCATATTCAAGAAGACAGTGCAACTCCCCATATAGCCGAAAATTCTATGCGTGCTTTAAAGCGTGTTTACAATGAGAATCAAATTATCAGTCGTGAATTGTGGCCTCCGCGTTCTCCAGACATGACACCTTGTGATTTCGTTTTGTTAGGTTATCTAAAAGAGCGTGTTTATAATTCAAATCCCCGTACGGATGAGAAACTTAGGGAAAACATAAGAACTAAAATTATAATAATTCTTCACAAACACTGCAGAAAGTTAGCCAAAACATCCTTAGAAGATGTCAAGTGCGTATTGAAGCCGATGGCCAACATTAACCAGCACGTGCTATAAGGTAAGAAATCAGCACAAGCATGAGACGTCCCTGAGCACGGGCGATGCGTGATGTGACTTACCGGCAAGTGAGGGTCGCTGCCCCAGGAGATTTTTACCGTGCGCGTGGACGCATCATAATTGAATCATCCTGTACCTGATGCCAGTCTAGATGATTTTGGTAATGAATATTTTTTTTGGATCTGATTGACGAAACTCTATACTGTTGAAGTTGTCTATATTATTAACTGTTTTACAGGTTGTGACTTGTAAATCTCATGTAGTGACCTTTTTGATTGCCATTATAATTTTTTGGATATTTGAATATATTATTTATTTATTTCCATTTCTTTAACCATTATTTTTTCTGTCTTCAGAAATCAACGATCATAATTGATATGTTTCTGAAGATGGATAGGACTATAACGTGATTTTATTTTTTTTTTTTTTTAAATTGTGCATAATATTTACTATCACATATCTCTTTTCTTTTTTCAGGTGAGCGGAGTAGCAGGAAGCGAAAGACCTCTTACCAGGAATTATCGAGCCAAAAACGATTTAATATTACTAGCGGAAATTATTTTTTTTACAATATTATATTATTAAATTATATTGTATTTTTCACGATACTAAACAATTTTTATCTTAAAGTTTGTCGCAATAGAGTATTCAACCATCTCCAGATATAGATGAGTCACAGTCATCAATCCCGCCAATGATGCAACCTGAGCAAGGGGTTCTACCGCACATGTATGGTAAGTATATTCTAACAGTAATTACTTTACAGCACTATGTCATTACTAAATCATGTTCTTCCAAGATACTAAAACAAATTTCTTATTTTTCAGATTCATTGCAATGGAGTATTTAACACTCTGTGATTATAGAGGAGTCAAGGAGCCTGCCGTCATGCAACATTCCTTCTACGACACCACCAAGATCGATTATATTACAGCCACCTGCACACTGGACCGGTAAGTACTGTGAATCAGTTATTCACTTACATTATTATGTGCTTAAGAATTTATGGTTTCCATGATGCTAAAATATTTTTTTTATATATATATTTCAGAGGGGGTGGTCGGACGCCAAGTCGTAGCCAACGAGCCTACTCACAGACCAGTGCGGAGACTGTGGGAGATGTCGTCCATAGCGGGACCCAGCCGGAAGTCCGCCACAGCAGCATTTCACCTGCTTGCCACCATAGCCGTGATCAGTCGGCAGTGTGCCGGTATAGTACCTCGGTCTCCGCCCGCCAGAGCTAGGCCAAGCTGACAGCTCGTCAGTGCAGGAATAATCCAGTCACTCGCCACGGCAACAGGCAATCACAATAATGCATCAATGGGGGGTGAGTTTAAAGACGCAATGCGCTTAGTCTTGAATTTAGGCAGAGTGCATTTAAAAGTAGAATCTATACCTGAACCATTCCAAATTATAAAAATTTTATTGGTGCACTTAACTTCATTGATACATGTTATGAATGATCTATTGGCAAATAAAATCCGGGAAATTGTTAGTAACCAGTCCACCCCGAACTTAATGGTTCAGATTGTGCTGGATACATCTTTTGCAGCTCAGAAGGGTTTTAAATTTCGTTCCCGCCAATTTGTATTTACCAACCGAAATGGGTGAATTCACGACCAGCACTCACCTGCCCAATTGTCATAAGATCTATTTGAAGTTGGAGATCACGACAAAATTGGAAGTGTTTCAGGAGAGAGATTCTGGCAAACCCTCGATAGATTAATTTCCCTCGACATTAACATTGCTCATTTTCAACATTTCCATGGAGGGTATTCCCCTGTTGCTCTGCCAGTTGATATCCAAAGAAAGTAAGTTGTTGTCAACGTGAAAAACAATGACGAGTGGTGTTTTCTATGGACTCTCCTTGCAGCTCGAGTACAGGCACCGAAAAATCACAGAGACCGAGTTAGTACTTACAGGGAGGCATTCACAAGCCACGAATTCGATTTCTCAGGTATTGAGTTTCCAGTAAAACTCTAAGCTATTTCTAATTTCAAAAGGCAATATCCAGGCGGTCTGGATTCTATTAAAGGTAGGAATGAAGTTGTCGGGCCCTTACATCAACATGTGGCGGCATACTGACGGTAGTGGGAAATCCCATTAGTGTTGGATTGGCAAATTAAAGCCGGTAATTAAATATTCACTAAGAAACCATCATAGTACCATACCCATATGCGACAGATGTCTGCAGCCTTTTGGACACGAGGATTTCCTGTGCTCTCACGAGATGGATTGAGTCAGGGCATTTCATTAAGAGTAGATTTGCCTGGCGATGACGATAAAATCTTAAAGTTTAAGAATGTTGCGCACCAGAAGCGTTAATGCGGATTTTTTGAGGTTTTTAGAAACTTATGTTTCATGTTGTCCCCCACCCAATGACTCTCACCCAACCAATTTCCAGAAACACACCCTATTCGCTGCGGCTTACCAGGTCGTTTGTCCTGACGTACCTTGTCTGTCACGTTTCAGCTCCTTCTCGTGTTCAAACCCCGAGAAATGGCTTGTAGAACAACTTATCCAGCTAACCGAGGATGTTAATAAAATTTACAAGGAGCGTATTCCCCTTGCAATGAAAGATGAGCACGAAGCCAATCTTTCTTATGGTACAGTATTAAACATCTGTGAGAAAGGCTTCGAACCTGGGACTATTGTTCCGCGATCATTGCCATATCACAGGTGTATTTAGGGGGCTGCACACAATGACTGCACTTTACAGTTTAAGATTAAACTGTACTTACCCATTTTCTTTCCAAATATGTCTGGGTATGACGCATATTTTATAGTTATGGCATTATCTGACTTTTATGCGGAGCCCATTAGACAAACTGGTTGGAACTCTTGAGGATATTACTAGTGCTCACTTTGCCGACCCCAAGAAGTTTCAGTTAGTTAAGCGGAAAGGAGTCTTCACCTAAAAATCTAGGGATTCGTGGGAGAAGCTTGACGGGGCCACACTTCCTCAAAAATCTAAATTTTATAGTTCGCTGTCGGAATACGAAATTTCAAATGCCGATTACGAACATGTTAATGTCGAGGGAAATTAATCAATCGAGGGTTTTTCCAGAATCTCTCTTCTGAAACTCTTCCAATTTTGTCGTGATCTCCAACTTCAAATAGATCTTATAACAATAGGGCTGGTGAGTGTTGGTCGTGAATTCACGCATTTCGGTTGGTAAATACAAATTGGCGGAAACGAAATTTAAAACCCTTCTGAGCTTCAAAAGATGTATCCAGCACAACCTGAACCATTAAGTTCGGGGTGGACTGGTTACTAACAATTTCCCGCATTTTATTTGCCAATAGATCATTCATAACATGCATCAATGAAGTTAAGTGGCCCAAAAAATTTCCATAAATTAGAAGGGTTCCGGTACAGATTTTACGTTTAAATGCACTCTGTCCAAATTCGAGGAATAAGCGCGTTGTGTTCATAAACACTCTCCCAGTTGATGCACGATTTTGACTGTTTGATGCCGTCGCGAGTGACTGGATTGTGCCTGCACCGACTAACTGTCGGCTTGGCCTAGCTCTGGCGGGCGGAGACCGAGCTACTGTACCATCAAATTGCCGAATAATCCCAGCTGTGGCGGAAGGCATGTGCAATGCTGCTGTGGCGGACTGCCGTCTGGGTCCCGCTACAGTAGGTTGAGGGCGAGTTGCTGAACAGGTGGACTGCTGGCTTGGCCCGGCTGTGGCGGGAGGCGGGTGAAATGCTGCTGTGGTGTGCGGTTGGCTTACCCCGACGGACTGCCGAATATGTCCCACTATAGAGGACATTTCCGACTGTCTCCACATTGGCCGATTAGCAGGCTCGTTGGCCACGACTTGGCGTCTAACCACCCGCTCTGAAAAATAAAAAAATGTTTTAGTATCATGGGAACAATAAATTCTTAAGCACAAAATATTATAAGTGAATAACTGATTCACAGTACTTACCGGTCCAGTGAGCAGGTGGCTGTGGTAAAATCCATTTTGGCGGTGTCGTAGAAGGAATGTTGCCTGAGGGTAGGCTCTGTGACTCCTTTATAACCACAGAGGGTAGAATGATCCATTATGATCAAAAATTATAAAATTATAAAATTGTTTTAGTATCTTGGAAAAACATAATTTCGTAATAAGACAGTACTGCAATAAAATTACTGTTAGAATGTATTTACCATTCATGTGTGGTAGAATTCCTTGCCCAGATTGCATCATTGGCAGCCTCGATGACTGTGACTCATCCAAACCTGGATATGGTTGAATAGTCCATTGCGAGAAACCTGAAAAGAAATTTTTTTTTAGTATCATGAAAAAAAATAATTCACAACCTCCTATTGTAAAAAAAAAAAATAATACTTTCCGCTAATAATGTTGGACCGTTTTGAGCTCGATAATGCCTGACAAGAGCTCTTTTGCTTCTTGCTACTTGGCTCATCTGAAAAAAGAAGAAAGGTATGTGATAGCAAATATTATTCACAGAGTATTAAAAAAAAAATGTAAATTATAATACAACTACTCCCATTCAAAAACATATCTATTAAGGTCGCTGCTTTCTGAGGACAGAAAAAAATATCAGTTAAAGGAATGGAAATAAATAATATATTCCTCTATCCAAAAAATTTCTTACGGAAATCAAAAAGGTCACAACATGAGATTTCCAAGTCATATCATGTAAAAAAAATTAATAATATAGACTACTTGAACACAATAGTGTTTCGTGAATAAATAATTTATCACTACCGAAATCATCCAGACTGGCATGAGGTTTATAGCAGAAAGCTAAAGCAAAAAAAATAAAATAAAAATAATAATTAGCACCAGTACATGGAAAAAAGTCACATAAAAGATAACTAAAGCAGATTTATTACCACATGACGAATTATTAAGGTCCTCCAATAACTGCTGCTGATCTGTAATTAGAAAATTTAGATTATATTGTATCACATTAAATTAGATAGAACTAAGTAAGTTACGTTTACTTTAACACTTACCTGTATCGCTAAATGCAATTATTCTTCCAAGATCTTTGGACATCTCGCTGCGATGTGATCAGGCTGTGCGCTGGAAATAGACTGAGTGTAGCTTATGGCAGACGTTTGACTTATATACAAGAGCACACAGCGAAATTAAGCGAAAGTCTGGGCGGGATCGGTGCCTGCGTATATAGAGTCGGTCGGTAGGATAGGTTGAGGGCGGTAAACCGTTCTAAACACGCAGGTGTCTAATTAGCATTACCGGGTAACCTTGGTCTGGTTGGCCCGCAAGTCGGAATTCTGAAGGTCACTGTGGTCCGTGGAGGGGGTGAAGCAATCTAAGTAAATGACATCCATTAAATATACGGGAAATGGGCCGGCTCCACGGCGCAGCCATTAATTACTGGCTTTAGTGCCCAGCTGACAGAAACTATAATGAAACGGCAGACGTTTATTATTTCTCTGACAGAAATTGAAAATTAGAAGACAGCCATTAATATCATGTTGACAGGTAATAACCTTGTTTATTATCCGGCTGATAGAAATTTTAATTAAGCTTGGCTTTTGTGACATTAATTAACCTATTATTGTAATTAACGACCTGTCTAGTGGGCCTTTAGAGTGCGATGCCTTTGAGGTAGAAAGCCCGACTACATACTACTATTTATTTACAAGTTGATTGATAAATGGTATAATGAAGTGTAGGTAAAGAGATTCGTTTTCCCGCAATAACTATATAGGTTCTCTTGTGTGGTAGGAATCGCTCCAAATGATTTCTGAAACACCCCATGAATACAAACGCCATCATCAGTATCACTTGAATCCAACAAGGGCCTAGTAATAATGAATAAGAACTACAAGGAATCGACAATATTCGAGAACGATAAGTCCGAGAATTAGACACCAACATTTAGGATATATTGCGATATATATCTCACAATGAAAGAAATTTTGCTATGTAGATAGTAATAAGTATACCGAACCAAAGTTTTGTGCCAAAATAAACAATTGTAACGTTATGGTGAAATTTAATTTTAATTTAAAAAAGCTTAGCTCAAACATCGGCTACTTTTTCTTGTGGTGATGATCCTTGAACTTCGTATCTCGCATATATTTACTCATGTAAAAGATGTGAGAACATTAAGGCTGCCGATGGGAAACCTCTTTTAAGCTCTGACGATAGAGCTAACCGATGGAACGAATACATTGAGAAACTGTATGATGCGGACGACTTGAACAATAGCATAGTGGAAAAGGAGGGCGATGTCGACGTTGATGAATGGGGAGATCCTGTTTTGAGGACATAATTTAATACAGCTCTACATTACTTGAAAGCAAATAACGCAGTTGGAATTGATGAGATCCCTGCAGAAGTTCTGAAATCCCTAGGAGAAGAAGGAATCGAATGATTATTCAAGCTGACTATCAAAATTAAACAGGAGAATTTTCAACCGATTTTAATAAAAATATCATCTTCACACTTCCGAAGGAAGCACAAGCCGACAAATGTGAGAATTACCGCACCTTTAGGCTAACATCAAATGATTCAAAATTACTGACCAGAATAAAATACAGAAGGATGGATAGGGTGGAAGAAGAGATAGTAGGTGAAGATCAGTTTGGGTTTTAGGAAAAATCGTGGTACGAGTGAAGCAATTCTGTCTTTAATATTAATACTTGAGGAGAGGATCAAGAAAAAAACAGATGCTTTTATGGCGTTTGTTGATTTAGAAAAAAGCTTTTGATAATTTTAGGTGGGACAAGATATTCAATTAAAAAAAAAAAATTGGTCCAAAGTATCGAGATAGAAGAATACTTTATAAACTCTATAAGAATCAAGTGGCTATAATTAAAGTAGAGAATCATGAGAGACGTGTATCATTTAAAAGGGGTGTGAGACGAGGTTCTAGTCTATCCCCGTTAATATTCAACTTGTATGTGGATGAAGTAATAAAGGAAGTAAAAGAAAAAATTTCTTGTGGCATAAGTGTTCAGGAAGAAAAAATCAGTATGCTACGATTTGGTGATGACGGTGTCTTGTTAGCAGAACAGGCTGAGGATATTGAGAATGGAATGAAAAAAAATACTGAAGGAAGATTTTGGACTGCATAAATCAAAGCAGGACAGACGTGATGAAATGTAGCAGAAATGATAGCATTCACAGTAGATTAAATATAAAAATAGGATCGGATGCAATAGGAGAAGTAAGTGAATTCTGCTGCTTGGGAAGCAAAATTACAACCTATGGCCGAAACCTGAATGATAAAAGCAGAATAGCACTAGCAAAAAAGCATTCATGAAAAAGAGAAATCTTTTAGTTTCAAACATTGACCTAGGAATTAGAAAGAACTTTTTAAAACTCTATTTGTGGTGCACAACACTTTATGATATCGGAACATGGACGTTAGGAATACCAAAAAGAAAGAAAATTGAAGCATTTGAAATGTGGTGCTGCAGAAGAATGCTGTAAATTTAGTGGACAGACAAAGTACGAAATGAACGAGTTTTGAAAATGATGGGTGAGAAAAGAAGTTTGTGGAAGAAGCTTGCAGAAAGAAGAGACAAGATGGTAGGTCATATTTTGAGATATGCTGGATTGGTTAATATGTTAGTGGAGGGAACAATCGAAGGTAAGAACTGTAGAGGAAGAAAGAGCTTAGAATATAAGAAGCAGATAATTGAGGACGTGGGACGCATGGCATATGCAGACATAGGTTATCACAAGACAGGAAGGGATGAAGTATTGCATCAAACCAGTCGAAATACTGTTGACAAGAAAAAAGGCTCTCTGTATGTCTCTCCGAAATAGATTTATGCAGTTGTACATTAACTCACGCTCGTCTTCAATATTTTAAACTCACTTACTGTTTCCAAATTTTCGCACAGAATAAAGTATCTTACTATTCCCAGTGTCGCTTTCCTAAGCTATAGTAACCAAAATACAACTTTTATCTTCCAAAATCATGAATCATTAAATTTTTACTCAAATCCTCCACTTGGATCTATCTTCCTGGTAGTGGGTGTAACATTTTAACTTTCTCGATCTATGTACACTTTTCGATAAATTGTAAAATACCAAAAATGGCTCAAAAATCCTCAGATAAAGCCCGAAATAAACTCAAGTAACATTACAGCCCCATACATCTTATACATCTTTTAACTAGATTGAACATAGTCAGCCCTTTCATTAAAATTTTGTGTATAAAATACCTTGTTCAATTTAGCCTGGGCGCCATGGAAGGTGTCCTTCCAGAATTTTCAATACACATTTAGAAACGGAATTGTTTGTTTTATTACAAGGAAATTTATATTTATTTTATATACTGACACTTGCATTTATTGTTATCAACATAAGGAAAGATGATTTGAATTGACTAACACATATGACAAGAAAATTATATCTGTATAATAAAAATTGATTTAGTAAACAATGAAATGACAGATCATGAACAAAGTCCGACTAACTCAAAATAAAATCAGAGTGCACAATTCTCTACAGGTTTTCACTTTCGGGTACAATGCGCCACAATTTGACTCGGTTTGTTCTGGCTGAATAGAAAATTGTGTAATTACCGTCTAGGTAATGTTTATATTGTAGTCAGCGCTGTCCGTTCTTCAAGGAATTTCTGTGTACAACACACACAAACAAAATTCAATCGTCGCACTGTGCTTAAACTGGACGAGCACTTGCTTTGGAACACATTCGATTATTATCCTTTTCGAACGGCGCCTCACTGGCCAGCTGAATTATTCTCTTCAAAACAAGGGTTTTTGCGTGAAACAAGAAAAACAAAACTTGTCTGAACTTATTATCAAATAATAGTGTTATCATCCTTCCATGCATACACGGACACACACGCTCTGTACTCCTCGCACCGCTGGCACGGGTGGACTGTCACCACTGAAGGAATGAGGTCCACTTATCTCCTTTCCCATCTCCAAACACCTGCACTACACTACCAAGGGTGCCGCGGTGGTTGCACTGCGAAATAGTCTCCGCTGCTCACACCGACCAACGCTTGCTAGTAAAATATGAAGCTTCCGCGAGCGGACCACTTCATTACCCCCGCTGTGCGTTTTACGAAGTTGAATCAGCATGCTTCGTAAATATCCTTTTGCTACGTCACCCGTATTATCTAGTCACTGTGTAATTCCACGACGAATCACGTGCAATGGTAATAGTTTATTTATAAATATGAAGCGTCTCGAACAAATACCGCTTCAAGTTTAAGTAATTTAGCTAGGTATGCCTTAGGTAACCTCACCACAAACCAACCAACATCTCGAAAAAATAAATCCAATGAAATACTTAGCCCTTAAATAAGTAAAAAAATTAAATGAAAGTTTTATACAGGCTACAACAATCTACCTCAAAAATATTCAAAGCTTTAAAGTTTAACGAATTTCCACGCTCTAGTTATTTAGTAAAGATGATATTATTTAATCTATTATTGTCTGACTTTTAGGCGTGTGTTGATAACAAAACAAAAAATTATTATTCTTGATAACAGAAAAAACATTCCTAGAGAATCTATGGCTTATGTATACTCAGTCCCCGAAAATCATTTGCGACAGACTTCAATGATATGTGTCACTGAGTGTTACTGCTGCCACCCGTATTTGAGATAATATAGACGTGTGAGGCATGTGCAGATTTTTACCATAATTAACCCCTCTTCCAGCTTGGTTTTCCTATTACAGCACAACTTTTTTGAAGTTATCACATTTAAAAATTAGCAACCCAGTAACTATGTTATATTATAAAGATTATTACCATACATAAATTATTCAGTTACTACACCACAGAAAATTGACTGAATGCTTTTTTACTATGAGTTGAAGAACATTCGTCCCCAAATAGGTACACTGTTCTGCGACGCTACAAAAGGCATGCCACTGCAACAGATACCGGGTTCGAATCTAATGGACGCTAATAACCTTCCATCCGCTTGTTGAGGGCAATTACAAATAAAAATTGTACTATTACACGAAAAATATAATCTAGAGCCCTGGTTTCATACCCTGCTAGCTCCAATGCACATTTCTGATTGCTTAGAGGGGCTGTCATTGTGTAATGCTGACTCTTTCTTTCAAATACTCATTTACTGTGCCTGAATAACACTGTGTAAAGGGTTTAATGTGGACAGTATGTTGTATTTATAGGTTTAATTAAATATAAGCTGCTCTTTGCCCCCTGGATGTGGACTCCGTCGTACTTTTCCGCCCCCTTCCAGACTAGGATATAAACCGGGAACTGTATACAGTAAAAGAATTTAAAAACATCGACTAGGACAAGAATAGGCCCGTTAGCTTTGAATGGAAATAATTTTGAGGCAAGCTGTGAATGGGAGATAATTCTGCAAAATCATTTTTGAATAAACTATCCACGCATTCGTCTGGTGGGATTTCAAGACACCGTGGAAAATCCAAATTTGCATAGCCGGATGGGAATTCGAACCCGCAGTCTTTGATAGGCTAGCAGTCCTGAATCTAATTGCAGCTTGTGGAGAGTATTATGGTATATATCACTATTTATACAACAATGGAAGGTAATGTCTAGGTCACTTCTCCATTTCTTAGAATTTTTCGTGTAGTTGCACAGGTTTAAGGTTTTGTACGATTATCAGGTGGAGGAGGTATTTCGGGTTGAAAGTAAAAAAGAATAAAATAAGAATATCTTGATGAGGATCAGTTTAAACAGCCGTAGCAAAAATTGTGACAGTCGGGCTCAGGAAAGACACAATCTCTCCTATTACTTTTAAGTTCTCAAGTAATAATAATAGCTCTAATGTACCTGGGCCTCACGTTTAGCAAACTCACCCAAACCTCGGCAATGTAATGGTGGTGTATTTGCTCTGCGTTTCAGGGGTTGTCGGTTCAAGTCCGGCATCTGATATATGTGGTTTTCATCGAGTTTTTTGTATGCTTCTGTTCTTATTTCTCGCATATATTGAAAAGGTGTGTAGTGGGTATTCGCCTGGAGTGATTTTAAGAAACCGCGGAAAAACGGATATCTGTATGGTTTGATGGTTATTCGAAGCTTCATCTTCCCGAATCGCTCACCCACCAGTCTCTGCACCCTATCAACCTAGGCCTTTTATAAGAAATTCAGCCACAACTTTCTGAAGGAACCCTTCCGGCATTAACTTGGAGTAATTTGAAGAAACTATAGAAAAATTTGGATCGTCAGATGATGATTTGAATCCATATCCTGCGATGGATGTACGACACTATTCATTCAATTGGCGAAGGATTAGTGAATTGGGCTAAAGAAGACTGCATACATTTTGTTTTTAATGCTAAATAGATACTAACTTACCTATCTGTTTCGTTTCTAAGAATGAATGAAGTCGGCCACTACCAGTCATTCTGAAAGCCCTATGTCTCCTGAGTATGGTTTTCAGATACCACTACTAACTTCATATGGAAGGTAAAGAATTCTAACATGACTTTCTTCGCAACCTGCAAAATCTATAAGTGAAAATCAGTCAGGAGCAACTTCAGAATAAATTTTCTTTTATCCTGCGGAACAGGATCAACTGAAAGATGTTCAACTCTGAAACACAGATTATGACAACGTTTGAAAACTGGTCAGTGCCTTTCATCGATAAGGGAGATATCGCACTTGCAGGATTCATATATAAGGAAAGAGAGGTTGAAAAGTGTGTTTTTTGTAGCGTGAAAATTGACATCTGGGAGAAGATGACAACGCCTTGTGAGAACATAAGCGGCGGGTACCATTATGTCCTTACATAAGGAATATTTCAGACCGTAACAGTAGCATGAGGGCAATTACTGCGCCTTGCACCAGAGCCTACTACAGTTTTTGTCGATATGAGATTCTAATACGTCCACACACTTCTCCAGAATAAACTTCATGATGCATACGTATATCTACAGACCCAGCCTTAACTGTCTCATTTTGTTGTAAATACTCAATACAAATATATACACATATAATGTAAATAGCAAAATCTGGTTCATGAGATATGCGAGAAAATAATTGTCACCTCATACATCGATGTCGAACAAAATAGTAGCTTCTGAAAAGAAATCTATTGATCAGAGAAAGAATGAGTATTTCAGAATAATCACGCTGTCTCCAACAGTACTACTACAAAAAGATGAGCAATCACATAAGTTTTTTTTCTCAAGAATGTTTCCTCAACTGCAAAGTGTATGTCTAATAAGTATAAATAAAACTAATGAGGTTCCTGACTTCTAGCCAGACAATATGTATAAATGTAATATGCCAAATTCCACGAATTTCATTAAAAAGTGTGAAAAATGCACGAAGTAAGTAAAAATCATGAAAACTGGTCAAGTCCCTCCATCAATGAAGTCATCGGTTGACACGAAAATTACACTTGTCTTCATCATATAGCACAGTGCAGTAGGTTATGTTAAGTTCAAATTAGGTTAGTCCACCTCACCCTAGGTGTACTGTATGTTGTATTATGATGGCTCAGTGAGATTCAAGTTATGTTAGGTTAGTCCACCTTACCTCAGGTGTAACCAAGGTTAAAGTCGGTTGTTATATTGTGTTATGCTAATATACTTGAATAGTTATATTGCCTTAAAACAAAAGTCCTTTATCAAATTATTTTTCATTAGTTTTTGTAGTGGCATCTTGCTTTATCACTTACATACAAGTCTTAGACTGAATCATGATGGACACATACAGTCACTGAGGCATACACTGATCAGCCAGAACATAATACCCATAATAGCCGTCAAGTCTACCTTAAGCACGGATAACCGCGGTGATGCGTCTTGGCATAGAAGCAATGAGGTCTCGGTAGGTCGCTGGAGGGATTTAGCAACACAACTCACCTGATTCCCGTAAATACCGGGGGCGGGGGGGGGGGGCGTCGATGAGTTCTGACGCCACGTTCAATCACATCCATATGTGTTCGATCGGGTTCAGATCTGGGGAGTTGGGGGGGCCAGAACATCAATTGCATCTCGCCACTGTGTTACTCGAACCACTCCATCACAAGCCTGCCCTTGTGCATGGCGCATTATCTTGTTGAAAAATGTCAATGCCGTCAGGAAACATGGTGGTTATGAAGGGGTGTATGTGATCTGCAACTAGTGTACGATACTTATTGGCCATCATGGTGCCTTGCACGATTTCCACTGGACCCATGGATTCCCACGTGAATGTTCCCCAGAGCATAATTGTGCCACCGTCAGCTTGATCTCCGTCACGCAGTAAAGGTGTCGAGGAGCCGTTCCCCTGGAAAACGATGGATTCGCACCCTCCCATCGCACGATCAAGAAGGTTTCGGGATTCTTGAGACCATGCAACGCTCTGCCAGTGACGATGGTCACGTGCCAATTTCAGTCGTAGCTGCCGATAGCGTGGTGTTAATATTGGCATATGCGTGGGTCGTCGGCTACGGAGGTCCAACGTTTGGAGTGTTCGGTGGATTGTGTGTTCAGCCGCACATGTACTCTGCCCAACGTTAGAGTCTGATGTTAGTTCCGTCACAGTTCGCGGCCTGTCCTGATTTACCAGTCTGCCCAGCCTACAACGTCCGACATCTGTAATATGGAGTGGCCACCCAACCCCTCTACATTTGGACGTGGTTTCACCTTGGTTTCGCCATTTGTTGAATACACTCACCACAGAATTCCTCGAATACCCAACAAGTCATGCAGTTTCCGAAATGCTCGCGCAGTGCCCATTCTAAACACGGATAGCACGCTCACTAATACTACATGCACCGCGCGTGTGTCTGACTAGCAGTTATTCCTCGTCAGGTGGCTCTCGTATCACCTGGATGGTTTTATATCAATAGTTGGTGGGTAGTCATAATTTTCTGACTGATTGGTGTATATTGTGGTGGATAGTAGTTAGTATGTCCCACTTTCCATTAATTTAATTAAAAAATTGGAAAAAAGCACAAAATAAGTAATAAATCATGAAAAGTGGTTAAATATACCGAAAATTGGAAAAATGTGAAAGTCTGTTGTTACATGTTATGCTGGTTAACTGCTTGTATAAAGTTACATGATCCATGAATTTTATTGAAAAGTGTGAAACATTCACGATATAAGTAAAAGAATCCCAAAAGCTAGTGGAATATAACTAAATTGGTAAAAATTATGGAACCTGCATGAATGAAGTCAATGGTTGTCATAAAAATTACACTTGTCTGCATCACAGAGTACAGTGAGTTAGAGTAAGTTAAAGTTAGGTTAGTCCACTGAACGTAGCTTAGGTGTAACATTACAACTGATCACAATTCGATTTTCTATGAATTGGACAGAACGCAGACAGGAGAAAATAGTGGCAACAGAAGCATTCCAACAGCATACAACATCGGGAAAGCTGCATGGGAAAAGGTAAGGAATGTGTTCACAGGATCTGCCAGAAAGCTACTTCGATGAAGACAAAGTCGCAAGAGAGCTGACATCTACAATACAAGGGGCCATCAACCAGGCGATACCACTAAAAAAGAAAGTAGATTCCACTGACAAAATATGAATAGAAAAACTTCAGTGACTATGACTAAACATGAGTAGAACGAGAACAACGTATCAATGAAGCATGGTGGCAGCAGACAAAGGTATCCTCCTCGAGTGCTAAGAGGCAGATTTTCAAAAACGCAATAAGAGAGACAAAACAAAAATGCTGGGAAGCCTTCGTGAGGGAAAATCTTATGAAAAATCCATGAGCTATTCCTTTAAAAATAGCTGCAGGTAAAATTATGCCTCCCACAATACTATCCACAGTAAAGAGAACAGATGGACGACGAATCACGAATTGGAGAGACACAGCGGAGTAGTTATTAAAAGTTTTCCCTCCTGATGACAACTCGGAAGAAGAAACAGAGGAATAAGCTACACTGCGAAGAAACATGTGGCAGCCCTGCTGGAGTGAAGAGGAAGGAAGTAACATTACATATGAAGTAATAACTGCGATAAACAAAATGAAAAAAGGAAAGGCTCCTGGTCCGGATGGAATTCCAGCTGAGGTCCTCCATGAACTAATCATAAAATTAGCCCCCGTCCTATGCAGACTCCTGAACGAATGCCTGTATCGGGGTTGAGTTCCGGGAATATAGAAAAAAAGTGAGATGGTAATTCTAAAGAAGGGAGACGTTAAAGATCCTCTTCAACACAAATCTTACTGGCTGATTTGTTTATTTAATGTGATCAAGATTAGATTGTATGCAAAAAACCACCGCTAACTTCAGGGAATGAATCCCAGTCAGTAAAGATTTAGAACGGGGAAGTCGGCAGAAGATGCCATATATCGGTCGATGGAAATAATCAGTAGCAGTAAAAAAAAAAAAAAAAACATGTTTGTGGACATCTCAGGAGAATTGGAGAATTTAAGAATCTATGGAGGCCTGTCCTGTTTGAATGGTTGATAGAGATTGGTTGTCCATGAAGATTACTCTCCACCTTCAGGAACTAATGCAGATTTAGAACTTCTTCCTTGAAATACCAGAATTCTTTCATCATGAAGACTGTTAATAAAGGATGCCTGCAAGGACCACTGATCAAACTATTACAAAGAATACCTGAACCTCTTGGTCTAATTGCTTTTGCTGATGACCTTTTGTTACTCGTGGAAGGAGCTATACAAGAGAACAAATTGAGTACAACAGGAATAGAGTACTTAATTGCCTCGGCCAAATGTGCAGTGAAGATAAGTTGTGTTTAGCAGCTCATAAAACAACATTTATTTTGCTCAGGTGCAAGCTGACTCGAAAACCTATTATAAGAATCGATGGTAAATGAATTCTTAGAAACACAGTGTGCAGGTACTTAGGCATTCAATTTAATGAACGTTTTAACTTCGAAGCCCACTTAGAGGAGACAATTGCACGAGAAGTGACTGTCATGAATATAATCATCAATATCAGCCAACGAAATTTCACTGTTCCAGTCCAAACAATAAGACTATACCATGACCAAATTTTATCCTCTTTAGTGTGCTACTGAGCAAGTGTGTGGGGCAGAGCATCTAATAAAAATAAAACCAAAGCAGCAAGCCACGAGGAATACATTTAAGGTTGACAGAAGCATACCGAACCATGGCTACAAATTCATTAACTATTGCCACTGGTGTCTGGCCACTGGACCTTGCAGTGAGACAACGGGTGCCATATACTGATTCAGAAAAGGGAAGCACAATAATGTAGCAGAAATTATAGGCTGCGAAGCAATATCTGAGATATACACTGGGAAGCTCCTATTGGCGGAATGGCAAGAAGAATGGAATAACAGTGAAACAAGTAGAATAACATTTGATATATTTCCATCCGTAGAGGAGAGGTTAAAGATGAAGTACCTTCAACCCATTCCCGGATTGGTATACTACATTACTGGTCATGGGCCATTCAATAGAAATATTGTGGACTCGAGCAGGTGCGAATATGACCAAGAGAGTACGCTGGAGCACGTGGTATGGGAATGTCAAATAATAGCCAGTTTGAGAGAACATCAACAAACTCGGCTGTAAGGGAGGAGAATATTCGACACAATATGCGACGAACGTTTGTGGCATTTGCTGAACGAGGTACTTGATCTAGCCTCAAAAATCTGGAAGGAGAAATTTATAGAAAGGAAAAATACCTAGAGAAATCCAAGGCCACAGATACCAGAAGAAGAGAACATAATTACCACTTGTAGAAGAATTGACGTTAATTCTGATAAAAACTGCAGATGGAAGAATGATGCTGAAAGTCTGAGTCTACAACAACGAGCCACATCAATCGTCGGAGGAACTTCAGTGTGCTCGGGAGAAGCCGAATTCTGAGCGACAGCTGGGGCCGTCTTGGTATTCCAGGAGGTTAATTCTTTATGGCCTTGGATGCTGAATTCGCTTCCAGTTGCTGGAACTAAACCTTTAGGGCGCAAAAAACAACAAGAAAATATGAACGTCGGTGGAACTGAAGTGCTTCTGCGACAACTGGTTTTGGTGATGATAGTAATAGTGGTATTAGTAGTAATAGTAAAATAATTAGTAATATTAGGAGCAAGAGCAGTAGCAGTAGTAGTAGATGTACACTCCTGGAAAATGAAATAAGAACACATTGACGTCGGTGTGTAAGACCCACCATACTTGCTCCGGACACTACGAGAGGGCTTTACAAGCAATGATCAAACGCACGGCACAGCGGACACACCAGGAACAGCAGTGTTGGCCGTCGAAGGGCGCTAGCTGCGCAGTGGTTGGGCACCGCCGCAGTCAGTGTCAGCCAGTTTGCCGTGGCATACGGAGCTCCATCTCAGTCTTTAACACTGGTAGCATACCGCGACAGCTTGTACGTGAACCGTATGTGCAGTTGACGGACTTTGAGCGAGGGCGTATAGTGGGCATGCGGGAGGCCGGGTGGACGTACCGCCGAATTGCTCAACATGTGGGGCGCGAGGTCTCCACAGTACATCGATGTTGTCGTCGCCAGTGGTCGGCGGAAGGTGCACGTGCCCGTCGACCTGGGTCCGGACAGCAGCGACGCACGGACGCACGCCAAGACCGTCGCATCCTATGCAGTGCCGTAAGGGACCGCACCGCCACTTCCCGGCAAATTAGGGACACTGTTGCTCCTGGGGTATCAGAGAGGACCATTCGCAACCGTCTCCATGAAGCTGGGCTACGGTCCCGCGCACCGTTAGGTCGTCTTCCGCTCACGCCCCAACATCGTGCAGCCCGCCTCCAGTGGTGTCGCGACAGGAGTGTATGGAGGGACGAATGGAGACGTGTCGTCTTCAGTGATGAGAGTCGCTTCTGCCTTGGTGCCAATGATGGTCGTATGCGTGTTTGGCGCCGTGCAGGTGAGCGCCACAATCAGGACTGCATACGACCAAGGCACACAGGGCCAACACCCGGCATCATGGTGTGGGGAGCGATCTCCTACACTGGCCGTACATCTCTGGTGATCGTCAAGGGGACACTGAACAGTGCACGGTACATTCAAACCGTCATCGAACCCATCGTTCTACCATTCCTAGACCGGCAAGGGAACATGCTGTTCCAACAGGACAATTCACGTCCACATGTATCCCATGCCACCCAACGTGCTCTAGAAGGTGTAAGTCAACTACCCTGGCCAGCGAGATCTCCGGATCTGTCCTCCATTGAGCATGTTTGGGACTGGATGAAACGTCGTCTCACGCGGTCTGCACGTCCAGCACGAACGCTGGTCCAGCTGAGGTGCCAGGTGGAAATGGCTTGGCATGCCGTTCCACAGGACTACATCCAGCACCTCTACGATCGTCTCCATGGGAGAACTGCAGCCTGCATTGCTGCGAAAGGAGGATATACACGGTACTAGTGCCGACATTGTGCATGCTCTGTTGCCTGTGTCTATGTGCCTATGGTTCTGTCTGTGTGGTCATGTGTTTTATCTGACCCCAGGAATGTGTATATTAAGTTTCCATTCCTGGGACAATGAATTCACGGTGTTCTTATTTCAGTTTCCAGGAGTGTAGAAGTGGTGATGGTACCCACTCTATTTAATAACAGTAAAGGTGGTAGAGACATTGGAACTTGAATCAAATTATCTGTTTATAAAGTGAATACGTTAAATACATAAGATATGAATGTATATGTACAAGTAGAAAATAATGTAAATAAGGGCCTTGATTAGATTATAGGTGCTGGGGTATATTGTATGTGAGAAAATAAATAACAAATAAATAATAATAGGTATAACTCAGATTAAAGTCAGATGTTACGTGTTATGCTAGGTTCACGCGCAACCACTTATTTCGTCCATTTTCACACTTTTTAATTAAATTTATGGTTCATGTCACTTCATACATGCGGTTTACCTAGCACAACATTTAAAAACCAACTTTACCCTTTTCCAATTTTTGATATGTTTAACCAGTTTTCATGATTTATTACTTATTCTATGTATTTTTTCACATTTTTTAAATTAATAATACAACATACTAATAATGCAACATACTAACTTCTATTCACCACAAAGAATGTCTCAGTGAGTGTGTGTGTGTCCACCATGATTCAGGGATGGATACAAGATACCATTACAAAAACTCTCGAAAAGTAATGTTATACTTTTGTTTTAAGCAAGATTTGTGATGTCCAAGGTGGTCCTCAACCTACAGGCTGCGCGCCAAGTAGGTTCCACCATGGCGAGTCGCCGAAGAATACTTCGCTGTTAGGGTCGGTGTTGGTGTTGTGGCAAAAACATATACTTTTCACGCCAAAAAAATTGTTCGGCGGAAGACGTTGTGGGCGCCGAGTGATACGCTGGACGGGGTTCGGCTGGTGAACAAATCGGACTCCACGTCAGAGTTCTAGATCAGTTCGTTCCATTTTTTCATGTGTAAGTGTCACTTTGTTGCACCCTACTCTTTCAAGCAACACAGCAGGCTCAAAATTGAGCTCTGATGATAAGCCCGATGTCAACCGTTTGGAGTGGCTGGTTTTCAGCTGGTACACCGACGTGAAGAACAGAACTTGGCGACCTATATCGGCAGAGTATTGAGAAAGCGGCAGGCAGAGGGGCTTATCAAGTATCCCTGGTGGTCTTTGTCTTTGTGGGGGGTCACCTTGGCGTACAAAGACATCCTTTGAGGGGTGGATGGGAAAGGTCATCGTCACAGCTTAGCCTATTGTGGACAGCCTTGGCGGTGGTTGCGGTGGCACGTGCTGGAGGCGGCTGTTGGGGCGGTAATGCTCTGGAAACAGGACGACGAGGTTGGAATCCTTCTGGAGGCAGCTTAATATTTTTGCTTCTTTCACTATAACGACCGCTTTCTTTGTTACCCCATACTGTGTCAAAAAAATCCTTAAACTAAAATATTTTTGTTTATAACAACGCAAAAAGTGTTTGAAAGTCAAGTTAAATGCTATATTAACGTGAAATTGTTTCGTGGTTACAATAATGTAACCGAGCGTGTTGGGTGAGCGATAATGAAATGTCTTCGCAGTTGGGGTGACGTGATTTCTAATGGCAATCTGGGCATCCTAAATTCGATTTTTTCACGGTTTCCTCAAATCACTCCAGGTTAATTCCAGGATGGTTCCTTCAAAAGGCCATGACCGAACACCTTATCCCAGCCCTTTCCGCCACTAATGACCTCGACGTCAACGAGACGCGAAGCCAGAAAGAAAACAATAACAGTACTTGGGTGGGCCTACTTGTTCCTACGTGAATTGGCAAGGATAAATTTGTGGTAGTGACAAAAGGTGTTCTCAGGCAGTGCCACAGCGGCCTGGTGGGTCAGATGTTAAGGTGTCTGACTGGGAATCGAAAGGTTCTTGGTTCGAATCCCTGTCTCGGCGGGGATTTCTATAGACCTTTAACCCAACCTTCACCTCCGGCACTGCTTCTGTGTAATGTGAAGTACGCCAGAACGCTTCCGTAGTTCGGATTATAAGTTAAACGTTATGTCTTCTGTTCCCGTTAGGATTGCCGGGTTAGGTTAAGGTGGCTCCGACGGGGGCGGAATGCGCAGCCAGTATAAACCCTGTCACCGGGTCATTACAACCACACGGATTATTATTATAGGCAGTGCTGTTTGTAGATAACGAGCAAAGAAATCGCACTTTCTGGTCAGGGTGGTAAAACATCCTTGAAACAGCTATGTTAATTTAAATAGATAATCTTATTGTTAATCAAGATTTGATATCATAATTCTATAAGGACACAATCTCTTTAACTGTAGCTTTGCTGCTCGTCAACAAGGTTATTAAAAATGAGAAAGGATTTTTTTTTTTTTTTTTTTTTTTTTTTACTAACATAGTAGGGAAACTGCCCATGGACATTATATTAAGGAACCTGGAGCGATTTCAGGAAACACAAATAACAGAAGTAGATGTCTACTGCTAGAGTAGAAGGCGGACCCTTCAGAATTCCAGGCCAGAACGTTAGTGCTGCGATTGAACAGAGTTTTTAATCATTTTGTTAAAAAATTCGCAGTTTTTGGACGTGCTTACACTGCGAGGGAAAAGCTATAAACGTCTGCAGCGTGGTCTGTTCGTCCCTCGCCAGCTAAGGGCTAAACAAACGATTAAAATCTACCTAAGACGAAAATCTGAACATAATTCAACAGCGTCATTATGGTGTCGTTATGAAAGGACAAACAAAAACAATATTTCACAAAGCACAGGTGGTACCCAGATCAATATAAAGGAGCAGAAGAAAAATTACTGTCTGTGTTTTAAGACAGTCCAAACTCCGCATAAACGAAGTAATAAACTTGACAAAGTGAATGTTTGTCGACGACTTTCAACGAGCTATTGTAGCTTTAAGATTTCCGTCAGCAAGCTGAGGAATCATACAAGACTGAAAATGCGAAATATGAAACAGCAGAAAACAAAAGTAGCAATATAACAAGCATAAACTGGCTCATCAAACAAACCAAACCACGAAAGCCCCAGATGTCAAAGATGTACAGTCTTATCAGAATTCTTATAAAAGATTCACTCAGATACTGCATGAAAAATCGTTTTCCGACTTCAGCTCTGTTGTCGAAGACAAAATGATGGATAATGTTAATCATGAAATTTTAAGTAGGATTTTTTTTCCTGCATTCAGTAATAATAATAATAACCAAAATAAACAACATCATCAGCCAGTTCAATCATTATATTATATGGCCTCAGAATATAATACTACAATACTTATTTCTAAGTGTACCTTGTAAGCAGATTATTTTCATTGCATATTGAAATACCCAAGTAGTCATCCCGACTTCTGTCCTCTCAAGTCTATTATATAACATTTGTCATCTACAAACTAACCACAGAAATGTTCAGTAATGTTCTCAATACATTACCCTGCGCCACGCAGGTTGTACTTCCACCTCGTTCGACTTACCATTTCCTTCCCTTGCTTTCTCCTTACTACTGCTTACTCGTTCAGTCCAGTGTTTAAAACCTTATTCGCCATTATTCTACGACTTAATCTGTCAAATTTCTTGGTAAGATCCTCGTTCATCTCACCTCAAATACCTTACACCTAGTTCAGAAACTGTTTCTCATAAATAAGCTTTCTTAAACACCTGTTGATGATTTACTAATCAGTTTTTTTCCTGAAAGATATTTCTGATGCATATCAATCTCTCGATCATTCTACCTACCGTCGAGGTCAAACTAATTTGTCTAATTTTCTCAACACTAACTGTCTACACTTCTTTATGAATCGATACAAGTATGGCTTTTTACCAGTTTTTTCAGACTCATTCTAAATAATATTTGTAGATATGATACGATGTCATATCCATCTTTCAAAACAGGTCTGTGGTAGCCTACTATTGATACCCGGTACTTTATGATTTTTTAATATACTAATCGCATTTTTACATTAGAGAAAATTATCTTAGTAATACTAGGAACTCATTGATTAACATCTCCTGATGAACTGTCTGGTGAGGTACTGCTCAAAGACATATAAAAGAGAATACCACTGATGGATTCTGGTTTTGTAAGACTTGTGGAATCAGAGTTTGTAAGACGTGTGGAATCAGATTTTCAACACTGGTTTTCCTGAAAACCAGACTGGAAGTCGAATTTGACCTCCAAACGTGAAGTGTTTAGTTATTCTCATATTTTATTAAAAACATTGTTTAATTTTTGCATTTACTTTAGAAATAACTTTATATAACACTTGCAAGCGCATGAAAATTATATTTGGCATTAAAGATTTGCAGTCGGTAAAAAAAAAAAAAAATTGTAAAACGAAATGCTCTAGTGAAAATTTCCCTATTCAACTATTTACTAATTTATTCTTATTTTTTATTATTATTTTATTATTATAATGTATCATTGAATGTTGTGGTATCAGATGATGTTTGGTAAAGGACTGGTAAAAACTGGGAAAGTTGTGTTTGAAATATAGGAAGCAGGTTCTTCAATACACAACTGATCCGTTTAGCTTGACTCATAGTTTAATTTGGAAGAGCGACAAAGCAGGGCTTTACCAGAGCTGTAGTTCAATTCCGTCGGTATTCGAAACGAGGGACATCCAGTCCCTACGCGTATAGGCTACCGAGCGTCATCGGTGAGCGGTAATGCTTTGGACTGACATTCGGGAGAACGAGAGCTTTAATCCCCGTCCGGCTATACTGATTGATTGTCCGTGGTTTCGCGAAATCCCTCCAGGCGAATGTCTGGATAGTTCATTCAAAATTCCAAATTATTTCCATTCCAAAGCTAATGGGCCTCTTCATATTCGCGTCGATGTTTTTGAATTATTTTTACTGTTTAAAATCCCTGGTTTGAACCCTTGTCTGGGCGGGGACGGCAAAGTACCTCGGAGATAACAGCTAGTGGCCGAAGAGCTACTTATAGTGAATTAAACCTATAAATACAACATAAAACAGCAAAACCATTATATCGATGGCGAATCTAAATTCTGACAACAGGATTAATTTCAGGACTCGGATTGATGTGGATGGAGAAATTTGCAACTGTCACCTTACTTCGTGTCATGAAGTACCGCAACCGTTGTTCGATAGTCTCCGTCAGCTGAGGAACTCTGGTATCTGAGCAACTGTCGCTCATCATAAAATGATCAGTGACGTACAGTTCTTGATGAACTTGTAACTACAGACAGTAGCACTCGTTTGACGGGCCGAGGTCCCATTCATAGTCTGCAAATACCCGCCGACTCCTTAATGGTTTTCTATAGTTTATAAAAGTTTCATCAAGCGTGGTAATTAGAGGCTAGACAACAACGACTGTGACTTCAATAAAGTGGGCCGTCGAGCTGAATCTTGAAACAATTAGTAACTCCTGCGGATTTGTTTTTTTCAGGAGCCCGACTGTCACAATTTTAGCTACCGCTGTTTAAACCCACCCTAATACCTGATAATTGTACAAAACATTAAAGTTTTCATAGCTTTAAACTAGTTCCTCGCACTGTGCCACTTCCTTATGAAAATAATTCGGAAGATTTGCCTCACAATTTCGGTTATAAAATTTTCTCCATAGTTCTTGTTGATCTTTACTGTGTGCTGTATGACTTCACCATTGTTTTATAGGATTGTATGTAAAAAATGAGGATGACAGATATTTTGTACTTTCGGACTATAAAATTTTGTTCGGTATAAAGTGTTACAACGTAGGTGGTGCAACGTTTCCAATTGAAATTAAAATTTCGAGGTTACCTTCTTTGTTAGAAGAAGCACGTTACATCAGGAATGAAGAATGATTTTCAGGAAATGCATTTGAATTACAATTCTCAAACATCCATTGTAATTGCCTGAGAAATACACCAGGTTACATACATTGCGCTGTGTTAACGACTTATCCGTCGAAAATGTTTTCTTAATTATATGCTGTCTCAAAAATAGAGTGCAGTGTAACTTTCTTGAATTTATTTGTAAAGGAGTTTGATACTGTAGTTTGTTTATATGAAGAGATTAAATTCTGTTGGGATTTTCTTTATGGCTGTAACTTCTTAGGTAAAGCTGAAAAAAATTTCTTATTTGTGATGAATGTTGACAACTATTCAAGAATAAATAATTCCCCAGTTGTAGAATAAAGCAGTGCATTATGCTTAGTAATATTCAATATTCGATTAAATACATTTATTGACTCTGGCCGTTAAAACCAAAGTAAAAATATGTGCAGTGAATTTACTATTGGGAATTCTTACCTTGGATATTTCTCAGTGACTCAAGGCATCGGCAAACAGTTAACATTCTGCACAGGTTTGGTTTGATACTACTGTCACTGAAACTGCAGCTCACTTTTTTTAGGGGGGTTAGGTTAAAAAAAAAATAATTCAGGTCTTCTTTATTCCTTTCGGCGTCCACTGAAACATGTGATTTTCAATCGATAGTGGCCCCAATCGTCTTGATCTAGCTTTTTCCTCAAATGTGCAAAGAGGGAGATGAAAACAGATTGATTCGTACTCCATACTGTGATGAATTTGATGATTCCTATCGCTACTTTATCGATAGCCTGTACATCATGACTTTATTCGTTATCATTTTTCTAATTCATCCTTCGTTTCTTGTTTTTCATACACTCATCCTGCCACTATTTCATTTAGGAAGATAGGTGACGCTATCTCCATAAAGTGATATGGTTTACGCTTTAGGCAAACCGCGTGGTTGGAAACTGATAAAGCACCTTGCGCAGATGAGTGATATTAGGCGACGTTCTGCAGTGAGTTCACATTCTTCATAATTTTCTGTGAAAGGATATTTTGAGATCAATGAAGGTTATGACTGTGATTTTAATTTATTAAGAGTCGTCCTTATATTGTTGAGTAAGTTTATCGTTATGAATGTAAACTGACATGTCAGAGCCATGCTTGTTGTGCACTGAAATTCTCGGTTAAGGTATTATTTTTATCTCCTTCATCCTTAGTTCATCTATGCCACCGATTCTAACCACTTCAAGTGCTCAAGAAAGTAGATTTTGGGCTTGAACTCGTGATACTAGTATTTTCAATAGTGACCTAAATATATACTGTCAACTTTCTCAATCAGTTAACTTTTAGTGTTTTCTTTCTAGCTGGATAGCGAATAAAGCTCTTGATTACCTACCAACCATGTAATTTTTATTCAACAGATCGAATGATATTAAAGAACGCTCCAACGAATATTTCCCAACAGTATTTCACCGGAGAATGTCTCAGTAAAGAGTTTCGGACATTCAAAAACTCACTTCCTTATGTATTAATGGACAAAAAACAATTTACACTTTTTTAAATGGTAAAATTCACTTTGCTGTTTCAATTTAGTCGACTACTCTACAAAACTTCTGGGCAGAGTAGCAATGGAAAAAAGATATTTATGTCTAGCGTCTCTCTGAAAGGTAATCCACAGTTTTTGTAACTGACAACTTTTTTAAAAAGTTATAATAGAATTCTGTTGAATACACTAGTCACATTAATTACATATTCAAATTTATATATAATATTGGAAACTGTACCAAATTATGAATCAGATTTGCTCGTCTGTAAAGGAGATACATTCTTATTGACTCTTTGCGCAGACGAGGAGCTTCACCAATACCTGCAATCACAATTGGAATTCCCTCTAAATATTGTTTCATCAAGCGGTTACTTCATTAGAGAAAAGTAGTGCTGTTTTATAATGGCGAGTGTCATTATTTTCGTAAACAATATCGATGGAAACATTAACATTATTAAAAATTGCATTGATGTTTCAGCACTGTTAAATTCAGTCTCACCTCGATTTTAGAGTATTCTATTTGTTTGTCTGAATTAAAATATTCACGTAGTTATTACTTACAGAATGAAACGTAATTGGACCATGCTTTCATTTCAATAATCTGTGAGCATACGACATAAATTTTCGGAAAGGAGGAGGTCGTCGATAAGAGAAGAGAAATAACTGTATTACTGGATGACTCAACTCAGCCGTAGTGTGTTTGCGCTACGTTTAATTGATTTCCAGTTAAGGTCAATACACACAATGTTAAGAAACTTCCCTCGCTACAGTACGGTCAGATCATCGATAAACATGGTTCTCTCTTCCACTAATGTTTCCAGTCAGCTATAAAACAAATACATAAGCTAATATCTAAAACGTTGTATGGCATTCATGGGATTTCTTAATTAAGTAGCAAGGCTTAGAGTAGAATAGCTTCAAACAGAAGTTAGATAGCAGTTTGATGTTCAATTAAGATATTTATAAAATACTATTTTAATTTTCAGTGAACCAAATGGTCGTAATCGATTCTAAATCACATCACTTTTCCTACGAGAAAAATGAATAAGTTTGCAGGAAGGTATAATTCCTAAATTCTAACGGAAACCTTTAGTTAAACGATGTAGAAACTATTTTAGTATCTCCCGCCTTGTTGGTTCAGTTGGTCGTGATGGTGTCCGGCACTGTTTCGAGGGTAGGGAAGGTGGTGTTGAACAATTCCTAATCATCAGATTGTGCTCCGTATCCACAGTGCGTATTATGGCCCCTTGAAAGAGTAAACCTGAATGTGCGGTACTCTACACTGAACATACCAGTTCATATCCCACGGTAAGTTTTAGCCTTGGGAAACTGTACTAGTATAAATCTGTAATGGAGGTGTGTTTGTTAGTTCCAGGAACGAAAGAACCACTGAAAAGTTTTCTCACTTCACCCAAGATCTACGGCTATTTCCGACTCCTCACGTCACCTGGGTGTTGAGCAAGAAATTCAAATTATCATAATTTTAAGCCCGGTATGTGGCATTAGTATATCAGTCTATCTGCCATTGATTGAATTAGCACAATTGTAATAACGCTCCACGAAAATACTTCGAAAAATGTTCATTAAATGAAGAGAAATCAAAGTGTTAATAAATTATCAATCTAAAGAAAACTATTCCGTTAGTACTGAGTATAAAAAAATGTGTATTACTTCGGTCAGAACCTAACTTGATCGCTGCTACCTGCACAATTGTTGTTTCGTAAAAGATCATAGAATAACACTTGCTATATTACTTAAGCTAGTCAATAATTTACATAAAACAAATATATTAACGTTATCTTTTAAGTTACATTTAATTTCACTATTTAATTGACACATCAAGCCCAAACACACGAGGTTACTGGCAAAATCGAATCGCCCATAAAATTTTGTTATTTGTGAATTTACATTAGATTAGTGCCAGTAATTATAATTAAAATACTATTCATTATGTACAGCTAATTTACTATAATTTCACTACCACTTACTGACGAAAATAATCTGTGGCATGCAACAAATAGGAAGAATAATTCAACAGTAACTGAATCGGAAACTGTAGGTTCGCCATCTGACTTCATAGTTTTTTTAGTTTTGATTGGATGTTTATTGATTTTGCTATTTTTGAAAAAAAGGATGAACCCGGAAAAGAGAAATACAGATAAACAGGAAATGCAAAAAGAAAAATGGCTGCAAGAAAGGTGTTAAGAAATAGAAAAGTAAATGGTCTTTAGTAAAGTACATGTGGCACATAGGAAGATCAAACAATATTTTTGAGGAATGAACAAAAGGTGTATAAACATTAAAGTTGGCGATGGGTAACCTCTTTCAAGCTCAGAAGATAGAGAAAATCCGGTGGAAGTAATATACTGAAATTACTTACGGGGATGACTTGAATAACAGCGTAACAGAAAAGGAAAGTGATGTTGACATTGACGACTTAGGTGATCCTGTTTTGAGGACAGAGTTTGATAGAGCTTTGAATAACTTGAAACCAAATAAGGGTGTTGTGATTGATGAGATTCCTGCAGAACTTCTGAAATCCTTATTAGAAGAAGGAATCCAGAGATTCTGTAACCTGATATCAAAAAGTTATGAAACAGGAGAAGTACCAACTGATATTTTTAAAAGTATCATCTTCACACTTCCGAGGAAAGCACAACTCGAAAAATATGAGAATTATCGCAGGAGTAGTTTAACATCACACGCTTCAAAAGTATTAACTAGAATAATATACAAAAGAATGGAAGGGGTAGTAGAAGAGATAGCAGGTGAAGATCAGTTCGGGTTTAGGAAAAACCGTGGTAGAAGGAAAGTAATTCTGGCTTTATGATTAATACTTGAAAGGCGGATTAAGAAATACAAAGACACATTTATGGCGTTTGTTGATTTAGAAAAAGCTTTTTATAATGTTAGGTGTTACAAGATGTTCAAAATTTTAAAGAAGTTAGGTCTAAAATATCTAGAAAGAAGAATACTTCATAAACTAAACAAATAATAAGTTGCTATGATAAAAGTAGGGAATCATGAGAAACATACATCAGTTAAAAAGGGTGTGAGACAAGGTAAGTCAGATCCAGTTCTGTTCTTGTACGTGCGCATCAGCGAATCAGGGAGCAAGCATAACATACAGCCGCCTTCTTGGGGGCAGCTATTTCACGTAAACTTGTGCTGTTATTATAGGGACAACCTCCGAGGTGTAGGGGCTACACACTGTTCACTGATTCCCCCCCTCCCCCCCACTTGAGTGCTACGGCCATTTGGGAATACCTAACGGTGACAACAAACGTCCCAATCGGCATGAGACTTTTCGCTCTGGAAACCACCTGCAGCGCAGTGTTCTGGCCTGATGACGCCTGCAGCTACCACATAAAATGACAACCCGGCTATCTCAAATACGACGACCTTGCTTGTACCTGCGGACGAGAATATGGAATCCGATCGGAGTATGGTGACATCTCCAATGACGACCGTGCTACCAAGTGGCGCATCTCGCCGCCCACTGGCGGTAAAGTGAAGCACTGCTCAGATCAGCGTCCCCCAACAGGGACAAGAAAGTTGTGAAAAGGATAGTTAAGGGAGCCTTCAGCTTCTCCCCATCGTCTTCCGCGGAGCAGCGCAGTCTGGCCATCTAGATCTGGGTTTTCCATGGTTTCCCCAAATCACTCCACGCGATTTCCTGGATGGTCCTTTCGAAAGGCCATGACCGAATTCCTTACAGTTCCTTGTATCCAGTCCTTTTCCGCCTCTAATGAGCTCGACGTCTATTGTTAGCTAAGTAAGTTTGTATATCGAGGGGAGACTATTTTTTTATAATTCTTCTTTTAGTGTACGCAGAAATGTTGCACTATGCTGTTCCGTTACTTTTTTATTATTATTATAGAAAGGAAAAAATAACACTTTATATGGGAGAGTTTGTAAAACATAGACGAACGGATTTGATGTCGTAATGGAATGTCTAAGACGGACAGTGGCTACAGCTCACGGTCGGTAGAACCTTACATTTCAGACTTGATGTTTGATTCCGTTCTTTGGATGATTAATTTCATTTTTCCTGAAAATTTAATATGTGTATAGGAATAGGGTATTGCCTGTAAGTGAAAATGGACAGAAAGTGGTGACGGTGAAGGCAAAAGGATATGTTTCACCCACACGAAATCTCTCTAAAGCACTCTTTTGTCCATTAAAATTTGAGGGAAATTTTGTTTTGGGATATACGTACCCACGGCATAGGTTCGAAGGGAATGCTTTTTCTATTATCAGAGATTCTTTAGATCTAGATTGCATGCGGTAATTTAATGACAGCTTCACTAAACAATTGTAAGTTGCAAATTATGTATAACTCAGTACATTTACTGTTTTATTTTTGTTGTGTAGTATTATGCATGTGACAATAATTTTTTTTGTTGAGTCTACCACTTGCAATCAGAATAACATATAATTTTGATGTTGTATTAGTGTGCAGAATATGTGTTGCCTTCTGAATTCTAGTTGGCAGAATTTTTTTATTTTTTATTTAATGACCCAATTGTTACGTCGAATGTTTTATTGAAGAAGTTAGTTCGTTCCTAGTGGGAATGCCTAAGGCATTACTAGGTATGTGGACTAAATGTGCACTGCTAAATTGTTTGGGCGTGCACGATAGATTCGTTTTGGTCCAGACTCCAGTACAGACAATTTTAAAGCTTTAAGTCTTGGTAAATTATGTGTGTATTACCTAAAATTTTTCTTTGTTCCTCACTGAAGACGGGGAAAGAGATAATTGTTTGAGTAACGTCGCCACCGCAGTATTATATTTGTCATAAGATACCATCGTATATTATTTTTGGAATACTTTACTAACCTTATTTATGAACTCAGTTAATTAGTTTAATCAAGTTAAAAATTTGGGGGCTATAATATTTCTTGAGCTAATTTAGGGCTTTATATGAGAATTTTTAGTGTTATAGTGTGTGGCGAAATGTTTAAATATAGACGCACCACAGGTACTTAGTGGATACGTCAGCCAGTTGCATCATGTCGAAAAACTTGAGAGAATGCATGAATAGGAGTCAGTAAGCAAGATGGACGCCTTTCACTGCCGAATAGTCCGAGAGCGTATGTCAGCTCAGGTTAGTCGAGAATTAGTCTTTATTAGAAGTGTAGCATCGTTTTGCTTGCTAACTGAATTCGTTTATAGTTGTGTGGGAGTAAGTGTGGTCACTGAGAATAATAGTGAGCCAGAAGAAGTGAAGTTTCGGCTGAGTGTTGCTTGGTGTCGTATGGCTTTCAAAGAACTCAAATCAAGGCTCAGAATATTGTTTGGAAGAACGGCTACTCTTAGTGTGTTGCGGGGTGCCAATATAACGTCAGAAGTATTAAGAGGCGATTCAGTCAATTTTTATTTCAATATTAAATTTGTTTAGTTTCGCTACCAGAAAGATAAGTTTGAATGGAGTTGAGTGAAGACCGAATACGTGATAGTTGAATAAAACAGTTTAACGTTGTTTATTATCGCTAAAAAAAAAGCGTCAGTGGTTGTTCCGTCAAGAAAAGATTTTTTTAAATATTAGATACAAAAAAGTATTGAAGACGAGTGGTGTTGTTGCGAAATCTGTATGAAACAATTCGGGGTGACATATATAAGGCTTGAATATATATGTGAATAAATATAGGCAATTGTTTAGGAGTGTATATGTAACATACAGAGAATAATTTCGAATCATAGGTAGCTGAGAACGGCAAGTGATAGAAATTGAGTCACAGTGGTGTAATGGACATTAATTTTTATGTATCTTGTGGTGGAATCGTATGATAAATTTGTCTGAATTAAGATGTCGGTCGATGCACCTACGTGTAAAAGAAAAGGCGGTTAAATATAAGAGTTTGAAACTATTCAAGAAATTTCTGAGGATTATTTCAGTACTTTGTACCATCTTTCTGAAGCTTTATTTATTTTTTTAGTAAAAAAACTGAAGTTGCCTGAAGTCTTTCTTGAACACAACAGCCGACTATATAAGATTAACTGCTCCTTTAAAAATACATCACCATCTGTGAGCAATATAATATCTCTTTCATGAAGTTCTTCAATCACTGATAAAATTTCGTTGGGTGTGCCGTATGTCACCCTGCATTTGTAGATGCGGTAAGTAACTTAAATCTTTCAACGACTTCATTTGGATCATCCCAATACACATATTCCTTCGTGGGAAGAAGGCCAGAACCCGACTGATTGTCAGGTTTAGTGATTATGGTTTTATACTTAATATTGGCAGCAGGTTTCAAAACTTTACCAGATGGACTAAATTTTACTCTGTGGGCACTGGTGTTGTTTATTATTTCAGAATAGCTTTTCAAGTCCTCTGCAGTGTATGTTTTTGGTTTATTAAAAAGCAACAATTCCATTAACCCTTTTGTTCTTTCATATTCATTACCATCTATTACAATAACATTTTAGTCAGTAGTAACATGTGAGTTTCCAGTCACTAGTGAATCATCTTTCTTTCTGACACCATATAGTGAATGATAATCTCGCTCACTTCGACTAAGTGACTTCAAGAAATCTTTGATGAAGACAGGAGTCTGCTGCTGCTGTGAATGTTGCTGAGGTAAGAAAACTCTTTCCATAGTATCAGTCACAGGTCTTAATGAATCCTTGAAAAATTTCTCAATCTGACCCGTCTTCAGTTCGAGTAACTTTCATCTAATTGCATTCCACTTCTTTATGATTCCACGTTTAGTTGTTATTGGGTCCATGATTACGTACCGAATGAAGCTTGAGGATGTTCACTGTACTATACGGACATAAGGCACACTCCAGTGAAATTATATCAGTAATCGAAGAACTTCGTGAAAGAGATATTATATTGTAACATGGATCAACTTGTGGCAGAACTCCATATACCAGCAAGACGAAATTACCCAAGACGGCATGTAGTAATCAAAGGACTCGATGATATGTGGCAAGCTGATATTGTGAAATGATCCCTTACTCTCGTAAAAAAAGCAGCTACAAGTATATGCTGATGATTGATTTATTTAAAGTTTGCATGGTCAGTACCCCTCAAGACCAAGACAGGCATTGTGGTTGCTGATGCTATGAAGAGAATTCTAAGTGGTCGTCGTGTTCCTAATAACTTACAGACTGACAACGGAAAGGAGTTTTATAATTCAAAGTTCAAGAATCTCATGACTAGCTATGGTATTGAGCACTACTCAATATATACCCACCTTAAAGCATCAATAGTTGAACGACTAAACAGAACTATTAAGAATGCAATGTGGCAAGAATTCAGCAGGCGTGGTTCACATCGGTGGATTGAATTTCTTCCTCAGTTAATGTCAAGTTATAACAATAAGTGGCATAGCACTATAAAAATGAAACCCTCTGATATTAAGGACAACTCTCTACTGTTAACAGTGTACTTCCGTATTAAACTACCACGCAATCAGAAGTCAAAGGTGGTGAATATTTTCCAGTTTATCAACATAGCGTTTGGTTGCAACATCATCTTCACTGACGTGTTTTAGGATTCTAGTCTGACAATCCAAATTACTCTCCATTGTAAGAAATATGTGTTGAGGTGGGTACAGCAACACCCTCTTGTTATGTATCGCTAGATTTCTCCCAAACTTGTCCATGCTTGTAATAATGTCAGTACATAGGGTATTCGGCTATTTATTAAAAAATGAATCAAATCCGATGTGGTATCTCCCATTATACATGCCGCAGTCTTTACTCAATCTAGCAGTAACCACATAGGTTTTTAAACTCGTTGAACGTCATATCGGTGTTGACGTGATCGTTGTAAATGTGTTTGAGATTCATATCGTCCTGTTTAAGGAGCACGATCAAGTTTGCGTTGCCTCTAACCAACTGTTTCGGTATCCGGGTATATTTCTGACACAAGTAAAAAGAATCGACTGGTCTGTGCCTGCCCGTGCAAAAGTAATCTCGTATATTATTCTGCTTCTCACACGAAACATCGTCAAACATAAACACAGAATTAGGTAGAGCTTCACTCGGAGGAGGTACACTTTATCACTAAATGTCAGATACTGAATTTCTTTAATGAATTCTAATATTTTCCCTAGTAACTAATACTTTGGCTGATACAACGACTTGGAAAACACATATACATTTTCAAATATAATTCCATCGGGGTGTTCCAGCAGGGAGAGCACAAGACTGGTTTTCACACAATTTGATGGGCCGCACACTATTGACCTCACTGTCTCAGGGAACAGAGGTCCGTTCTTCCGCCTAGTATTGGTGCCGGCAACATCGTAATTACTCACGGGGAATGTGTCTCTCTGTTTGAAAAACCGTATATAGGCGCGCGACAAAGTAATGTAAGTCAGTCGGTATCATTGCCTCCTACGAGGAAGAAGAAGAAGGGTCGTGGCTTTTTAAACAAGCTCATCGACTAGATGCATTTCGAGGCGCATATACCTACATACAAGTTTTGTGTCCCCAGTACTAAACTGGAAAAACTGTTGGCGCTACGGCAGAAGGGTATCAATCCACTAGGTGCAGCCTGCAGGGAATATGACATTGCTTATGCACATGTGGTAGGTATAGCCGAAGCAGATCGTATACTCGCCGAGAGGGCTGCAGACAGAATGAATGCTAAAGATGCAAAGTTTGGTGACCGTACTGTGGCATTCTTGGTTAACAGGGCTATGTGTGCCAGGTTAAAGAAGGGAGGTATTCTTTCCTCATTACCATTATTTTCCGGCTTTTCAGCTGCTGTTGCTCTGGCAGGGGTTGTGTCAAATATTGTCAAAGCTGTAAGAGGGGCTAAAGAAGCGAATAAGCAGTTGACTGAGGAGAAATGACATAACGAAACGATGGAGGCACTTTCAATGAGGAGGAAGGGTCTATATTTGAAACTATACTAAAAAGATGGGCCTGGATTTTTTTTTAAAAAGTTGGTTCAGCCGCTGACATGAAGATTTACGTAGGCACATGAAGAGTTTGCGCATACCACATTTTCGTGGCTTTTTTTTCTTAACTGCTTAACGTCTCTTAACAGCGAAGTCTTTACAGACGTGAAAGTATGGGGGGCAAGTAATGGAAGGAATTCGGCCATGGCCTTTAAAAGGAAGCATCGCGGCATTTGCTTGGAGTGATTGCTGTGTTTAGACGCTAGCTGAGTAGTCTGATCTGCGCGCACAGCTTGCAGCTGGAAGCTGCCATAAAAGGTTGCAGCAGATGTGATATTGGGGAAACTGTTGTATCCGTGCCTATCACCCATATTGAACGTCGTACCTGCAACCCAGGCTGAAGTGTTGGATGCTGTGGCGCGGTCACCTGTCGGTGACTGGTGTATGACTACTAAACTTCTAAGCCGCACACGGGGGCAGTCAACCAGGCTTAAAGGCCAAGCCGCTGAACTCTTTCGTCTGTCCAACCGGTTTGATTTATTGTCGGAAGCTGACTCAGTCCCACAATTGTCATCCTGCGAGTTGACGGCCCCTCATCCCGCCAGGTCTGAGCAAACGCAGAAGGGCATTCTGGTAGTTGGGAACTCTAATGTTAGGCGGTTATTAGAGTCCCTTAGGGAAATGGCGGATTACTCGGGGAAGAAATCTAACGTCCATTCAATGTGTATTCCGGGTGGCCTGATCCGAGATGTGGAACAGGCCATCCCGGATGCCATAGAAGGGACGGGGTGTAGCCAACTACAGATTGTGGCTCATGTCGGCACCAATGATGCTTGTCGCCTTGGGTCGGAGGTTATCCTCTCTTTCTCCGGCGGCTGGCTGAAAGGGTGAACTCTGTAGCCAGTGGCCGCAAGATATCGGCAGAGCTAACCATCTGTAGCATCGTAGACAGAGTTGATTGTGGACCTCTGGTTCAGAGCCGTATTGAGCGGCTGAACCAGAGACTACGACGTATCTGTGATGACATTGGCTGCAGATTTCTCGATCTTCGCCATAGGGTCGAGTCTTGTAGGGTTCCCCTTAATAGGTCAGGTGTGCACTATGCACGTGAATCGGCTACACGGGTGGCAGGAGCCGTGTGGAATGCACTGGGTGGTTTTTTAGGCTGAGGGAGGAAGACCCGAAATACGAAATACAGTTATGGGCAACCCAATCAGATGCAACACCGGAATGTAGGAGCAACGTAAAATAATCTCGACAGTTCAAAGTTTTCGTAATTAACTGTAGAAGCGTTTGTAACAAACAACCGGAACTTTAAAGCGTTATTTGTAGTACAGACGCGGATATCGTTATCGGTACAGAAAGTTGGCTGAAACCAGAAATAAGTTCCGCCGAAACTTTTAAAGATAGCATTAACGTTTTTCGTAAAGACAGATTACGTTCTCTAGGAGGTGGGGTATTTATAGCTGTGCGTAAATTTCTCCTATGTAATGAAATAGACGTCGATATGATCTATGAAATCATATGTATTAAACTCAACGTTGCTGGGTCAAAACTCATCATAGGCGCCTTCTACCGTCCACCCGATTCCGACATAGCTATCGTCGAGGAGTTAAGAAATAATGTAAATAGGATAGCTATCCGTTTTAAGGATCATGCTATGATTCTAGGAGGAGACTTCAATCTGCCTTATATTCACTGGCGTAATTACGTTCACATCACAGGTAGCAGGGATAAGGCAGCTTCTGAAGTAATTCTCGAGTTGTTGGCAGATAATCATCTCGAGCAGCTAGTTAATGAACCAACGTGTTGTCATAACGGTAGCGAAAACATTTTTGACTTGCTGGTTACCAACAGGCCAGAATTATTCATCGATATTTCAACGACCACAGGAATAAGCGATCACAAAGCGGTATATGCGACTATCAAATTAATGACCAAGCGAAATAGGAAAAAAGGGCGGATTGTATACAGATTCAGTAAGGCCTCAAAGAAGTGTTTTAGAACCTGCCTGAGGAATAATTACAATAACTTCAAGTCAACAAAGGACACCGTTGAAGAGACGTGGCATCGATTTATACATATAGTCAGGGAAGGCATAGAAATACATATACCGAAGCGGACAATAAAGGGGGAGAATGATCCACCGTGGTACACATGCGAAGTCAAAAGATTACTTAAAAACAAAGGAAAATACGCGCACGCTCAAGAAGGAAGGGGTGTCGCAGCGATTTTGAAACCTTAGCTGAGTTAAGAGGACGTAATAAGAATCTAATGTGCGAGGCCTTTAACGATTTTCACTCCAACTCTCTTTCTAAGAGTCTCACAGAAAACCCAAAGAAATTTTGGTCGTATGTACGAAAAATTAATTGTACCAACAGCAATATTACAGCACTAATTCGTGAAGGTTCAGAGGGTAATGAAAGCCGCGATAAAGCTAACATACTAAATACTGTATTCAATAATTCATTTACAAATGAACATAAGGATAGTATTCCCGTGTTCCCACGACGTGGCGAGTCGGTGATGGAATCATTACGAATAGATACTGCAGGTATCATTAAGCAATTAGAGCTCCTGAAGTGGGGGAAAGCACCGGGCCCGGATGGAATTCGAGTAAAAGTATTTTCAGAGTATGCGGGGGATATCGGGCCATTTCTGTCTGATATATTCAGTAAATCATTAGAAGAGCGAAAAGTACCTTCAAACTTTAAAATCGCGCAAGTAACTCCGATTTTCAAAAAAGGTGATCGAAGTGATCCTGGAAACTATCGTCATATATCTATAACATCTGTTTGTAGTAGAGTTATGGACATATTATATGCTCGAACATTATGAATTTTCTAGATGATAATAATTTGCTTACAACAAATAAACACGGATTTCGGAAGAAAACATCATGTGAAACACAGCTGGCCTATTTACACACGACTTAATGTTAGTTATTGATGTATTTTCACAAGTAGATGCAAGTTTTTTAGATTTCTTGAAAGCCTTTGGCTCTGTGCCACACAACCGCCTTTTAGCGAAGCTACGAGCGTACGGTATATCGGATCAGCTTTGTGCATGATAAAGGATTTTCTAACTGGTAGGTCGCAGTATGTTGTCGTTGAAGGAGAAAGTTCTTCTAATCCAGAGGTTACATCGGGTGTACCTCAAGGAAGTGTAATAGGACCACTTCTTTTCATAATTTTTATAAACGATCTCAGAGACAAAATGAAAAGCGTTTTTAGATTGTTTGCTGATGATGCGGTTATTTATAGGGAAGTAAGAAATTTGGCCGATTGCTTAGAAATTCAGCGTGATCTGGATGTTATTTTGGCTTCGTGAGCTGAGTGGTAACTTACTATAAATTGTAAAAACTGCAAGGCAATGAGCATAACTAGCAAAAAGAATCCAATTGTTCAGAAATACGAGTTAAACAATACGGTTATTGATATGGTCAATTCTATGAAATATTTGGGATTAACAGTACAAAGGAACATGAAATGGGATATACACATTAATTAGTTAGAAGGTAGAGCAAATTCTAGGCTGCGATTCATAGGTCGGATCTTGAAAAATTGTAATGAACAAACAAAGGAGATAGCGTACAAATGTCTTGTGCGTCCACATTTGGATTATTGTTGTGCCATTTGGGCCCTGTTTCGTAAGGGGTTTATCGAAAGTATAGAGAAAGTACAGAGAAGAGCCGCTCGATTCGTAACCGCTTGCTACAGTCCTTATGAAAGCGTCACAGAACTGATTAGTAGACTAGTCTGGGAGTCCCTGGTAGATAGACGACACTCGTTTAGTTTAAACTTATTGATAAACATGCGTACTCCCACTTTCACTTATGAGTGTAGTGAAATACTTCTTCCACCAACCTATTTGAGTCGGAAGGACAGGAAAGATAAATTTAGAGAAATAAGGTGCCGGACTGATTCTTATATGAATTCTTTTTTCCCTCGTACCATTAGGGATTGGAATGCACAGCAAAGAGATTAGCTTTGGTGCTGAGCACCCTCTGCCACCCACAATTTTGTGAGTTGCAGAGTATATATGTAGATATAGAAACCATGCCAAATCTGGATGCCCGGACGGGGATTCAAACCGCCGTCCTCCCGATTGCGAGGCCAGTACGCTAACCGTTACACCACCATACTCGGTCGTGGCGTTTTCATGTGTGATGCATTAACCCCAAAAATTTCGTGAACGTGAATGGGGAATCGTGAACTTGGACAGTGTTGAAAATGCTGGAACACATTGGGTTGCTTACATCAAGTACAAAGATGGTGTAGTTAAAGACTTCGACAGTTTCGGTGACTTACCCCTCCGTTGGAATTGCAGCAATACTTTGCTGGGAACAGAATACTATACAATATGCAACAACACCAGAAATTTGGTACACAAATATGCGGGCATTTGTGTTTAAAATTCATGTATGAAAATGTATTACATCAGTCATCAACGAACCTTGAATAGGATAACACATGTCTGTGACACACTGCTTGTCAGGAAACAGTTCAGTCTTGGGCTTTGATTACATCCCACCGATAGATTTGAGCCAAGGTGATTACACGATCGGCTTAGTTGACTTTCGGACTTACAATTCTATTCTGAATATAGATAAATCAAATTGTAAATTATATTACTCGAAGAATAAGGTAACTGATATAACCACAGGATCTTATGATATTGATGATTTGGCGAATTATTTGGTTAGGCACACCAAAAACGACAAGCTAGTAATTAGAGCAAATAGCAATTTACTCACGTGTAAGATACACACACCTGTGAAAATAGATCTTGCTAAACCAATCTCAATTGGATCTCTGCTCTGATTTCCGAAATGTGCGTTAAATCCTGGATTTCATATCTCAGACTATACTGTGCAGATATTCAAAGTTAATGCAATGCGAACAGAGTGCATCAGATGCACAGAAAATTACGTTAACGATAGGCTGGGGCGTACTATACACGAATTTTTCCAACAGTGCCTCCAGGGTACAAGATTGTAGAATTACCCGCTAACGTCATCTATCTGCCCATCACAGTGAAAACTCTCAGCAACATCAACATTAGAGTTGTCGATCAGGATGATGATCTAGTTGATGACGAGAAACTATTGCTCTGAGGCTACATATAAAGAATGGGCGCTCGTTATAACAAGAAGCGCCAACCTCACAATGTTGTCAGTCGTGAACCAACAGTGAAACGATTAACACCTGAGAACGTGCTCTTCCTACAGTCGTTAGGCTATACCGTTAAAAAAGATGGATGAGGCGCTTGACATAACTCCCAGTGTGGAATTTAACGACTAGATGTACTTGTTCTTAACTCGTCTTCTTCTATTGGAGGTTGGCGGTCCACATAGCTAGATATTACGCAAACAATATTTGAGTCATCAGCCGCATACGCCAGTCACATTTACTAACAATGATGAAATTCGGATACCTATTCAGAAGCAAGATACATATAAATTGCGATGCAAAAGTGTATATAGTGGAAGATTAATCAAATCATATGAGTCAGGAGCTACAAATTCAATTGTCACATTTAATGCATTCGCGTTTCTGTTTGAGGAAATTCGGTACGAAGTTAATCTAGCAGAAATTAACCGAAATAGTAACGTTGGTGTCACAAGTACATTGAAAACGCTTATTTCTGCTGATTCTCAACAAACTGGTGTGCTGAACACTGCAGGATGGGGACAACGCGATCTTTGAAATGGTTACTTTGATACATGTTTATCTTTGAGTATGCTCTTGGGTTTTTGAGAAGACTTAAAAGGATACTTGAAAATATAAAACAAGAACTGATACTAGGTCTAGGGACGATACAAATTCATATGTATAAGCCATTCAACATTCTCAGAAAAGTAAATTTACCATCAGTAAACTCACATGGGTGATGCCTCATTTGCAAATAGGCGAAAGAGAGAAACTAATGCTACTGAAGATTGTAGACGGAGGGAATCCACTTCGAATCAGTGTCAGAAGTTGGGTTTTGTTGGAGTACCCGTTGCTTCCTATAAGTCAGTCTCAAATTTGGTCTTTATTTTATTTTATTTTATTTATTTTCCATATGCAACTTAGCCCAGCACCTAGTATCTAATCTGGGCCCTTATTTCCACTCATTTACATTTACATATGTTTGTATCTTATATATATATATATATATATAAAACATATTAACAAATAAACAATGAATGAAAGAAAATTTTGATTCGATTTCCAATAACTACTACATCTACTGTTATTAAACAGAATGGGTACCACACCACTACTAAATCTACTACTACTGTCACTAATATTACTGCTAACATTACTACTGCTACTACTAAAACCATTACTAATACTACTAATTCTACTATTACCACCACCAATTGTCACAGCCGCACTTCGGTCCACTATTGTTCATTTTTCTTGGTGTTGTGTGCGCTCCAAAGGCAGAGTCCCCTGGAACCGGCAGCAAAGTCAGCCGCCCAGGCCATCAAGAGTTGACCTCCTGGAATACCAAGACGGCCCCAGTTGTCGCTCAGAAGACGGCCTCTCTGGAGCACACTGAAGTTCCTCCGACGATTGATGCTGCTCATTGTCGTGGGATATCTTCCGTCAATCCGGTGTAATTGGGTTCTCCTCTTCTGCTATCTGTGGCCTTTGATTTCGCTCGGCATTTTTCCTTTTTATAAATTTCTCCTTCCAAAATTTTGAGGCTAGATCAGCTGCCTCGTCCAGCAAATGCCACAAACTTTCGTCGCGCAGAATGTCAAATATGCTCCTACCTTGCAGCCGAGCTTGTTGGTGTTCTCTCAAACTGGCTGTTATTTCACACTCCCATACCACGTGCTCCGGCGTACTCTCTTCACCACATTCGCACCTGTCCGAGTCCACAATATTTCGACTTCGGAGCCAGCTATTGTATGGCCCGTGACCTGTAATGTAGTGTACCAATCCGGGAGAGGGTTGAAGGTACTTCAACTTTAGCCTCTCCTCTACGGATGGGAACATATCGTATGCTCTTCGACCTGTTTCACTGTTGTTCCATTCTTGTTGCCATTCCGCCAATAGAAGCTTCCGAATGTGCGTCTCCGATGTTACTTCGCTGCCTACAATTTCTGCTACCTTATCTTGTTTCCCTTTTCTGAGCCAGTATATGGCACCCCGTTTCCTTACTTCAAGGTCCAGTGGCCATACACCAATGGCAACGGTTAATGAATTTGTTGCCACGGTTCTGTACGCTCCTGTCAATCTTAAAAGTATTCCTCGTTGGACACGTCTGACTCGCTGTTTTAGTTTTACTTTTCTTAGATGCTTTGCCCACACACTTGCTGAGTAGCCCACTAAAGAGGATAAAATTGCGTCATGGTATAGTCTTATTGTTTGGACTGGAACAGTAAATTTTCGTTGGCCAATATTAATGATTTTATTCATGACCTGCCACTGCTCTTGCTATTGTCATCTCTAAGTGGGATTCGAAGTTTAAACGTTCATCCAATTGAATGCCTAAGTACCTGCACACTGGGTTTCTACGAATTGATTTACCGTCGATTCTTATAGTTGGTTTTCGAGTCAGCTTGCCCTTGAGCAACATAAATGTTGTTTTATGTGGTGCTAAACTCAGTTTGACTTTACTGCACCATTGGCTAAGGCAGTTAAGTACTAGATTACTATTGTACTCAATTTCTGCTCTTGTTGCTCCTTCCACGAGTAGTAAAATGTCATCAGCAAAAGCTATTAGACCTAGAAGTTCAGGTATTCTTTGTAATAGTTCAATCACTGGTTCCATCCCTATATCCCAGAATATGGGACCGCAAACGGAACCTTGCGGGCATCCTTTAGTAAGTATCTTCGTGATGAACGAGTTCTGGCATCTCAAGGAAGCAGTTCTAAATCTGCAATAGTCCCTGAAGGTGTAAAATAATCTTCTTGGACAACCAATCTCCCTCAGCCGTTCAAACAGAGCGGGCCACCATAAATTGTCGAAGGCTCCCGAAATATCAATAAATAAGCCTACTACGTAGTTTTTTGTACTGCTACAAATTATTTCCATCGACCGATTTATGGCATCCTCTGTCGACTTCCCGGTTCTAAATCCATATTGACTAGGATTCATTCCCTGAACCTCCCGGTGGCTTTGTAATTTTTTGCATAGAATCTTCTCTTGAACTTTGCCAAGCACATTCAATAAACAAATCGGCCGGTATGATTTCGGTTGTAGAGGATCCTTGTCGTCTCCTTTCTTCAGAATTACCACCTCGCTTTTCTTCCATATTCCCGGAACTCTACCCTGATATAGACATTCGTTCAGGAGCCTGCATAGGACGGGGGTTAATTTTATGATTAACTCCTGCAGGACCTCGGCTGGAATTCCATCTGGACCGGGAGCCTTTCCTTTTTTCATTTTGTTTATCGCAGTTATTACTTCTTCGGGTGTAATATTATTTCCTTCCTCTTGACTCCAGCAGGGCTGCCACATGTTCCTTCGTAGTGTAGCTTGTTCTACTGTTTCTTCTTCCGGGTTGTCATCAGGAAGCAAAACTTTTAATAACTCCTCCGCTGAGTCTCTCCAATTCGTGGTTAATCGTCCATCTGTTCTTTTTACTGTGGATAATATTGTGGGAGGCCTGATTTTACCTGCAGCTATTTTGTAAGGAATACCCCATGGATTGTTCATGAGGTTTTCCCTCACAAAGACTTCCCAGCATTTTTGTTTTGTCTCTCTCATCGCGTCTTTGAAAATCTGCCTCTTCTGCCTGTAGTTTTCAAGGAGGAAACTTCTATCTGCTGCCACCATGCTTTGTTGATACATTCTCCTAGCTCTTCTCATGTTTAGTCGTAGTTTTTTAAGTTTTTCTGTCCATATTTTGTCAGTGGGATCTACTATCTTTTTTAGTGGTATCGCCCGTTTCATGGCACTTTGTATTGCAGTTGTCAGCTCTCTTGCGGCTTTGTCTACATCGAAGTGGTTTTCTGGCAAATCCGGTGGAATGAACACATTCCTTAATTTTCCCCATGCAGCTTTCTTGATGTTATATACTGTTTTAATGTTTCTGTTGCCACTGTTTTCTTCTGTCTGCATTCTGCCCAGTTCAAAGACAATCAAATTGTGATCACTTGTTGTCATGTTGTCAAGCACTCTCCAACCCCAAAGCAAATTCCCCGCATGAATGTTTGTAATTGTTACGTCGATATTTGTTCTTGCGCCAACACTGTTACAGAAAGTAGGAGGATTATGTGCTTGGTTTCTAACCTCTAGACCCAATTCGCTTAACAGTTCTTCTAGAAGTTGCCCTCTCCTGTCAGTCTTCTTGCTGTGCCAAAGAGCAGACTTTGCATTGACGTCCGCTGCAATAACTAGTGGATAATTTCCCAGAGCTGCATCTATCTGCCGTATTCTATCTAAGTATGGGAAGATCTCGTCACTGTACTGGAAATACATGCTTACCATTATGAAGCTTCCCCATGCTGCTCCTATCTCAGCACATACTGTGTGTTCATCACATAACTGCGTAATTTTTGTAACTGTTATCTGTTTATTTAAAACGATTATTGCTGCCATTGGGTTATTGCCCTCTGTGATTATTCGTGATGTTACAGGCATGTGCGGGATTTTGCTTTGCCAGGAGTACGGTTCTTGTAGACAAATAATATCTGATCTCAATTCCTCAGCCACCTTTCTGATTTCATGTAGAACCATGGCGTTTCCTTTAGTATTCAGCTGAGTAACTTTTAACATAGAATTTACGGGTGTCTTGTGTGCACATTGCACTGGGGCCAGGGTAGTCTTGTATCTAGCAGAATGCGTCCATGGGTCATGACAAACTGCTTGTATGTTTCCTCAGGATCAAATATTTCTCCTCTTCTCTCAAAAATCTTGTGAACTAGTGTCAGGAGCTGAGATGGATCTGTTGGAAAATTTAGTGACCTCAGTTGTATTCTGTCGATTGCCGAAGGTTGCGGGAACGTTATGTTTTTACCGCCAGGATGGAGGACTCTTGTCAAATGTCGGAGGGCAAGTGTAAGTGTATGCACTTCTTCGAGTCTAGTTAGCCGAAGTGTATCCTCAAAATCGGCGTACAATACCGCTGGATCTGCAGTAATGGCATTCGGTTGACTTTTCACAAAGTTCGGGTGTTTTATTTGGTTGGTACGCATACTTGGTTTGCGAAGATGATATTCATTTTCTTTTGAATATCCGAGCCCACCGCCTCTAACAAAACGCTGGCAATAATACGAGTCAGAGGTGGAGGAAATTTCGTCTATTTGCTCGTCTATTAACAGCTGCCGATCTGTTTGCACGCCGGCGCTTACCATCATTTTCTGCATTTCCATCGCCTTCTTCTTCCTAAATGTTTCGGCTCTTGCAGCATTTCTTCGTCTACGAGATGGGGGGTTGCCTCTCTTCTTTTGATTTTTCATTCCCACTTTTCCAACTGCTATTTCAACTGCTCTGTATATCAGATCTGCTATATTCTCCATCATTTCTTGATCTATCCTGCAACTGGATTGTAGACTAGCCATAATCTATTCTGTTAACTAGGCGTTGCAATAGCAGTTGATACGTGGGACAATCCTTTCCTTTGGTCTTTGAAAACATCAACGCAACTGGGGAAATCTAGGATCGTGGTTCTGGGATTTCAAACAAACAGGAAAGGCAATGAGGAATTAAGTGTCGCCGTATTTGACCACTGCAATCTATTTTTTTTTTAACTGGTTAACGTCTCTTAACAGCGAGGTCTTTATAGACGGGGAAGGATGGGGGGCAAGGAATGGAAAGGAATTCGGGCATGGCCTTTTGAAGGAAGATTCCCGGCATTTGCCTGGAGTGATTTGGGAAACCATGGAAAACCCAAATCTGGATGCCCGGACGGGGATTCGAACCGCCGTCCTCCCGAATGCGAGGCCAGAACGCTAACCGTAACACCACCACGCTTGGTCACTGCAATCTAGCCAATGTCAAACTGTTCCTAAATGATGTGGCGTATCCGTAGGAGAATATGAATTTAGACTTTAAGAAAAACTGAAACATAGTGTTGTATGACATGTATGCAAGATTACAGCAGTCTTACTACGAACGAGGTCATCCTTCGCCGCTACTAAACCACAAAGATTTTATCGCAACTGCACCTATCGGCGTATTTGATTGTTCACACCATAATTAGTCTGTTAAAACGGAGCCTGTAGATATTCGTATTGAATTTTACAGCAGTGTTTTCCGGCATATATGTCTGCATTTTGCCTGATCCTGCACGATCGGGTTGTCGAATACGTACCTCTAACAAGTGTCGGTCGTAAGTTGACATAAAACTAACTAGCACCATTTATTACCACTCATTACCATGACCACCATCTATCTTCCTGGGTGCACAGGGATTCAAGAAGAAGGATTTTCAAAGAAGTTGCTATATCCAAAAAGTGCACTCAGACAAAGTTATCGCTACACATTACATTTCTCTATGCTCTCCATCACGTGGGTGTAATGACCCTGTAGTTAGGTGGCTGACACATAATTACCATAGAATACCTTGGAACGTTGATGGCGTATCCTTCAGCAAGATGTGCTCTATTCTACATGCGGTAACAAATGAAGATTATTCAATTATTTACGTTAAAGGATGGGAGAAGGCTCGATGATTCCAGAAGATTAACAGGTAGAAAGTATGCTACAATCCAGATGATTTTGGATGTCCACCACTGCAAGAACAATAATGTGACAAAACTTTTGTAATTTACATATATTTTATAATGGCATGTGTGCTGCTGAAAATGTATTTTTAATCGCCAGTTGGTGGGGGAAATAAAAGAACGTTTTAAAAATACATACTATCTTATTATATAATTAGGATAGGTGATATAAACAAATGAAAAATTGGGTAAAATGATTTTATTTACTTTGTATTAAATATTAGCGCATGCATCAGTTTGTTTTAAATAGTTTTCAGTTTTGCTCTTTACTTCATCAGACACTAATAGTTTTTTATATGCTTTAATTTCTAGCTTTAAACGTTCATAGACTAGTGTTGAAGTGGGGCTGTATGACACTTCATTGACATGTACATGATCAAAATGCCAATCTAGCCCTTGCATCGAACAAAGAGGATAGTAACGAATCACTATCACTGATAACGTATTCACAAACTGGTTGTAGTACTTGGTAACTTGATAACTCCAAGGCTTCATGGTGTTGAAGGTGCTGGTCACTACTGGCAGGCCTTCGACCATGTAGTCCCATACACACCATAGGTAGGAACAGCATTATTGTAAAACCATTTAGTTTTCGCTCCAGCCACTTTTCTGTACGAGTTTGTGTGGTTGCCAAGTGAGACACTGGTTTGCAGATCCTCACTATTGCTGAAAAAGCCAAAAATTGTATAGACCTGCTGTCTCAGTATATCCCATTCTTCATGTGAGCGTGACTTTATTGTACCCAACTTTTTCGAGTACAACTACTGAATTAAAATCCAGTTTAGGTGACAAACCTACAGTAAACCGCTTGGTGTCATTGCTTTTTAACTTCTAGCATGTTGCAAATAGGAGTACCTATTAGCCATTTTTTTCTTCTTCGGTGAACTGCACCAGACGAGCGTAGGCCGGGAACTGAGGGTGATCTGGCTGGTGTGATAGCATTTATACCTAACCAAAGATATTTCTTTATTGTCACACTGTAACGGCGCGTGCTTGGGATCCTGTAGAAACCTGTCTGAGATGCCCGGGGCTATGACCTTACATGAGCCAGGCGTGTAGAAACGAGAGAATTCTGGGGCAATGGGGTTTTTCCTTAATAGAAACTGTGACATCAGTGGCCACGCCACATGAACTCTGATTGGCCAACTCAAATTTCCCGTGATAGTGACGACAGTGACGTCATACGACCTTGGCCACCATTGGCAACCCCCTACACCACCAGCCTATGACGTCATGGGGAATTCCAGAAAATTCCGTGATTCGGCCTAAGGAGACAACTCTTGTCCGTTTGTGGAGTCGGCAAATTTCGAGAAGCGCCGGCTTACTCGCTTCTTCTCTCTCACACCATTAATGTTGTTGTCAATGTTTACAGTTAAGGGGTTTGCAGACCATCGCGGCATTGGACACCCTCACGGCTTTGATCTTGCTCAACACACTAGGCAATTATCCAGACTGGTCTCTGGAATACAGGCAACCTGGAGCTGAAATTTTCAGTCGCGATGTTGCGATGTTCACTTGAACAATATATTAATTACTTATTTGATATGTCTTAAAAATTTGTATTGTTGTGTACCATTGACTGATACACTAGAATCCTAAGAGTAGGCTCTATTTCCAGTGTTTCCCAGTGCAGATTATGGACCACACTAGGCAGTCTCGTCATATACAAAAAAGTTTTCAATGCGATTTGAATATTATCTCCAGATTTGGCACCAGAGGATAATTCTAAGGAACGCCTTAGGGGTTCACTACGCACATTCGTTTTCGGATCACTCTCGATTGGTGCTAATAGGAGTGAACTTTAAAAATATATTTCAAAATGTAAATGACAGTTGATGCTACTGTAGCCTAGCGCCTATTAGAATATTCTAATTTCAGCTTAAACTGATATATTGGAAGAAGTTTCCCTCGTTGCCGCTAGCCAGGGTAGGTGGTAAGAACAAAAGCACTATTTTCTGAGTGTATGCTTCTCCGTTATGCATGATGAATCAGCGAGCGTCAATTTATACAACTACCAGATTGGCCAATTGTCCAGCAGCTACATGAAAACAGTAAACCTAATTTTCTCTGACGGAGAGAGCGTGGAATAAAATATAATGTTGCGGTGGACTCAAGTCTACCTGGTTTATGAGGCACAAGACAATGGGCAACCAAATCTAGGAATTTAATAATGAAGGGCTGGAGTTTTGGTAGTTTATGAGTTTTGTGTTGACTTTATTTCGAAGTAATAAATTACTGTCAAGTTGCCTAAACAATGTTCTATGTGTTAAAAAGCGCAGTAAAAATATTTTTATAGCTACGGCTTGTTGGATCGCAAGTATTATGTTCTGCCACATCTTAGATAATTTTTAAGCTCGGCGAGGCAGCCAACTTTGCAAGCGGAACACGCCGTGGAGAAGACATCAAATGAAGCCGCCACGAGACCTTCGCAGCATGCCACTTTACAGCAAACAGTATTTTTCACGACGAGGCAAACAAAACTAGTGACTTCACTTAGGAAAATCAGCCCTCTCATGTGTTTGATAACACATAGGGAATTTTATTTTGTGCTTAACAAAGAGCTCGAAACATTCTGCGCTTTGCAAGACATTTTTGTTTTTAGATAGGTTTGTGACGTCGCATTTAATCTGCCAAGAAAAGAAGTTTTCCTTTTTGAATTGCAATGAATTCATTTTGTTAGTTAACATCTTCAATTTATGAGTTGTCATTGTTACTGCCCTTCCCTTTTTAAATGTTATACTATCCGGTTCAAGTGGCGCCCAAATAAATCTTATATATATAAAAATCTCGCGTCACGATGTTTGTCCGAGATGAACTCCGAAACTACTTAACCGATTTTGATGAAATTTGTATTATTGTGTGTAATTTAGTCCATCTTAAAAGATAGGATAGTTTTTAGCTCGATTATTGACCTAAATATTTATTATTGCGAATTCGAATTACAAAGGGAGGAGGGGAGAGGACAAGGAACGGAAAAGACCAAAAGTTAATTCTCGCAGTCGAAAATTCACAGCAGCAGTTTATACAAATTCGCGTTACGATGTTTGTCCGAGATGAATTCGCACTTAACCATGCCTTCACTTCCAGCACAGATTGCTGTGTAATGTGAAGTACGTCAGAACATTTCCGTGATTCGGATTCCACGCTAAACTGTAGGTCCCCTTTATCCGGCAGGATTAGCGGGTACGGTTAAGGCGGCTACGACAGGGGCGGAATACGCAGCCAATAGAAACCCTGCCACCAGGTCATTACGACCACACGAAATTATTATTATAGTTCCATACGTTTCTAGGTGTACACGTTTTTACATCATATTGATCCCTCAGGGGATATTTTCCATTAAGTAATTTGTAATAAAATGTAAATTAAAAAAATTACTTTCGTTTGTCCTTAATTTCAACTCTCCGATAGTCTTTACCAATTACTTTTGAAAACGTTTTTATCTTTATTAGTGAATATTAATTTGACAACATTAGGGAGTTTAGAATAACATTGCTGAGTCACAGCAACGCGTGACCGGGTCAGCTAGTTAATTAATATAGATCAAAAGAAGAGTATACAGACACGAGATCGTAACGCAGATATTACTGCAAAGGTAAATTATTGTTAGTTACAACCAGTGAGGTAATAAACTTATTACCAAACGGTAAAGTTCAGTTGAACGGTAACATGAAAGGAACAGAATGTGTGTTGAGTGTTGTTCATCTGACAGTAGTAGACACGTCAATTCTGGATAAAAACTGCAGTTTTCATTAGTGCCTATACTTCCTTAAGCAGGTAAGGGTTACGCGATTCATACAGCTATTGCCGCTTCACGTAGAGCACGTAATTCCCATTACAACGTTTTTCGGCATTGAAAGGGATGTGACGGTGTCAGCGCCACGTTCCGTCCATTCATTGTAATCTCGCGGAGTTTCCTCTATGGTATTCACTGGATAGTAGGCTAATTGGGTGTGGGAGCCGTTCCGGACGTTCAGCTCTGAATAAAAATCTTCGTCTGCGTCTGGTATCGAATCACTGTCGTTCAGATCCTATCAGACGCTCTACAGCCTAAGCTACACGTTCCGTTTCCTGTAACGATTGAACGTTTGTGAGGTTATTATTTGTGTAAGAGTTGCAGGGCTGTTGATGGAGCAGACAGTTTTGACGTAAATGTTGAAGTTTTCATTAAGTTTAATGGCTGAGAACAACAGAATTGGAATTAATCAATACGAGTGATTAGAATGCTGGATATGGAAAAAAACTGAATGTAAAATGTTAAAGGTATTATCTGCGTATAGGACTAACCCCGATCCTTCAGATCCACTTGGGCGACACTACCAAGTGATACAAAGTCTGTGAGGAGAAATTTACTAATTCCCTATTCCTCTTACTAACATTTTCATTTCGTGTTGTTTGCGAAATCTGCAACGAAATTATTATTTTATCATTTTCAGTTATAAGCACCGTTAATCGACAGAATAATGAGGACTGTTGTTTCGACATATTGCTGTACGACCAGGAATTGAATAAGCTAGACAGGGATTAGTCGCAGTCGTTTGGTGCGTGTTGCAGGACTGGCCGTCGAGCAGAGTACGCGTGGGACGTCGCTGCGCTAGCCTACGCCACAATGTTGGCAGCGCTACCGCAACCCTCACCGTCACCCCGCCCTGGAGGATCGCCGGACAAGGTAAACAATGTGTACACAAATGTGATTAAAGTTTTGTTTAAATAAAGATTGGAGAGGTTGATACTTGGAACTGACTCATTTAGGACTATATAACTACATTTACGAAAGACACCTGAGGGGCTGTCAATCAAAAACAGAAGACAGGGGAATAAATTCTACTGAATCAAAAATGGAAAACAACGATCCCCTGGCGACTAACCGGGCTAAAGACAACCTTCCACAAGTTCCACCTACCAAACCACAATCCCGGCAAGCACCTACGAATAAAAAGACCACCAGCCGGCGGAAGGACGGTCAATCTTACGCGGCCACTGCCGGGACAGGACCAAACTCCTTAACAGAATCTGAGTGCAACATAGCTGCGAACTCAGAGACTGTAGATCAGATCACTGAAGCCTCCTCACCAGCAGAAAACCCAAAACCACTACGGCTTCCAACTTCAGCTACCAGACAACGCACACTCGTCGTCGCAACGGACCGCTCAGAGCCACTGCACCAGCTCAGAATGTCGGAGTTGAAAGACTTTTCAGCACGATAGAAAAAGTCTTTGATACTCTTTTACATCTCATCGACAGGATGAAACGTCTGCCTGCAGATATTCAAGCAGCAATTATGACAACTACCACCACCAGCATCAATCCTGTGTGTAAATGAGCTATACTTTTACGGAAAACCGTTAGTTTATAATGTCTATTTAGCCGTGGTTGTTAATGCGTAGTGATCAGATGCGATGATCCGACCAACGACGAAATTTTTTTTTCTATTTTTTTGTTATTGCCATTCCATCTTGTATCATTAAAAATTTGTTTTGAAACAAAATCTACAAAATTTTTATTTTCCTTTGACAAATACGCAAATATTAGGACGGTATAAATCATAAAAACATTTGAAACAAAAATTACGTGCACACCAGGAACATTTTATGAAGGATATGTTTCGACAGTCACATACAGTATTTATTACTATTACTATTACTCTGCAATTCACTAAAAGTGTGTGGCAGAGGGTGCATTGCACCTATCCGAAAGGGTTGGAAGGGATATACGGGGAGGGCCATGGGCTATTGTGAGGAACCATCGCAGCATTGGCGTGTAGTGATCTGGAAAAACCATGAAAAACCAAGATCAGGATGGCCGGAGAGCTTTATCGAAAGCTACTCCTGTCGGATTTTAAGATTACTCGCCCGGTAAATCCTATCTATTCCATTCCCTAATCGCTCGTGGAAAGCAGGTTTCGTTAACATTTGTAAATTTCGGCTTTTTATTCGTTACAATACCAGGAATATTTTATCATGTCATAAAATACAGGCGCTCGCAAAATGTGGTGAATAAGAGAATATATCTTTACAGCATCTTCACGAAAAGATGTTGCACGGTTATGTTGCAACAGACCCGGCGCATTTTGGAACTTTTTTATTAGTATTTTAACCTGATGATAGAAATACACATAACATGGATGACATAAATGCGTACATTTTGGTAATACCATCCTAATATCTGCGTATTAGCCAAAGGAAAATAAAAAAACTTGTTTAATTTGTTTCATAACAATTTTTGATGCTACAACATAGAAAAGCAATTTAAAAAAAAATACAAATAGAAAAAAAAAGAAATTTTCGCGGGTGGGGGGATCGAAACTCGAACCCATTGCATGTGATCACACCGCCTCAACTAGCATGGCTAAATAGACATTATTAACTAAAGGTCTTCCGTACAAGTATAGCTCATTTACATACATTTTAAGCACTTTTTAATCCCCGATTTCTCTTAAAAGGAAGCCCACCAGGCAGAACTGCTTTAGGGCGAGAAACAAGAGGTGACGTACTATTTTCCAGACTTGTTCATTCTACGATTGCGATTTCCACACTGAAAACCTCCCCTTGTGAGTGTTAATGGACATGAGGCCTCCGTGCTAGGTTACGTCATAACTGCGCGCATGCGCCTGGCCGGCTGTAAAATTTGAGGCGATTGAATAAAAGTTTCACTTTAAAAAGTACTAAAAAGGTAAATTTAATTACAAATTAAGAAAAGTGTTATCTAAACCAGGTTAACATCTAGGGGAAGTGGTGGCAATATGAAACAGTGTTGTAATATGAAACACCATAGTATTTGCAGACTACTGATGCCATCTGGTAGCAGCTTCAGTTATGGCAATCCTAAGGTTCTGTTTCCATCATTAGAGGCAGCAGAGATCAGTATCACAATGTTTTATGACCGTGAGTAGACCCACTTCGTTTTACAACCTCCAAAAGTTTTTGTAAGGTTAGATTCAAGTATGTTTTCTGCTACCATTACTTACAAAATAGCACACTGTTTCTACTTTACAATTTAGTAATAGAATTAAACCTACGAATGATAATTTTAGTTCCTTGAAATTGTTTATTAGAAGTCTAGTTTCATTGATTAGTTTCGAAAATGGCGTTGGGTGGTAATATGAAACATGCTGTTCTATATTACAACCCCTTTTTTGTTTTGTCATAATTAAAGCAAAAGATAATCATGTGACCATCCTCTACCTTCCACTTCATACTATACATATACTACAGCGACTTTTGCTCACGAAGAACTATGAACTGTGAAATGTAATTGTGGTTTATAGCTCATGAAAATAACTTTCCTACAAAGCGATGTTTCGGACCTCTGCATTATTTCAACTTTACTACGAGTTTACACTGCAAATTGTGATTTTCTACCAGGTAAGGACAAAATATAATTTCATTAATAAAAATGTAAACTGACAATGTTTCTTTTACAATTTATTTTAAATCTGTTTCATATTACCACCCCATTTCAAAACGCTCATAATTTACAGCAAGTTAAAAAATCTATTGTAATTATTGAAAACATTTATTATTCATAACAAATATTATTGATCTTTTATAACAGATATATAAACTAAAAGAGTTGACATTTTTTATGAACAGCCACATTTTAAATTCAGTATATTGCTTTAAACGAAAAAGTGTTCCATAATACCACCACTTCCCCTATTGTTTAAAGCAATTGTGCTGCCTCACATAAGATACTGCTCCACATTATTAATCATGGAAAGCAGAAGAGAAATTGTGAAGTTGCATAATAATTTGAATAAGGAGAACTGGATGAGTACAAAAGAATAATGTTGTTCATAATTATAAGACAAAGCAGGCAAATCATTTCCATTCATCTTATAATAGAAGTTGTAAAGCACAGAAAACATTTGCACAAAGGTTTAAAAATATATAACAAATTACCTGAAGAAATAAAGAGGAGCAGTACTATTACAAGTTTGCGAGAAAAGCTGGGTAAATGGCAAGAGTAATTTTTAAAATGATGTATGAATTCTATTTGTATTCATATACATATTAGCCATAGGCTGTTTGAGAATAAATAAAATCAGGAAACCGGTAGTGGCAGTTTACTGATATCATTTTCATGATCATTTCACAACAGAGAAATTTTAAGAAAAATTATTTATCAAAGAAAAGTAAACGAATTATAATTTTTTTCCGTCATCAATCTTTCGATTGCCTTGATGCAATCCTCCATCCCTTCATATCTTGTGCTAACATTTACAGCTCTACAGACCCCTTACAACCCAAGTCCTCAATTATCTGCTTTATACATTCTAAACTCTGTCTTCCTCTACAGTTCTTATCTTCGACTGTTCCCTCCAATATCAAATTAACCAATCCAGCATGTCTCAAAATATGACCAACTAACGTGTCTCTTCTTTTTGTAAGCTTCTTCCACAAATTTCTATCTACAATCATTGTTTACAAAACTCGATCATTTTGTACTTTGTCTGTCCACTTAATTTTCAGCATTCTTCTGTAGCTTTTAAATCCAAATCAACATGGATTCAGAAAAGGCCGATGCTGCGAAACACAACTTGCACTTCTAATTCACGACTTGTGCCGAATTATAGATGAGCAATCCCAGGTTGATTTGGTTCTATTAGACTTTAAAAAAGCTTTCGACACTATGCCTCACACTAGGTTACTTAGGAAACTTCGCGGTTACGGCATATCTATACAAATATGCGACTGGGTTGCAGACTTCCTGAAGGGCAGAACACAGTGTGTAGTTCTCGACGGTGAGCGTTCATCACTTACTGAAGTGGGGTCTGGAGTTCCCCAGGGAAGCGTGTTAGGGCCTCTGTTGTTTCTCATATACATTAATGATCTATGCGACATAATAGGGGGGATGAAAAGATTATTTGCCGATGATGCTATTATTTATCGCGAAATCAAAACCCAGGACGTTTGCGCTTTGTTACAAGACGATATTATGAAAATAATTGCGTGGTGTAAAGATTGGCAGTTGGAGTTAAACGCTAAAAAGTGCCAAGTCATGCGAGTAAGTAAAAAGGTGACACCAATTAACTATGAAGTACCTGGGTGACCGATCTTCGCTCGGTATCTTTCGATTTCTGTTCAGTATCCAAGATTTCGAGTAAATTTTGATTAAAGTATAAGGCTTGAAGGCTTCCTAGGCGTTTTGAGGTGCACAGTTAACCAAAGAGAAGTTTAACTAACATCAGTAGGCTTACTGGTACCTGAACCTTCTACGTAATGAGGTTAGAGCCGTTTTCGAGAAACCAAATACAAAAGTTGCTCCTTTTTTTTTTTTTTTTAAATCGTGTTAAAAACTTGAAAATCAAAACGTTATCTACATGTGAAATTTCATCCAAATCGCTAGATCCATTTGCGAGACGGCCTCACAAATTGCTTAAAAAAAAAATTCTATTAATATGTTAAACAGAAATTTTAATGCCAGTTTGGTATTAATTAATGGTGCGAGATTTGTGGTAATTCAAAGGATTCTACGATAACCCTTGATGATGGATTCTTATGTAACTCGACGAGAAAAATTGAAGGTAAAAAATATATTTTTTTAAATATTTCGCTTAGTTCTTGAGATATCGTATCTCAAAATTGACGTGGTTGGTTGAAATGCGAACTGAACCAGAAGACAAATTTCGCCATAGCCAAGTTTGATGAATTCGTATGAAACTCGTCGAGACAAATCGAAAATAAGGAATTTATTTTTCTGATATCTCACTTAGTTCTGGGGATATTATATCTCAAAAGTGAAGAGGTTAGGATTAGATCCATCCTGGACCAGAAAAAAATCCACCAAAAGCACTATGTCTATATGGTGGAAATGTACTTTCAATGTTTTATTTTGTACCTAGTGGTTTTTGTTAGGTTGAAATACGGCCTGGACCAAAAGAAACGTCGCCAAAAGCACAAGGAACTATACCTATAACTGATTTTTGACATGCTATATCTCGAAAACCAAGAAAATTTATTATTTATTTTCGATATGTTTCATCGAGTACTATGAGAATTCATCATCAGGTTGTGACGTCAATAGAACATCATCTGTGCTATATTTATTCACTCCGATAAAACTATGCTCATACCTCGCAGTAATCTCACATCTTCTGATCAGCATTTCAAAATGATAATAAAACAATTCCCATAAGAAGTAACCTTCGTTATAAACAATAAAGCACAAGGTCAGACGATTCAAAAGGCAAGATTCTATTTATCAGAACCCGTTTTTCGTATGTGCACTCGCACGCGGCTTTTCAGGAATTTATAGATGTATTAATATTTAATTATGCACTTTATTATCAAACTCTACTCGAAATCTTGTATATTGAACAGAAATCGAAAGATGTTTTATAATTAAGGTGGAAGTATTTAATGGATAACTAACAACCACTATTTATAGTCAAAAAGTAAACGATGATTACTTTATAACTGGTACCGGTAATATTAATTTCAAAGAAGTTTCTGTAAAGTTATCACCTCTGATAAAACCATTGATAAATTTTTAATTATCTTTCTTTTTAAATGTTTTACAATTGAACTTGCAGTGCTAATATTTCCACGGGTCAGCCAGTATACAAGAACTGTTCGTTTACTTATTCTTTGGAATCAAAGAAACTCTATTTGTAGGCTTTCTGGTACCTGAATTGTCTACGAGATGGCGCTAGTGCCGTTTTCGATATACGGAGTGACAAAATTGTTCATATTTTGTAAACTCGCTTTTTAGTAGGGAAGACAACTATTCAGGTAATCTTAAAAGTCAAAACATTATCTAAATACCAAATTTCATCCAAATCGTCACAGCCGTTTCCGAAATATATATATATATATATATATATATATACAAGAATTGCTCGTTTAAAGACATAAGATATACAATTAATGGCACTGTCCTTAGAACGGTAGATTTCGCTAAATACCTAGGGGTAACAATTCGTAATAATTTGTCGTGGAATGAGCATATCGAGAATGTAATGGGAAAAGCAAATCATATGCTCCGATTTCTAGGTCGTAATTTAAATCAATGCACTCAGGAAGTTAAATCGATTGTATACAAGTCACTAGTACGTCCTCACTTAGAGTATTGTTGTTCTGTATGGGGTCCCAATCAAAAGGGGTTAATGGAGACATTAGAGAAGGTCCAAAGGAGAGCCGCCCGATTCGTGACAGGTATATATAGTTGGAGGGAAAGCGTAAGTGCGATGTTGAAGGAGTTAGGTTGGGAAGACCTGGAACACCGAAGGCGTTGCTCTCGACGGAAGCTAATTGAAAAATTCACGACAGACGTATTACGGAATGACAGCCAGGAAATATTGCTACCAGTAACATTCATATCTCGAAATGACCGCGAAAATAAGATAAGAGAAATCAGGGCCAGAACCGATTCATTTCTGTACTCATTTTTCCCACGAGCGATTAGGGAATGGAATAGAAAGGATTTACCGGGCGAGTAAACTTAAAATCCGACAGGAGTAGCTTTCGATAAAGAACTTTAGCCATCCTGATCTGGGTTTTCCATGGTTTTCCGAGATCACTCCACGCGAATGCGGGGATGGTTCCTCACAATAGCCCATGGGCGCCTCCTGCCATATCCCTTATATTCCTTCCAAACCATAACCCTTTTCGATAGGTGCAATGCACCCTCCGCCACACACTTTTAGTGAATCGCGGAGTAATAATAATAATAATAATAATAATTTCAAAATATTCAATTTGCTTTGTTTATGGTATTCCTGAAGTCCATGCTCCACACACAGAGTTTTAAAAAGTTATTTCTAAGTCATAGATCAATATTTGAAATTAGAAGATTTCTCTTTTTCAAGATATCTTTTTTGCAATTGCTATTCTGCTTTTAACATCGCAATCGGTTGTAATTTTATTTCCCAAGTAGCGGAATTCACTTACTTCTCCTATTGTATCCGATCTTTTTTTATGTTTAAAATACTGTGATTGGTATCATTTATGCTACATTTTATTACTTTTCTCTTGCTTTGGTTTATATTCAGTCCAAAATCTTCCTTCAGTATTTTGTTCATGCCATTCAGTAACTTCGCAATATCCTCAATCTGTTCTGCTAACAAGACAATGCCATCATCAAATTGAAGCATACTCACTATTTCTCCTCGAACACTTATGCCATATTCAAATTCTTCTTTCACTTCCTTTATTGCTTCCTCTACATACAAGTTGAATATTAACGGGGATAGACTACAACCTTGTCTCAAATCCTCTTTATCTGATGCACGTCTCTTATTATTCTCTGCTTTTTTTATATAGTTTATGATGTTTTCTTCTATCTTGATATTTTAGTCATGGCTTCTTTAAAATTTTGAACATCTTGTCCTACCTAACATTATCAAAAGCTTTTTCTAAATCAACTAACACCAGTAAAGTATGTTTGTTTTTCTTGATCCACCCTTGAAGTATTAATCTTAAAGCCAGAATTGCTTCCCTTGTACCACGGTTTTTCGTAAAACCAAACTGATTATCACCTAACGTACTATCTCTTCAACTCCCCTTTCCATTCTTCTGTATATTATTTTGAAGCCTGTGATGTTAGCCTAATGGTGCGATAATTCTCACATTCCCCGGCTTGTGCTCTCTTCTGAAGTGTGAAGATGATATTTATATTAAAATCAGTTAGAATTTCTCCTGTTTCATAACGTTTTGATATCAGTTTTGAATATTCTTTTGATTCCTTCATCTCCTAGAGATTTATGAAGTCCTGCTGGGATATCATCAATTCCAACTGCCTTATTAACTTTCAAGTCATTCAGAGCTCTATTAAATTCTGTCCTCAAAACAGGATCCCCTGTCATCAATGTCAACATCGCCTTTCTTTTCAACTATGCTATGGTTCAAGTCGTCTCGATCATAGAGTTTCTCAATGTATTCCTTCCATCAGTTAGCTCTACCATATGAGCTTAAAAGAAGTGCCTCATCGGCAGCTTTAATGTTTACACCTCGTTGCTTGAATTTCTCCAAAATTTTGTTTAATCTTCCTACACGCAACTTCTACTTGATCTATGACCACATTCTTCTTCTACATCTTCTCACTTTTCTTGTAGCTTCTTTTTTGTTGCTTTTATGCATTTCCTATTTTTTTTAATTCTAAATTGCCTGTATTGCTCTCTTCCTGCTTCGCGCTAAGCATTTTTGTGCCTTCTCCTCAGACCCATCAGCCCCAAAATTTCTTCTGTGATCCACGGTTTTCGGGTGGCTTGTTCCCTAAAGCCTAATATTTGTTTACCAGCTTTCATTATTTCTCTCTTCAATGCTTTCCATTCTTCCTCAGTTGAACCCCTCTCAGAGTTACTTCTTTGACCTATGTCTTACCAAGGGAAATGATAAATAATTTACAAAAAAACGTTGAAGGAAATTAAAGTTAAATTTTGTAAGGAGCAAATGTAGGTGAGTGCAGGAAAGGAGTAAGATGGGTGTGTATGGAAACTGCCACCAGGGCATGCGCTTCATTGCAATTTAATTAAATATTATAAGTGTTATTACCATTCCGGCAAATTTTTCTCTCCTGTTAGATTGCTTCAGTTAATCACTTCTAGTCTGTTGTACTTATGTTGCTTCCTTATTACCTCGAATTTTAGCCTGTATTTCATTACTATAAAATTATGGCCAGAGGCTATGTCTGCTCCTGGGTACCCTTTACAGTTTAGAAACTTAATGCGTAATTCTTGACCATGATATAATCTAGCCGATATCTGCCTTTATCCCCTGGACGTTTACAGGTGTACATCGTTCTTGCATGGTTCTTAAACATTGTGTTTGCCACTACTAGTTTATATTTTTCACAAAATTCTAACAAGCTGCTTCCTCGCTCACTTCTTTCTCCTAGACCGAAACTTCCATACAGTATTACCTTCTTTTTCTTCTCCCACTATCGCATTCCAATCACCCATGACTATTAGATTTTCTTCCTCCCTCACATATTGGTATAATTTTTTAATTTCGGTGTATATTTTCTTTATTTCTTCGTCATTTTGCTGTGACGTTGCTAATGTGGTTAGGGAGGGCGTAGTTTCTAGCTTCATAAAGACAATCCTTTCCCTAAACTGTTCACAATAACTCGCCCGTTTCCATACTCTATTATTCATTACAAATCCTACACCAGTGACTCCATTTACAGTTTGTGTGCTAATTATCCAGTATTCCCCAGACCAGAAATCCTGTGCATCCTTTCACTTAATATCACTAATCCCGATGAAGTGTTGCCAATTCCCCGTAATTACCCCAAGAGATAAAGGTTTATGGAGTAAAACTGTTCTTGCGTAAACAATGTTTATATACTTGAATTTTACGTAGTACAGGTTGAGGTACCAGAAAGATAAGGTATCGGAACTATCGTCTCCTGGGATTAGATTGCAGGTTGATGTCACTCGCACACATTGATTAGCAATCATTCAGAAAATTCCCCCAAAAATCGAAAGATCATACTATGGCATCACGGAATAGCATCAGAGTCCACTGTCCTTATCGTTAATGTAAAGTTTATAACAACTTGAAATTTTCTAAGCTCACCGTTTAACTACTACTAAAATCTTTAAAGTCCACTGCCTCGTAGTTCGCTGCCCATCACGGAGCTCTTCTCGCCTCTACAGCCCGCTTGAAAAACTGTTTCAAAACTATTCCCGACCGCTTGCGCTGGTCGTCCTATTATAGGCTAGGCTTATCTATTGCTGAATTGCCGTGGAATACCGGTGTGTTCCCGCGGGGAAACAATATTTTTTAGTGAATTAGAAAAAAAAGAAAACCATTCCTGTTGAACCCTAATTTTACCGAAATTTTACTATGTTTTAGTTTAATTTATTCAGAATCTTTTTGTTCATGACAATTTTTCCCATAATTATTCTCGTTTAAGAGCTATTAATTTCTAAAAGACACACATGGTGATGATATCACATGTCAATAATAAAACTTCGTTTTTCTTACTTTAAATTTCAAGTTACTTCTGAACTGTTATATGTTTGTTATTAACTGAATTTTTCTCTTTCGTTTAAGCATACGTTTATCTTTCTAGCTCCTTTTTCTAAAAATAACGAATTATTCTGATTTGAAATATCTCCTTACATAAATTTTAAAAGCACACAAAAACGACCTTAAAGTGATTTTCGTTCTCCGCTTTCTTAGTGGAAATAAATTCAACAAAATTCATCATGACTGAAAAACAACCTTATTTGAGTATTATGTCTTTTGCAAAAATGTTTTAGAATTGATTTAAAAAATTCTTTCTTGTTAAGAAAACCGTTATAAAAGTTCATTACTATACAATTATATGAGATTTGCCCCCTTACAAATGGTTTGAGCAAGATTATGGACATATTACAAGGTTATGTTTTGAGATGAAAAGTGCTTTACTATTGAAAGTTATTTGGTATATTAATTGTACGTAATAGGTCGCCTGTTGAATAGTTTAGGTAATATAATATGTATATTACAAACTGTAGATAAATAAATTATCATAACATTCCATTAAACCCGTCAATTTTGACGGGTTTTATGGCTAGTTCATAAAATAATGATCATAAATATAAAATTCAGTTAATTATGGTAGTAAATTTATTTAGTATAGTAACGGTTGATCTGGTGGTGGTCCAATCCAATTTTAATGTTTTTATTATTACAGATGTCGCATTAAAAGAAAATGTAGGCATTACAATGTGGAATGCTTGAAACAGATTTATTAATGCCTTCAGACAAGACTGTGCCTGATATGCAAGAGAGTTTGCTTAAATAAAGTTATGAAACCTTCACATTTAGAAGATCATTTGAACGTCCTTTCAATTGCTCAAAGAACTAAATTCGAGCCGTTCAACTTTAGCTGGTATGTTTTCAGTGGTATCGAAACACGACAAAAATGGTCTAAATGCCCCTTGCAGCATTTCCTGGTTTACTGCTAAATCGGGAAAATCACACACTATTGGAAAAGAAATGATACTGCCATATGTGAATGAAGTTCTGTGTACTGTACTCCGCCAGTCAGCGTCTGATGTTTTTAAGAAAATCCCGCTTAGCAATAACACAGGACACAGACGAGTCAACGGAATGTCCGGTGATGTGGAGAGTTCTCTAACTGATTCCTTTAAAATTGCCGAATTTTCTTTACAGTTTGAAGAATCTAGATTACCAAATAATGTTTCTTTACATTTTTCCTACGTTCGTTTCATTAAATATGAAAAAATTGTTAATAATTATAATGCGCATATGAATTATAAACTTCTACTAAAGGAAAATGTATATTTCAAGTTTTTGAAAAGTATTTTGAGAAAAAGGTTATTCCTCTGGATAATAGCATGTCTGTTGCTATCGATGGTAGAATGATACCGAGGGGTGATTTCATTTGAAAAAGGCAGTACCAAAAGTAGTCGCCGTGCGTTGTGTAATTCACAGACAACATTTGGTTGCAATAAACCTGAGGGACCGTCTTCAGTATGTAATTACAGCAGTTAACGATATCAGAAGCAATGTTCTCAACAGTAGGTTGTTTGGAAAACTTTGTGAGGGAAGCGATGACGATTTCAATCGTTTACCAGTAACTTTGTTGTTTGCCATGTTCCGCCGTTGTTGCATAAATATTTTTGAATAAAAATCCGTTTTCTAACAACTGTTTTTATTATTAACATTCATCTACCAGACGCGTTTCACCCTTCTGGAGTGGGGCATCGTCAGTGGCTATAAATAACATAATATTATGATTATACAGGGCGTTCGCCGGAAAACGCTACCCTCCCAGTCTGTTGCCGTCGGCAACTTGCTCGGTCAGTCGTGCCAGCAGTTTCCGCCAACCGGCACCGTGAATCACCGCACTGTTTAACACCTCCGCTGCCCCAACAGTGCAGTGCAGTGACCCTTACATTGTTAAGAACGGTTTCTTTGCATTGTAGATAGTTTGTGACTTCAGTCTCTTATTAATCAGTGTTGTGAATAAACGTTTCTTTGCGGTTTGGCTGGTTTGGGGCTTCATACTCTTATTAATATGTACCGTGTTTGAGTGTGAGTAAAATTATGGTACGTTACAGTTTGCAACAAAGAATATTTCTCTACGATACATATGTGAAGAAGAAGTCGTTTAAAAAGTGTCGCAGTAAATTTCGTCGCGAATTTCCTGGCGCTTTACTGCCAGCTAAATCAACAATTCTGCGTCAGGTTAAAAAAGTAAGAGAAACGGGTTCATTTTTTAACAAAAAGAGACTGTCGGTCAACCGTATTCTCACAGAGGAGAAAATTAACGATATCGCTTTTCGACTAGAACTGTCACCCAAAAAATCATTAAGTCAGTTAGGGCAGCGTGTGTCTCGAAATATGTTCAGAAGATGTGAAATGTGCATTACACAAGAGGGTCAACACTTCCAGCATCTTTTATAAGGTAAGCTAATGAATTACGTCACATTTAAATGCTTAGCACACAAGTTTATGAAGTTTATGAAGCGTAATTATTATGAAATAGTCCGCGGCCGACGGTCGAACAATGCCGGAAACTGAGCGCTCGCTCGCCGGGAGCAGTTTCTTCCTTGTAGCGCTAACAGTGGGTTGCGTTTCCCGGCGAACGCCCTGTATTTGTGTATGCGATTAAGTACATTAAATATATATATTCATGTTGTAATATTGTAACGTCTGTAGGTTCAGTCTGCTATAATTATTCTATGTATTGTTTTCATAGTAACTGTGTTCAAACATAAATTCAGTTCTTAATACTAAATTATCTGTATGGTTACAAGCTTTATGTAAATAATCTCTACTTACTAAACTTGTGGCGGCTAGCATATTAGCTCAATATTATACATACCAGAACAATCAAGAACACTACACAGTTAATACACAACATAGAGAGAATAAAGATACCCAACACCGCAAAGCTCATATCATAAACATGTTCTCGGTCATCCCAATCAGTGAAACAATTGATATCACACAGAATAATCTTTCAACACACAACAAAAGTGCCTAACACTCAATCAAAGAAATAGTAGAAATACTAAAGCTCATCACATCACAAAACTACTTCCAATTTAATAATAAATACTACATTCAAAATGAAGGACTACCCATGGGATCCCCAGTATCAGGTATCGTAGCAGACATTTTTATGGAACACTACATATTCAGACACACAAAATATAACATAATTTATTGGTATAGGTATGACATTCTTTGTCTCATAGATGAATCACAACAAAATATCTCTCAGTTCCACAATGAAATAAATAATATTCATAAAAGCATTAGATTTACAATAGAGATGGATACAAATAATAAACTGAACTTCCTTGACATAACAGTTAGCAAGAAAGATCAATTACATACATTCAGCATTTATAGAAAACCCATATACACTGATACCATAATACACAATACAACCAACCACCATCAACACCATAAACAGGCAGCATTCAGACATATGCTACACAGATTAAACAACATATCACAAGCTAAAAATGAGTATATCACAGAATATAAAACAATTGTACAAATTGCTAAGAATAATGGTTACACCGAAAAATTAATTAAACAACTAAATAATAAAATCATGAACAAAGCACACAAACAGATACCACTCAACACAGTACATACCAGTATCCAGAACCAATCTAATAAGCAATGGTACACAATGTCATACATCAACAAACATACAGGATAAGCAATATATTCAAAAAGTAAGGTATTCAAATAGCACTTAGAACAAATAACACAATACATAACCATCTAATAACCAACACTAAAACTGACCAATTCCAATAGTCAGGAATATACCAACTGACTTGCCAACAGTGCCAAGCAATATATATAGGTCAAACAGGTAGGAATTTCAACACTAGGTACAAAGAACACATCAGAACCATAAAATGCACAAACCATTCGACATTTGCCTAGCATTTATTAGATAACAATCACCCACCCACAACTATACAAACAGATATGCAAATTCTAAAAATAAACAACTACAGGAAACAATTATTTACAGTGCAAGAAAGTTATCAAATTCACAAAGCCATTACACAAGGAAAAACGGTGCTAAATGAATTCACAAATTTAACAAACAAAACAATATACAAAGCAACATAAAACACCACAACACATGAAAAACAACACAGTCACACACAAATCACAAATAATAGTTAAGATAATCACAAAAACAAAAGATATAATTTAACATAGAGTGGCGAAAGCAATAAAAAATAGAAATAGGTTGGTACAACTGTACATACAGAACAAACACATCGCTGTAGACACTATAACTAGTTTGGTGTAGTTAAAATGTGCAATTTAACAGCAAATTATATAAATAGAGTGAAGTGAGCAATATAAAAGGAAATATGCTAAGCTGTAGGAAGAAACAACGGTCCAGAAAAGGTGCTGTTCCGAACTGACATGTTGTAACCGCCACAAGTTTAGTAAGTAGAGATTATGTACATAAAGCTTGTAACCATAGGGGAGAGTGGGGAGGAATGGGACACATATGGTATTTTCAAATCTACGCCTCTGTTAACTTCAAATTTTCATCATCGATAGGACTAGCAGTACCTCATTAGCCAGTGAAGTTACGACGCTGAAAGTTGTGGGCTCCAAATTTTGTGTTAAAAAAAGTGTTTCTCGCCATTAAAAGTTAGTTTAGTGAGGTTTTTTAAATCAGAACAGAGAAGGTCAAAATGCATCAGTATATGGGCATAGCATATATTTGGAAGATTACTTAACACCATACTCTTCTGCTTTGTGATCAGTGGTTTGTCTTCCATGCACGTAAATTTCAAAATGGTTCCTTGCAGGAGGTTCGGGACAATGGTCTGCAGGTGGAATGGGACAAGTCAGTGTCATTTGTTTATCCAATTTTTAAGATATGGATCTAAAAATAATATCATTTTGAAGATGCCTGCTCCAGTCATTGGTGGAACTAAAAGAACCAGCAACATTTTTCACTTCGGAATCAATTTAAGTGTTTAATTTCCTACACTCTGATAAAGAATTTTCTATGCACCATTTATTTCTGTTATACCATAATTTTTTTCAGTTGCTTAACCTAACTTATCTTTTTTCATGTTGAACTAGTCCGAGAGTAACATTGTTGGTCATTTTATTTAAAAATTAAGGTAGTGTCCCATTCCTCCTGCACTTTGTCCCATTCCTCCTGCATGAAGGAGGAGTGGGACAATGTCACTTTTGTTCAAAAATCGAAGATTCCATTGCTGTTATTGCGGATTTTGAAAAAATAGTTATACAGTATATGGTCAGTTGCATGTGATAAATACATCCATAGTTCATATACTTCCAATGTTACCACAACTCCCTGAAAAATATCTCAAACACAAATTGTTCCATTCCTCCCCACTCTCCCCTATAGATAATTTAGTATTATGAAGTGAATTTAGGTTTGAACACAGATACTATGAAAACAATACATAGAATAGTTATAGCAGACTGAACCTACAGACGTTACAATATTACAACATGAATATATGTATATAATTAATGTACTTAATCGCATACACAAATATAATCATAATATTATGTTTATGTTATTTATAACCACAGACGATGCCCCACTCCAGAAGCGCTTAACGCGTCTGGTAGATGAAAGTTAATAATAAAAACAGTTGTTAGAAGACGGATTTTTATTCAAAAATATCAATCGTTTACTATTACACACAGAAGTTCGTTGGTTATCAGAGAGTACCCGTCTAACAAAATGATTCATTAAGAGAGAATTTATTAAAATATAAGAGTGAGACAGCTTATTTAAGTGATTTGTATCGTAAACTTGTTTTTACAGTTGCAAGGAATAATTTGTATTTGATCAAAGAAAAGGCACTTATTTCTGTGTTCATGTCGAAACTTGCCTTGTAAAAACAAAATCTGTGTCGAAGACAGTTCTACCAGTGTCCAAATCTCTGTGGAAACATATTCATGAAGACATTCTGGGATTTTGCAGCTTTCGTAAGCCCTTAAAGAAGACTTTACAAAGAGATTTCAGGGCATTTTCAACATTACCTTTCCAGATTGGGTATTAGAACCATTCTCAAAATTATAAACAGCAGAATTATCGCTACAGGAGGAGTCGATAGATCTTTTAAGAAATGAAAAAAAAATTGATATCAAGAATTTTGGCTACAAAGACCAATTACACATTTATATCCGGCTTTACGGGCCGCATAAAAAAAAAATGCATTCCCATGATTATATTTGGCCGAAAGAGGATAGAAACAGGTAGTGCAGATAGTGAAACGCAGCGATTTGAGACTGCTGATGACAAATATAGCACCAAATATAGAAAACTTAGTATCATTACACCAAGTTCAGCCCTCTCACTGATAATATTACAATAAATTTTTTCACCGAGCGTGGTGGTGTAACGGATAGCGTTCTGGCCTCGCATTCGGGAGGACGGCGGTTCGAATCCCCGTCCGGGCATCCAGATTTGGGTTTTTCCATGGTTTCCCAAATCATTCCAGGCAAATGCCGGAATGCTTCCTTCAAAAGGCCATGGCCCATTCCTTGCCCCCATCCTTTCCCGTCTCTAAAGACCTCGCTGTTGAGAGACGTAAAGCAGATATATATATAAAAAAATACAATAAATTTTAAATATATGTTTTTAATCTAAGTTTGTGCAAGGTACCAGTATTGTTAATATCTTTTAATAATGTAATATTAAATATCTGTCCTCGATTTTCAATGTTTAATGCAGTACAAATCACCAAGAGAGGAGCCATCCAGTCACTGTTTGAATAAGTGGACTACGACCCATTAAACTGCTGTGGGTTACACACAATGATTACAAGAACAGAAGACGAGTTTAAAAAAAATAAAAGGGGTGGTGAGTATTTTTTTCTTGAACTTCGATTCGTTGGATAAACAGCTGTGCAATAGCCTGTTTACATCTTGGGAGCTGGAGCGCCAAAGACACAGTGCCAGGTCCAGATCTGATATCATTTGCTATGGCATCTTAGCAAATATTCTAAAGAGTACCTTTTAGATATTTTGAACGATATTTGGACCAGAGTTCCCCGACTCTTGGAAAGAAGCAACGCCAATCCCTATTTTAAAACCTGGGAAAAACAAGTTGTTGCCAGTTTGCGGATTCAGGAAGTTCCACTCTACCTTGGAGAACCTGATACTACTGGAAGCGACTATACACGACTCGTTCATTCACAGCCAACACCTTGTTGGATATCGATAAGGCCTACGACACTAAACTGGGGGCGTGGAAGTTTAAAATAATTACATTAATAGGGGATAATGGCAAATCTGCCCCGATTTTTACAATTGTTTATATCAGGTCGTTGCTTCCGGTAAGGAGGTCGGTAGAGAAGTGTCAAATATTTTTATCCAGGAAAACGGTATACCCCAAGGGTCTGTTTTAAGCAAGACCCTCTTCGCTATTGGTATCTTCAGCGATCAAAGTCCGCTTCATTACACATTATACGGCGACGACTTCTCTATTTTTGGTTCGTTATCTAGCATGAGCGGTGTTGATGGGCAATTGGAACTCACATTTAACAGGCTGGATGAGTGGCCATTTCGTTTCTCTGCGAGACAACAAGGTGTGTACTATTTAGTCGTTGTCGAAATCTTGTAATGGAGCCACGTCTCACCTGGAGGGACACCGTTTTAATTTTTAATGATGTGGTTCTGTGCCTCATTTTGAAATTACACTAAGCTTGCTGCCAAATCTTAAAAATATGAAAGCCAGAACCTTAAAATGTCTAAATATTTTAAAGTCTATGTGGCAGACTACAGAGCATTTGTAAGGTCACGGTTCGAGTACAGTTTTTTTTTTATTTTTGGTCGCAGGACCATTACACCAGCCCTCCTACTACATTTTACATATTACATTTTATGTATCTTTCATATTTGACATATTTTACATTGTTTAAATATAGTTTGCATATTTACATATAATTTAGATATTTTCTTATTATTTACCCATTACTTACATATTTACCTATCATTCATATTTAAAATATTACATATTATACATGTTGGTTATTTATTATAATTTTACATATGGAATTTTAACTATAAAGTTTTGGTACGTTTTGTCCATTTGTTTGTATTGGTTTCGTCTAGATGTTGATTTGCGCTTCGCGTAAGAAATTTATCAGGACTTCTATATATCTTCGGGTGGCCCGTCGCGAGGAGGGTAGGGATCGATGTCGGTAGAGGTACCTGTAGCGATAGTAAATTGGTTATCAGATTTTTGTTGTAGGTGGAGTATTTCCTGCATTCTGAAGAATACGTGATTTAAGTCTGCCGCGTCTTCCTTGTCTGCGTCGCACAGTGGTGTTTCCATGACCCCCACTATGGAGATGGCTGGGGACGGCGCAATGACCTAATCTCATCCGAATTAGTGATGTCAGGAATTGTCTTTTCGCGTGGAAGTTTTTATACCAGACTTGTTTTGGAACGGATGGTTGGATGGCCGCGTAGTGTTTTCCTTTAAGTTGTCCAGTTTTTGTCCAAAATTCTTGAAAATCCTGTTTTATTTTTTGTTTCACCCGGGGAGGAAGTCTGTATACGGTAACGGCAGAGCTAGGAGCGTACCTTCCACGGCTCCACGTTTGGCTAGAGAGTCTGCTAGTTCGTTATAAGTGATGCCGGAGTGACCTTTTACCCACATGAATCTGATGTCTTGTTTGCGTTGAAACTGTCATCTCAATAATGTCCATGATGTATGTTGCTGCTGAGGTTCCACTTAGGGTTCTGGAGTCGCTGAAGTGTACTTTTGGAGTCCGTTAAGATAAGTATTTTCTTGAAGTTTTTTACTAATCCGTACTGTATGGCTTCCTTGATGGCTAGAATTTCGGCCGTATAGTTTGAAGTTTCGTGTGGTAGTGAGAAGAAAGCTCCGTGGTTGGTGGGCAGGGCAGTAATAAGAATCCTGCACTATGTTCTGATTTGGATCCATCCGTGTAAATCTGGGTGTAGTCCCCCCAATAAGTTGATAATAGTCGTGAAGCAGTTTTCTGATTGAGTTGGGATGGTAGGATGTATGTTTGCAATGTTGGTATAGAGCATTCGCAGGATTTCGTGAATACTGGCAGAACAGGCCCCTTTGTTATTAGCGGCGCTGTGAATCTTAGTTTATAATAGCTGTAAACCAAGAGCGGGCATCGTGGAGGGCGTTTTTCTTCGAACGGTCCCATACTATTGCTTAGGATTTTCAGTTTTGATATTAGGGGATGTTGTGTGAAGGAGAGTCGTTGGAGTAAATATTTCTCTGAGATATTGCCGACGGAGTTCTAGTGGCAATTCTGTGGTTTCGATGAGGAGAGCGTTTGTGGGCGAACTTTTCATGGCTCCTACGCAGGTGCGGAGAGCGCGGTACTGTAGCTGGTCTATTTTACGTAGATGTTGTTGCGGAGCATTTCCATAAACGATGCTTCCATAATCTATGCGCGATCTTATCAATGACCTATATAAAGAAGGCAGGTTGCGGGATCTGCTCCCCACCAGGTGTGAGCTACTGCGCGGAGAATGTTCAGGGCGCTGCTGGTTCTGGTAGTTATATGGTCCACGTGTGCAATCCAGGAGAGCTTGCTGTCAAAATTACACCAAGGAACTTAACAGTTGCGCGTATGGGAAAATACAGTCGCCCAGGCGTATGTGGTCTAGAGGGTGTGGGTTCCGTTTACGGGTAAATATCACTACTGAAGACTTTTGAGGTGATAAGGTCAGACCATGTTCATGTAGCCAGTTAGTTTTTGGTTACTGCATCCGTGATCCACTTAAGTACCATCCAAAAGCACGTGGAGTAGACATATACACAAACGTCGTCAGCGTATTGTAAGGTCTTGATCTGTGGTCCCAATATTGTTTCTAGTTCTCTGGTATATGATATATAGTAAAGGGCTGAGTATAGATCCCTGCGGTATACCTCGGTTTACCGTGAAAGGTCCACATAATGAGTTATTTTTCGTACGGATATATATCGTGCGTTGACGGAGAGAAGCGTATATTCCTTTGAGTAGAAGTGTTGGGAAGCCCATCTTTTGTAGTTTCCTCATAAGGATAGGCAACTGTACGTTGTCGTATGCACTAGAAATGTCCAGAAATAGTCCAAGTAGGTATCCGTGATTATTAATTGTGCGTTCGATGTCTGCAGTCAGTATAGCTAAACTGTCCATGGTACTGCGAGATTTCCGAAAGCCGAACTGTGATTCTGGTAGTAGTTTGGAATGTTCCAGCCACCATTCCATGCGATGTTTCCAAAGTCGTTCCGCTGTCTTGTATACGCAAGATAGTAACACAATTGGACGGTACGATAGAGGCTCCGTGGGATCCTTTCCTGGTTTCAGAATTGGAACTATCATATGTGTTGTCCAAGTATCCGGTAGTTTGTCTACTGACCACAGTTGTTGAATCATCTGTAGCAGATGGATTCTTGCTCTTGGGGGTAAATGTCGCAACATGGCGTAGTGTATGTTGTCATATCCCGGGCGGTGTCCCTGCATGGTCTAGTGCTCTATCTAGTTCGCTTAGCGAAAAGGGTCTTTGAAATATGTTTTGTGCGCTGTCCTGTACTTCTGGCCCGATCATACTCTCGAATGGAGGTAAGGTGACTGTTGGAGGTGCAAGTACCGTGGCGATGTCCTCCGCTTCACAGGTGATTGTTGATGAGGGAGCTGGTTTCTTTTTCATTTTCCTGATCATTGTCCATACTTCACTTATTGGGGTATCTTTGGAAATTTTGGAACAATACGTTCTCCAACTGTTACGTTTCTGCTGTTTAAGGAAACGCTTAACTTGTGCGTCGGTTTTCTTGTATTCCCTATAGGATTCCCATGTAGATTGCTGTTTGTAGTTTTTGAATGATAGTCGTCTTATGGCGATCATTTTAGATGATTCTGGGGTCCACCATGGTGTAGGCGGTGTTGTCTTCGTCGCATATGTATGGCGTTCTGGAATTGTTAATGCCGCTGCGTATTCGATTAAAGAGATGAAGGAGTTATAGTTTTCTACTGGTGATGCGTTCTGAGTACACGTGTGGAATAGTGCGTCTACGATTTGTGCGTAGCGACACCAATCTGCTTTGCGTATGTTCCATTTGCTTTTGGGTTGGGTTATCGTCTGTCTTATTGGGGCAAGATAGGAGATGATAATGGCAAAGTGATCCGACCCCAAAGGGTAGGGAAGAGTACACCAATGGAAATCTGTTGCTATAGATGGAGAAGTTAGCGTTAAGTCCACCGCCGTGGGCCTGTATCCTGGCCTTGGTATTAATGTAGGTGTACCGTCATTGAGAAGGATCAGATTATGTTCATCCAGTAGTTCTTTTACTACTTTGCCCGGATGGTCCTCAAATTCGCATCCCCAACATCTGCTATGTGCATTGAAGTCACCGCAGAGGATGTACGGTTGTTCCAGCTGTTTGAATAAGTGGTGCCATTCCTGTGGATCAATCCTAGAACGTGGTGGACGGTAGATAGAGATGATCGTGAGGTTATAATTTGGTAGTGCGATCTGGGCTGCGATGGCTTGGAAATGATGGATGTTAGTTAAATCTAAGTGGATCGCTCGATAGTCTAAAGTTGTTTTGATCAGTAGTGCTACTCCACCATAGCCGTCTGTACGGTCCTCTTGGAGAACGGAGTATCCCCGGAAGTACGCGGCTTTGTGAAACCAGGTTTCACTGAGGGCCGCAACTGATATCTTTTTCGACGCTAGTTCTTGTTGTAATGTTTCTTTATTTGCTACGGCTGATCGGGCATTCCACTGTAAGATCTTAAAATCCGCCATTTGTTGCAAGTAAGTTTGATAAGAGTTGGTGAATGGTCTCCATGGGTAGTGGTCGATCAGGCGATGAGAGTGCTCCCGTGACGATGTGTATGATTATCTTCATGATTTGGTCAATTATTATTTCGTGCCTTGAGGGATGAGTTGTATTATGGTACTGAGGTGGATACGGGTTTTGGGTCATTGGAGTGATGGGGGGTTGTGGTGATATATATGCCTTCTGCTGCCATGCTGTTGAGGGAGGGGGACGATTTGGATTGGTGGGTGGGGTAGGAGGAAGTCTGTCGGCCCTAACATGTGCGGGGCTGTCGGGAGATGGTACTATTGGAATGTGTGTGGGAATGGTTGAGCCTGGAGTTTGTTGTTGTTGTGTTCTCTGACTTCGTCGTCTCTTTTCTTGACTCGCGTGTTCTTGCTGTTGAGGTATTGCCCTCGGAGATAGAGGAGGAAAATCTCTATCGAACTGCAACGAGGGGGGTGTTGTAGCTATATGTGCGTAGTTGTGATGTGTTGGCGCGGAAACTGCTCGCGGTCCTGGGGCTGTTATGTGCTGCGTCGTATTTTGACTGTTGTTGTTGTAAGACCGGGCATGCTTTGTCTGAGGCGTAGTGAGGGCCTTGGCAATTTGCACATCTAGGGGCGGTAGCTTCGGAGCAGACTTCCATAGAATGAGGTCCTCCGCACTTGTTACATCTAACGTGGCTCCGGCAATTCTGTATCTTGTGACCAAACCGCAAACACTTTTTACACATAATCACTGGCGATATATAGGCTCGACTGGGCAACGTGTCCCAAGAATAGATACATAGGGTGGTAGGTATTGCGCTCGGAAAGATAATAAACAAACAGGAATAGGTGCGCGTTCTTCGCTTTCCTGGTGGCTGTGTTTCTTGGTAAAGCGTTTGACTGATATTACAGGATAAACAGAATCAATTTCCTCCTTAATTTCCCTTTCGCTCAGAGAAGTATCCACGTTTCTGATAATTCCAAGTTTATGAATAAGAAAATTCGGGATGTAGGCTTCCAAATTTTTTGATGTCATTACGGGTAATTGAACCAGTAGATTTGCTGCTGCTGCTGTTTTCATTTCGATTCTGAGTCTATTTTTTCCTAGTGAACTAATGTTTACTACTTCTTGCTTGATTTGAGCATTGTACTGAAATATTAACTTTCCGAATGCCATTGGGTGAAGCATACCTACGTTTTTGTCTATGCTTTCGACAAACACGTAGAAGTGGCCTACGTCTAAGTCATTGTTCCTATTATTTTTGCTGGGATGTTATTGATTTGTTGTTGGCGGTGGTGTGTTTACAGGGAGAGTGGGTTGATTATTGTCCCCGTAATATGCGGTCTTGGGTGTGTTTTCATCTATTGCTGCCATGTTAGTCACTACCATACAAAGTCTTTTATTGGGCTTCTCACAGTTATCTGGGATATTGGACCTATTGTCATCTGCCAGGTGCATCACTGTGGCTGCTGCATTACCTGGTATACTGTGTTGCATCTGTGGGATGAGCTGATTCGGCGTGCTGTTTTCTTCCACTGTTGTGAAGTCCATTATGACGTTCCCGTCTGGCGGAGGCTCTTGTTGGTATGACATCTGTGTGAGGTTGGGTGTTGTGGCTGCAGACATCTGGTAGGTGTCTTCGTTGTATCAGGTCTCCAGTGCTTGGTGGATGGACTGGCCCGTGTCCCGGACCGTATCCATTAGGAGCCGACTCCCTGCACTGCATTTTCGCGACACTCGATAACGTTCGGCTAAAACTGCTGTTCTGGCGTAAACACGGCTATTGGCCGTACACGGAAGTTGACTTGAACCCGGAAACTTGGAGCACGATGTACACTGCTTCACGTCTCGCGAACGACTGGTCGAGTACAGTTGCGTCGTATATTGTTCGGTGCGGGTCCAGTTATCTATGTATATGGGATAGTCTCCACCATGTAGGAATTCGGCTCACCACGGGTGCCTACTACACCAACACAATTTCCGTATCTGGAGAGCCGCCGCTGGCCACCCGCCGTCGTCTCCTTATGGTGGGACACTTCATACACATTATCGCAACATCTGCAGTACGGCGTACGACACAGTTATTAATCAAATTTAGAACATCCCTTACACCAATCGCCATAGAGTGACCAAACCATTCAGGTATTTTAGAAGAATATATCTGTGAGCTGTCCTCTCTTTTTTATCACCAGGGCTGGAGTAAATCTGCTCCATGGCTTTTAAAGAGGCCCAGAACGATTTTAGATCTGTCACGGTACAGTAAGCTTCTTACCACTGACATTGTATTCATCAGATAACTTAGTGATGCTTTAAACCAGCTTCACGATTTTACCCGTGTGTATAATCGGACTAACGGAGAAGGTTGCTTTGTAGTGTTCCTCGAGAGACTTACAATTACATGCTGAACAGAAGGTGCAGCGTATGCACCGTGGTGTGTTACGATTTATTAAAGTTACTCCAGCATATGAATGCAATGCACGATATGAGTTTCATCATATACTGGGATTCCCTCAACTTTATTCAGGCGTTAGTAAACATGTACCCAGCAGATCGTGTAGTCCAGGACATACTGGACGTCCTCTGATCCCTCAAATCTTGTGGAAGGGAGGTTTAATTCTCCTGGGTACCGGACCATGTGGGAATTAGAAGGAAGGAGGCAGCCAATGAAACTGCCAAGTTAGCGTGTGACAAGGTCAGAATAGACTTAGCTCTGGTCCCCAGATCAGACCTTGCCTCGGCGCTGAAAATATTTGCCTTTGATGTATGACAGAGGCAGTGGCTGAAAGTTGAGCATAATAAGCTCCGGCTGGTCAAACCGACCGTTCAGTCGTGGAGCAGCTCCTTCCAGCAGGAGGATCTTCTTACTCGACTCCGGCTAGGGCACTGTCGATTGACACTTAGTTTTCTTCTCAGCTAGTTGGTACCCCAGGAATGTGGTTGTGGCGCACCTTTTACAGTGCGCCACAATTTAACAGATTTTGTGTTATTTTCAGATTGAAGGGCAGATTTTAAGCAGTGACATTGACAATGGAGCTAACGTTTGAAAATTTTGGCCGGTTTCGTCCCAAAAATTTGGACAGATCCGCCTACGTTTAAGAATGCATTGTTGTCTCCTTACAACCACGAATCCAAATACTTTTTTTATCTTTTACGATTTTAAGTTTACTTTGAAAAGTTTAACATTTTATATCTGGCTGGTCCTTTTGCAGTAAGCCAGCTAGTTTGCTGATTAATGCTCGATTAATCCGGTTAACCTTTCTACAGCCAACCGGTCAGAGTTTCTTATTTTTGTGGCCCGTTTACAGCCATTGTTTTAGTATTTTACTTTATTTTTCCATCTGTGTGGCCAACCTGTTTACAGTCAGCCAAGCAGACACACATTGAGTTCAGTTTTAAGCTACGTTGTCATACCAGGTTTTAGTCATGGCGCTAATAACCAAGACCTTGACGAGCCCTAACAACAACAACAACAGCAACAACATAAAAGGTTCAGATTATGACTTTAATTGAGGATGACTCCGTGAACCATTACATATTTTGAGTTTCACAGAAATATCTAAACCGCGTCTTTTTCGATTTTTATTTCTCTATAAGACTATTATTTTCTATCACCTCACTTTGCTTGTGACCTGGAAACTGGGGAAGTAAAGATTTTTTTTAGTACTCATTACGAATTTACAAACTCACTATTGTTTGTGTTGAGAAGGGGACAATTATCTGCAGTTCGTAACTTTGTACACTTCACTTACAGGTGCGGTAGTTATAAACTTTTACATGGTATCATCCTTCAACAGAAGTAGTTTGACACTAATCTGAGACTCAAACTTGATCAATATCCCCAAATAAGCTGTGAGCAACATACACTAGTCACAGTAAGATAACTTGAGCAATATTTTCTGTGATTTGCAGGTCGACAGACTAGCCTGGAATTGAAAATGACCGCCTCACCACAAACCGATCAGCCACCGCCGAAGCGCAAGTCTAATTGGGAGGTCATCGAGCATTTCAGCGACTCGCAGTCACTTGTTGGGGTGAGTACTACAAATTCAACGATTCTGGAACTTTCTGAATGTTCAGTTTTATGAATATAAATACAGAAAATATTTTAATATATAATCCAATTCAGTGTTGATTAGTTAACCCGGTTTAAACTCAGTATATTTTATAATCAAGTTTAGAATGCTATAATGTGTTTAAAATGCTGTTAACCAACTTATAGGTATATAATTCAGTGACAGAAGTTTCTACAGCGTATGGCCTACTAACCAACCGTATTATTTTAAAATTTCCCTCAACTATATATCAAACCTGTACAATATATACGTCAGCCTGCAAAATAGAAACACATCATCTCTGGAAAGAACACTTCAAGATAACGACTTGCTTGACTTGCATTCAATCTGGTTACGGTATTCATCAAAGGAATGTTTAATATTTTCTGATAAATTGTTAATAAGTAATTAAGTAACGAAGTAAATTCAATATGCGATGTAGTAAGTGCGATGAAAATTAAAGGCCGGCAACGTTAATAGAGCAACTCTTTTGTTAATATTTTGCTGTTTTCATTTTGGTGTTCATGGCTTCAACGATGTACTATTCATTTCAGCTACCTGAGATAGCATCATTAATTTTGTTACTGTTTTGTGTGAAACTGGTTTGTTTGCTTCAGGAGCAGGTGTTTTATATAGCTCTTTGGGTTGAAGGAAGACTTTTTTTTTTTTACACCGAGCTTGGTCGAATCCCCGTCCGGGAATCCAAATTTGGGTTTTCCATGGTTTCCCAAATCACTCCAGGCAAATGCCGGGATGCTTTCTTCAAAAGGACACGCCCGAATTTCTTCCCGTTTCTTGACCCAGTCCCATTCCGCCTCTAATGACCTGGACGCGTCGACGAGGCGTAACGTCACAAATAAAAATAAAAAAAATCCTCATTTCTAATTACGTTAACCTCGAAAAAATTTTACTTCAATTACAAACCTGTAATTCTGATTGTTGACTAAGTTCAGTTTATCGGTAACTGTTAGTATCACATGTATCGTATCCATGTTATTCCGATCAGGGAGAGTTGTGAAAGCCGATAGCTACTTAACACATTGACTGCCATGAGGAAACTTGGACTATGTATTGCTATGCCACATGTGGCGGTCAATGTGTTAAACCAGATAGCTCTGCGAAACAAAGGCAGACAAGACGAGTAATGTGTGCACCACATCACATCGCCTAAAAGTGAATTAACCGCGGCCAGTGAGGAACCTGAAAGCAATAAGAAGCTATCGAAGCTTATAAAGGACTTCCATAGTGAATAATATCATTGGTTAAAACTTCATTGGATTAACATAGTAGAATAAATTCATTACTGAACTATGAACTGAAGTTTGAAATGGCCTCAAATAAGAGCCATACCTATGATCAAAATAGTTCCGCAATGGAGAAACTATGCGCTGTAAATGAGGCAATGCAATTACAAAATCTTCCAAGGCAGTAACAGTGGGTAAATTCCATAAATCAAAAGGAATCGTAAGCTGCCTGTTGCCTACCAACTTTTATGGTGTCCGCGGCTTTAATGCTGAACTGGTTAAGTTGTCAAACTGTCCTTATGCATACATTTAAATGACATTAATAGACTCTTCAAACTGTTTAGTTTGATAATGATTTGGTCCACGGTTGCCAGAATGGTCGGAATTGTTCTAGGCGATGGTAAAAGGGAGTAGTAGATGTAGGATAAAATACTGAAAGTATGTAACAGTCAGTGTAATATAGTTTAAACACTTTCTATTTTTACAGAACACCAGGATAGTCACTATTGTAAGGTTACATACAGATTCATCGCCGTGTAGAGCTTGCAGATTCAATGGAAAGTAATAAAAAACAAGATGTGGTGATTAAGTTGTCGGAATTACATTTTTCACTGCTCTTCTCACTCCACACATGTATGCACCCATTCATATTTGTCGCTTTTCTTCGGAACGTCATCGATTTGCTAATGTTAAGAACCTTACCGACTGGAATTTTCCAAATTACTCCAGGTTTTCGTTCCGAAAGGATCACTACTCGCTTGACCGACCATCCCGTTCACAAATCTCTTGGTGACTCCCTGGTCTCTACCCTGTGGATCGATAGCTTCCGCTTCTCTCCCTGAAGCACTCCCAACCAGAGGTTTTAAATACAACACTTGAACTTTCTGGAGTGTTACATCACCCTCATACAATTGGCTTGTCAAAGGTCGGAAACTGTCATGAACCAAATAAATGATTTCCTGCGTCAAAAGACACATTCCTAAACGCAAAAAAACTCTTTAGATATACATAAAATGATTGATTGATTCTATCAATTTAAAATAAACATATTAATTTAAAGTTGCACATTTGTACTTTAAGCAGATAAAAATTGACAAACAACTACGAACATCGGTGAAATATTAATATTACTGTTGGGTTTTCTTCTCCGTCTAGTGCAGCTAACAAATGAAAAGACTGTTATGGCATATGCATTTCGGTTTATTAGACTATCATCAGTGCCCTAGAACAAGTTAAGTATTCAAATTAATATTACTCAAAAAAACTTCCACAGTGAATTAAACCTTCCGCTATTTCGTGAAAATAATATTGCAGCATCATGCAAAATATCAACAGCGAACAGAGTTTAAAACAGTAGAACGCCGACAACGATAAACATGGGACTGGTTCACTTTGTGAATCCGAAGGATCTTATTTGCCGTGAATGTCTAACAGTACTACGGAGCTGTGCCCAAGAAGTAGCAGGGTGTTTTCACCTGATATACGAAATGTGTATGACTTGGCTATAACGCCAGGTTATATGCTGCCCTGAGTGAAATGTGAGTGGATAGACTGTGGGTTCTGCATCAAAAGTATGACAGTTAAAGAAGCCTAGTGTGAACAAGGATGTTCCCTCAACGGAAAAAATTGAATACAGGAGGGGGATAAGATTCTCGTCAGCTACAGACGCGCGTTGATCTGGAACTGACTGTTCCTGTTTTGTCGCCTAGAAATAACCGTCAGTCACATGGAAATATTGCGGCTGTGATGTTTATCTCTCTCTCTCTCTCTCTCTCTGGTGCCAAGTTTCCCCATTGGTCCATTTGAATCGCCCACCATGAAAATAACTTAAAACTGTGGCATTACACGGTCGAGTGGTGTGTCTTGGATGCTTGTGCGAAGACAAAATATCCTGGTATTAGCCTTTGTTCTCTACTCATCTTAGTTGATTTTTCTTTGCTCGTTAAATGTTCGGACTTGGAAATCAATGTGTACCGAGAATTTCATAGTGGTCAGACTTTTGTATGTCTCGGACCGGAGATTTTCGGATAAAGTTAGTGGCGTTCATTCTTACGTCGTTTCGAAGGTCAACGATTGCATCGTCTACCGCATTGGGTCTGTAAAGGTACCTTTCCACTGAGGCAACTTCTGGGCAACATGTGGATGCGGAACTGACGCATGCGGCAGGGAGTATTTCAAGCGAAGCTACACGTTGTGACTAATTAGCAAGCAGCAATGACACATGCCACATGTTGTGCCATGTCGCCAGGCATATGCACCAATGTGTGACAAAAATATAGCTTGTCGCACAATATTGCCTGTAAGTGCGAAGACTACCATACTCCACGAGAGTTACAAAAACAGGAATGTGAATAGCAACGAATTACTTGCTAACAAATACGAAATAAAAAAATAATACAAAATAAAATCAAGAATTTGAGGTCTGATTTTGAACGGGAACATTAAAGGACTACTACACCTATGAGCAGCTCCTCCCCTAAAGAGAAGATTTTTTTTTTATTTATGGCTATACGCCTCGTCGACGTCGAGGTCATTAGAGGCGGGATGGGACTGGGGACAAGGAACGGGAAGGAATTAAGCCATGGCCTTTTGAAGGAAGCATCCTGGCATTCGCCTGGAGTGATTTGGGAAAACCATAGAAAACCCAAATGTGGATGCCCGGACGGGGATTCAAACCACCGTCCTACCGAATGCGAGGCCAGAGCGTTAACCGCTCACACTCCACGCTCGGTTAAAGAGAAGTGGTTTGCTTATAATATCCTGACATTTTTGTTAGTGAATATATATATATATTCACTATATATATATTTATATATAGTAATAAAAACTTTAGAAAAGGACTTACATATTATTAATATAGGCTATATATATAGCTTGTATACAAAAATGTTTACTAATATAAATTCTATAAAGTAAAAGTTAAATTTTTCTTTAGTTGACCATTCACTTTTGATAGTTGTGTGTGATATTAAGAAATTAAGTAATACGAGAAAGTAAAGTTTGTGTATTGTTTCTTTGTATTTATTGCCAAGATGCTTTTCATTCTTTTGCCACAAAATACCTAGAAAATTCATCCTAGAGGCCTTTTGCATCTTCACCTGATTTTAACCAAACCTGTGTCATCTTCTGTTACCGTCCTCCATGATCCTGGAATGACAGTTCCATCTTGTGTATCAATATCTATGGTTCCATAACGTGTATGAAGACTTCTTGAATTATTGCTTTTCTTTTTTAAAAAATGTGTAGATATACATACGCAGATGTCATGGTTTCTGCGTTTTCAACATTTGTCATTGAAGTTTTTCGAAATTCACGAAAAACTGATGCTAAAAATCCCAAAGTATTTTCCACTACTCTTTTTGCGCGTACTTGTTTGTAATTGTACGTATATTCTATTCTTAGAACCATTTTTTCGACGTCTGGATAACGCTTCATAATGTGTACCTGCAGGGAAATGCGCCATCTAAACGTAAGGAGATAACAATTTATTTCCAGGAAGAGATTATAGAGTCACTAATACAAGTTCACATTTCATTAGTTTTTGGTAAAATAAAGTTTGTCGAAACACTCCTGCGGGTAAAATCCAATATTGGCATACAAGAAACAATAGTTAGCCTTCCCATCAAAACACCACCAAGGCGTATTCAGTTTCCTTTTTTTTTTATAACTGTTTGCGAGGATCTGCCACTGTTTCAGATAACATGACGCATGCTGTTGGCAAACAGATGCCGAATAACTTGAAATGCTTTTGCCGCATGCTACAAGCAACGGTGACATGTCACAAGCAACAATTGGCTACAAATATTTGGGCGACTTGCGACAAAGTATGAAGACGTATGGGGACATGTAGTAACGATATAAGACGTGCAGCATGCTACATATTGCTCTTTGTTGCCTCAGTGGGAACGAGTCTTTAAGCACAATTTAAGATGTCTTCAGAAGCCATGCTCACTTTGCTTACTTCCGTAGCCATTATCTCCGTTTTTTTCGAGACCTAACACTTCACAGTTGCTAGCTCGATCAGGATCCTGAACACTCTCTATTCAACCGACTCACTTTCTCCTGTCTTCTTTTCCATCCAATACGAGTGGCCTGGATGCCAGAAATTTTGCTCGTTTTAGAACCGAATATTTCTTTCTGACGTTGTCCTATCGCAAGTTCACTTATTCTAAGACATAAGGGTATAGATTCGAAGCCTTTATTCACACTCATCTTAGCTTCCGATTATCACTTCAGCCATACCAGCGAGAGAGATCTCACGAAGCAGTAGTTGTTATCTTTTGTTACCTTGATTTAGTCACGTAGAGAACCTGGTGTACACAATTGTAACACCACCTGCTGCTTATGAGCGCACTACGCCAATTCTTATCGCAAGCTACCCAGCCACTGAAATTACAGCAACCCGCGTAGTGCAGCAAGTCTCGACCGTGTGCGAGTTGCTTACGAGAGGGAACCCACGACATATAGTGTAGCTTTGGGAAGCTTATGCCAGTTTGGAAACCACTAACACAATCAGCCCCCACTCTCCACATTATAACTCCGCCCCACGGCCAATTAGGACATTTTAACGCCACTACATCCCTAACGAGTTTTCCTGAAACGAGTGGTCCACTTTACTAATCAGTACAACTTTAATCATGGGCTCGAGCAGTCCAATTTCCATCTAGGACTCGTCCACATCGAGCAGCAAGATGGGCGTACCGCCATCACCATCTAAGAGGTACTGAAAGCTCACTTGATCCACTGCTCGCCTGCTTGTCTTCATGATAGTATGTTAAACCTCTAAGTTAGGAACTTAGCGCATTCGCCGAACAGTCACTTATTTCAATAGCGTTGAATGTGCCTCACCCTGCAAGTCAACCAATGGAGTATAAGTAAATGTTAGCCAATCAGAATATCGCACCGCTAATAATCAATCATGCCAACCAAATAATTTAACGTGTTTACTAATTTGCCTTCAAGTTTAAAAACCATTAGTGTACAGTATGTGTTGTTATTATTTATATGAGATAAATCACCTCTCCATAAACTAGAGATGTATGAATGATTTATATAATTGTCTCAGTTCCAATCAGTGATCTTACGCAGTGCCTGCAGTATCTCAGTAGCTAAGGCTCAATTACTGCATTTGCCCTATGCCTGCAGACTTTCCTCGAACCGAGACAGTTAGGCGCAAGGGCGAATCACTCCTTCCTCTCCTTCTCCAACTTTGTCGCATTAAGTGTGAAATTAAGGGTTTCGTTCGGCCGATCATTCACCACGTGGAACGAATAAGAAAATGCTTTCAGCTGTTTGATGAGTAATTCGAAGCGTGCTTCCATTTTATCCACAATTAGCTGTGCCATTGGTGCAAACGTATTGCCTGTGTTATTTTTGGTATAATCGGTAAGAGCAGGTGCCACCTTGTGGCTTGAGACCTTCTGAGAATCCACCATTTTTAACCGACTTCAAAAAAAGGAGGATGTTCACAAATCTTCTGATTATTTTTTTTAAATGTATGTTCAGCGATATCTTCCCCAATTTTGAACCAATTTAAACGAAATTTTTTAGTGGATAGGGTATACCTCCAAAGTGGTCCCATATGAATTTCATTGAGAAACCACCCCCTTTACCCCTTTACACCGCGTAATTTTTATACAAACCCACATTTTTAATCCGATTTCGATGGAACTTTGGACATGTATAGTCAAAAATAAAGAAAAAATACTGTCAAATTTTGGTTTTGAAAAACTGTACCATTTCAACATTTGGTCTGCCTAACCTAAACCCCTCTCCTTCCTTCCACCCACTTAATTTTTGTCAATGTTCTTTATAAAATGCTACAGTCGACACCGTTTGACCGTTTACCATGAAAGTTGGTATTTACATATAATTTTTCATGGAGAAGGTTTCTGACAAAAAAAATAAAAACCACCCCTCTCCCTCTTTACACCCCTTAATTTTATACAAACCTATATTTCTTATCTGATTTTGATTGAACTTTACACTTGTATATTTTAAAATAATGAGAAAAATCCTGTCAACATTTTGTCTGCCTAACCTCAACCCCTCTCCCTCCTTCCACCCCCTTAATTTTTTTCAATGTTCTTTTCTGTAAGCTACAGTCGACAATGTGTGCATTACCATGAAAGTTGACGCTACAGTTTTTATCTGGTTTCGATGGAACTTTGCACGTGTATATTTTAAAACAAAGAGAAAAGTACTGCCCACAGTAGCTTTACAAAAACCAAACTACTATTCGCCTCTACACCCCTTAATGTTTTTTAAACATACCTACAGTTTTTATCTGATATCGATAGAAATTTTCACACGTACGCTCTAAATCAATCAGAAAAAACCGTCCAAATTTGGTATAGAAAAGCCCAATCTCTCTTCCTCTTTACTCCCACCGCTTTTAATTTCCAATGTTCTTTACAAAAATCGACAGTTTTAAATCCTGTCAAAATCAATTAAGCTATTTTCAAGGCATGGCAGAATATTCATCAAATAAGTGTGTCCTAATGTCTCAACATGTACCTCAGATTTCAACTTGTACTCCAAGCTATCACGTTGTGAAAACCAATAAAAAATCTACATTTTCTGTGCGATGCCGGAACAAACAGGTATATTACAGAGACAGATTTGTGTATGTTGTATGTATTAATGCCCAGATGTTATATATTTCGATTATCGAGCGGCTTAAACTGATATTAAATTGGGTCGAAAGACAGCCTGGACCAAAATTTAACCTGAGATTCCTTAACACAGCATCCAATTCAGATCGTTCGGGAAGTTATTAGGGCATATAAAGAAATTTTTGAGAGCAAGAGCTTTAAGCACTGAGCTACCAGGAAGTCGCAAAATTAGAACTGCTGCGGCATATTTAAATACAGAACAAACTATAATACCACTAAATATTTAAAAATAAAATAATTGTTAAAAAACTTAAAACCGCCTTCAAAAAAGCACACTAAAAATTTTATACCTTGCTTAGAAGAAAGTAAATCTAAATGGACAATATTTTATTGAAATTTTTACATTAATTATTGAAATTTTTACATTAATTATTTTTGGAGTCGGTGCAAGCCAAAGCAAGAAAATCAAAAAGATAAAAACAATAATGAATAACAATAATACATAAAATTCATATTACAGCTTACCTACAATTGATGCTAGAAACATGTTTCAACAAAACTGAAACATACAGATGATACGCCGATAGTATACTAACTGTAAAGCGTTTACTGCATGATGCAGCCTACAAACTGACACTGTAGCACTAGAGATATGCCTGGACGACCAACGAGGCCGAGCACAGATTAAAATACTGTCTAATTTGTTTCTTTAAACTGTCTCTCACAATAACAATATCTGCCTCACTTCATGCTGTAAAATATTTGGAATTTTTGTTCTTACTCTCCGTTTCGCCTCTAACACTAAATGAAGTTCAGTAATTCAATCTTCGCGATGTGACAGCACTGACTCCAAAAATAACTAATTAATGTAAAAATTTCAATAACAGAAATGTAAAATATTGTAAATTTAGATTCACTTTCTTCTAAGCAAGGTATAAGATTATTTTAAAAATTTGAGTGTGCTATTTTTGGAGGTGGTTTTTATGTTTGATAACTAATTATTTTATCGGTAGAACTGTTGCTGGGATATCTACTTCCCGGTGTCTCTGGGCTCTCCATGCTTTCGGCCGCTGGCAAGAAATAACCCGTTTCTGGAAGGTTTCTGTTACTGCCCGTGTACACTTCTTGTAAAGCAAACTGCCCTTAACACAGTGGGGAATCTTACAGTACGTAACTGCAGCCCCAGAGTCTGACCCGGTCCAGGGTGGCAGCATCAATGATGTCCTGTACAAACAGTGGAAGGCACCTGACTATACAGGAATGCACGTGATGGACCTTGTTACTCCATAACTTACAACAACAGAAACACTTGTCAGAGCAAATGTTATTCCATAAATGATTTTTTCATTTATACCTATTGCTTAAAAGTGAGTTTAAGACTTACACATCGCATCTGAAAAATTTGCGATAATTTACTGGAAGAGGCATGTCCGCATGGGGTACTTAAAGTATCTTCACTGGTTCTTGGTATGTTTTCATTTGCATCAGGATAACTTTTTTCTGTATCTACTTTCTTGCCATTATCTTCTCTACAACGTAAATTTAACTGCCTCACTGTTCACACTACCACCATCACTGTCAAATACCTTAGGTTTAACAATTATTGATTATTTACAACGCTTGGACTCTTTAATTATCCCTAAAATACATATAATTTTCCCTAACATAAGAAGATGTGGACCTAGTGTTCTGCTGCAGTTTTTCAGCCTATAAGGATCCAGGAGAGTTCTGCTACAGTTTTTTTAGCCAATCAGGAGTTAGGACGACCATCATGAGGGGTATATAAGGAGCTGCACATTAAATGCATGTAGAAACCTACAAATGGCTGCTACCCGTCGGATATATCGATGTTTATTCAAAGTACTCACCGATCCCGCCTGCTCCCACCTAGCCTGCCCAGTTCATGAAGAAATCAAGGAGGGTGTGGATGGACAAGCCTGGGCAAAGAATGTTCCTCTGCCATGAGTCTTCGCTCAAAATTTTAACGAAGAAGAATACATGGAGGAACTAAACCGCAGACTACACCCGTTACAAATGTCAGCGCCAGCTTTACCACCAAAACCAAACAACTCATCTGACGACGAAGAAGACACCCCGGCGTGCTCCATACAGTCGCAGACGCCGCCAGGCCTTAGCCCACAAGGAGTTTCCGAGGCGACGACAAGTGATGCAGCGCCATCAACATTGGTGCCAACATAACGGTCTGCTGTCACACAGTATGACGGAAAATGGGACGCCATGTTTGTAAGGCCAGCTGACATAGCAGCCGCCATTAGAGTACTGCAATAAAATGACATCCTGTACCACCCGGGACTGAGAGGAAAGTTCCAGCTCAACCAAGAGCAACAGAAGCAGAGAGCAGTCAAGACTGCTCAGTGCTTTCGCTGCCAAGCCTGGGGCCACAAGGCAGCAGACTGCAAAGCGGGAGAGCGCTGTGTCCGCTGCGGCGACAGACACAGTGTGAAGAGCTGCGACAGGCCACGAGACGCAACGCCAACATGTGCCAACTGCTCGGGGCCGCACTTAGCATTTCACGCCTGCTGTCCACCAAAGCACTGATTGCATTTGAATTGTTAGGCAGAGCAATGAAATTATTTCTAAGGGCGTGTTACGATTTCCGTATTCCTCATTGTTCGTGATAATTCGTTGAACAGAATGATGTGATTTACCGTTTCTTGTAGAATACAGGAAGCGGCCACAGCTGCGTCAGGTAATAGACTAAAGATGCGTATCTCATCCCCTTCGTGTCTCCTCGCCAAAACAGGTGGGCAAATGGATACAGTAAATGCATTTATCGTTGGAACCAAGCTTAACCCATCAGCTGTTCGTCAGTCTTATTCATGCTGCATGCAAGCAACAGAAAAAACATTTAACATTACTACTGGGCACTCAGTAGAAAATACGTCTAGTAAATTTCTTGATCTAGAACAGAAAGAATGTTTTCTGAGCTTGTCTTGGCAAAATTCATACGCGCAGGTAGAGAGCGACCCTTCTCCCGCCAACAAAGGATTTATGGTGTCGCACAGTCGTGAATAACGGCCTGGGCTGAACTGCCCGTTCGACCCTTCGGGAAAATATTCAGCACACTTCCTCCCAGCTCCCAGTAATAATCAATACATTTATAATAAATACAAAATATAATTTGTACCATTACATTAACTTTCCCCTTAAAACAAATCAAAATACTTAGCAAAGGATTTCGATTTTCTCTTATAATTTTAGCTCCCTTTTCTCTCTTTTGAAACATATCCAAATATTATGCAAAATTATTTTAAACATCTAATACCTATAATTAAAATTTTTGTTATGTCTTATAATAAAACAGCTTTTTCAAATTGTACGTCAATATTATGACCTTCCTTAAAATTATGTTATTCAATTTTCACAATTTCTTAAAATTGTCTCTATTTACTTTGATCACAATAATGTTGAAATTGTAATTGTTTTTACTTCCTATAATGTTCAGATGAGCAATGGTACTATACGCCCAATTTATATTAATTATTTCACATTACCGTAGCCACACTTTTAGCTTATTTTATTTTTTTAAATTGCTAATACCAGCGCTTCACTTAAAATGAAATAATATACTAGATACATATTTAATATTTAGATTATGTTAAAATCTTTTATTTATAGACATTTAACTATTTCTAACATGAGTGAAATTAATCTATATTCGCAGGCAACTCATCTCAAAATATGCTAAATCTCCTCTCCCATGTCACGTCTAAGAGATCACATCCCACCGAGCGTGGTGGTGTAACGGATAGCGTTCTGGCCTCGCATTCGGGAGGACGGCGGTTCGAATCCCCGTCCGGGCATCCAGATTTGGGTTTTCCATGGTTTCCCCAAATCACTCCAGGCGAATGCCGGGATGCTTCCTTCAAAAGGCCATGGCCGAATTCCTTCCCATTCCTTGCCCCCATCCTTTCCCGTCTCTAAAGACCACGTTGTTAAAAAGGGACGTTAAACTGTTACAAAAAAAAAAAAAAAAAAAAAAAAAAAAAGAGATCACATCCCATATGCTACATTCGTTCCAAACATACACACATATTACATTTAGAAGTACACGAATCGAAGTTTTTAGAGACTTGCTTTATTATAATCCAATATTCACATAACTTTACCCCCCATCCTTTAATCTACATCAAAATTTTACAGTTAAAAATACCATACTGATTGTGCTCATATTCATACATTCGCTATTTGAATGATTATTTACGTCTACAATGATTGATTATAGGTGCCCCTTTCTTTTGGACATGCAATTTTATTAAAATTTAAACCTCATCTTCCTTACATATCGATCACCTTTATACCTTTTTAATTAATAGTCTGCCATACCAATAACTTTAACTGAAATTTGCTTCTAAGGCTTTATATTCTCCTGTGTTATGATATTAATCATTTGGTGGTCGTGAAAAATTTCGTTTCAAAGTGTGCAAATTTTCGATCTGGTGGAAGATTTTTACTTAGTCCTTTAAATCCAGTTTACATTCTCTTCTTTCTATTCTTTTTTTTTTAGTGTACTTGTTACAATAACTGCTTTGATTACGAAACATTACAAACACAGTACCCCTGTAAAATTAATTTCGCCACTATCTGATAATTTATTTTCTACTTGGCTCGACAAATTCCTGTTTCGTCACCTTTCTACAACTCCTGTGCACAGTCTTAAATTCTTTTGGTCTTACCCCTGTTGCCACGACAAAATGCTGTCAATACCGAACTTTATAGCTCATTAGCTTATATTATTATTTCATAACGCGCCGTTATTGATATCAAGGCATAAATAAACCATGTACAGGATACTGTGTTCTGACGCTTGTTTTTACCTCATTTTTAAAAACAATTCTCTACGTGTTAATTATTTAATCTCGGTTTACTAAACACTTGCACAAAAAATTTATATCATAACGTAATTCTTCCGCCCACGTGATTTTAAAGCACCAGCTTGATAAATTTTTAGTCTCTTGCCATCAATGACTTTGGAGTATATTCCTTCATCCCCTAAATGAAATTCTGTAATCCAATTCCCATTTAATTCTGCAGCATAATACCTCTTGCCATTCAAATTTCTCGAAAGTCCAGCAAAATTTTGTTTATCATAAGTGAGGCACCATAATATCATTTTAATTACATTTATTTACCCCTATTAAATATTCTCAAAATTCTTATCTTTATCTTGTAACAAGGACGTTCCCCCTAATAAACAATTTGTTATTAGATCCTAAATTTTAACCTAGAACTACTTTTTTTTTTTACATCACAATTCATTTTCCTACAATTTAAAACAACTTTGTATGCTTAGATAGGTATATGCTCCAACAATTCAATTTCCCTATAAGTTAAAAATCCAAACTTTGTTTTCTCCATTCCATTTTCAAACGTTCCGTGTTTAAAATGGAATAAAGTCCTGTCTTTGGACACAAATCCAATATTCAATGTCATACCAAATTTTAATTTACTGTTCCGTCAACTTCTGTGAACGTACTGAGCACATTTACAATATCCACCCCTGGATTTCAATATCATTCCTCGGAAAACAGATCTCTCGAAATTTGTTTCTGATATTCCTTTACAGAACCTGGTCAGCCGAAACCTACCGATAAGAATATCGTCTTTAAAGTAAGCAAACAACCTGCCTGTCAGGTATTGTACCGGTGTGGCTGGCAAAGTCGTTAGGGTCTCATTACCTAAATTCCAGGAAATTCTTTCTCGTAACTCTCTGAAACACCCTGCAGAAATCATACATGATACATCTGCTTTGGCAAAATTTGCGTATCCATGATCTGTGTGAGCTCCACCATAATTAAATTATTTTCGTGGCGACGGACACATTTCAGCCGTTCCCCTTTGAATACGCAACAATTCCCGGGAGATTTCCTTTATTTGTAACTTAATATCTACTTCCCCCTCAAGTGTAGCTTTGATCCATCTGGTTCAAACAAAATTCCTTTAATTTCACAATACCTCCCGGTTACTTCTGTAGCAGACAGATGCTTAGAATATTCACTTATCCTTCCCTGCAAATCAACACCATACTGAATTATTGCTGGAACTTTATTATTTAAACTTTCAAATACAACCTGTTCCATATTTCTATTCATCCTTTCTCCAGACTGTTCTTTCAATGACTTCTGTGTGTATGTAATTCCCTCTTGGAAACTGTCAATTGATTCAGATTGCTGGTTAACCATTTTCTCCAGTGATTGTGTAGTGATTTTTGACCTTCCTCAATTTTCCTTTCCAGAAACTCTTTCAATGATTATTGTACGATTCCTGCCCCCCTTTTAATTTCTTCATGCTCCTTTTCATTTCTTCATTCCGATTTTTGATCATTTCTATCAATTGTGATATCAACTGAGGTGGAACTAGACTTTGCGTTCTTTCGTCAACCGTTTCGCTTAATCCGGCCCGCTAATGACTGAGCTATGATTCTTCTCCGGTGGCAAAAATTTCTCAAAATATTCTACCCTGGAGAGTAAATTTTCATTAGAACTTCTGGCTGCTAAACCCTCTAATTTTTCCATTTTATTTGTCTTAACCTTACCAGATCAAAGAAACATAAAACCTACCAAAATAATGTTAATCTTCTCACAAGTGAAGAAGAAAATTTACCCTGTAAATTTAACTTTTAAAACACTCTACCTTACGCATTTCAAAAACCTCCCGGTAACACAGAAACATTAAAGTTTTTAACTTTATCCCCTTTAAATCAAATTACTTCTCATACCCAACCATTAAAAAATCAGTTCGACATCAAAAACAACAAATTTCAAATCACTTACAACCATCAACGCCGTTAAATCTAGCTGCAGATTTGGAAATCTGTGACCGAAAATAAATTATGTTAACATACATTTACAGAACATTTTCATGCATCACTCAAACTATGATTTCTGATGTGCCATAGAAAAGAAAACCCCGCAAAACCGAGTATTCCAGCTGAACAATTTTGATTTTATGCATTTATTATTAAATTAGAAACAATAAATTACCGCACGTTTGGGCGCCAATTGCTATAGTCATCAAACTTTCTTATTGAAATTCTAACTGTACGGGATCCAGAAATGAAAGATCTCTAAGTAGGTAACAAGCTCCATTTAATCTACATATTACAAAGTGATATGGAAAACAAACATCGAAATTATTAAACACACACGTATACAGGGTGGTCAGAAATTTACTCATCGGCGGGTAAGGGCAGTATTCGGGACGTTGCACTAATGAAATAAATACAAAAAAAATCTTGTAAAAGTCGTACCGTTTTTTAGTTATTCGCAGCTAAAGTTGGCCAATACGAGCGCTGCGCGGGCGAATTCAAACAGCCTTCCACCGGCGGTGTTGCCAAGCGTACTCGAGGCATGCGACTGCCACAGAAAACGAAAAGAAAAATTCTCTTCGGGAGGGGGGATCGAACCCGCAACATTCAGATTGAGAGTGTGCCGTCTTACCGACTACGCTGCCAAGGCACTAGAATTTCCTTGTTTTTAGAAGCTGCTAGGGCGGGAAGTCGGTGGTGGGGCTAAAGGACCATGCCAGAAGAAGTCTCGCAGTCGAACGCAACTTACTGATAAAGACACTGTCATCATGCAACGTCATCAATTTTCGTTTGAAGAGTACGCCGATATGCATTTGGCGTATGGCGCTGCTGGACAAAACAGGGCCGAAGCAGTTAAGATTTAGACGACTCGATTTCCTAAGTGTGTGATTCCATCGGCCAACACTTTTGTGTTGGTTGACAGAAGGTTGAGGGAGACGGGAAGTATTGTTGTCCACAGGCCCCACGCCGGACGAAATCGGTTCAGGCGGAGTGTAGGATTTGAAGACAATGTCCTGGAAATGATTGCTGATAATCCGAGGACAAGCTCTAGGGTCATTGCCAACGCATTGCAGATACGTCCAGTCTAAGTGATCCCTCAAATTCTCCGTTTAAATGCAGCCTTTCAATAGGGTCTTTTTTGTTGTTTTTTAATTACCAGGCCTCACATGCCACTGTTTTGGACGTCCTTCACGACGAAGGGTTACATCCCTTTCACTTTCAAAAGGTTCAAGATTGGAGGAAGACGATTTTCCACTTCGAGTTCAGTTTTCACAGTGGTACCTGCTGCAATGTAACGATTATCAAAACTTTGAAAGGAAGGTGCTGTGGACGGATGAGGCGTGCTATACCAGGGAGAAGTGTTTTAATAGCCGAAACAGCCACATCTGAGATGTCCAAAATCCGCATGCAATTTTTGTCAAGTCATACCAACACAAATTTAGTGTTTAGTGTTAATATACTAGGCCCTGTTCTACTTCCTCAACGTTTAAATGGCGCTTCTTATTTAGCATTTCATGAAAACGTCCTTCTGTTGTACTTATAAGACGTTCCTTTGGCAATTCGTAATGACATGTGGTTTCAACATGACGGCGCGCCGCCGCATTTTGCAGTACCGGTACATCAACACTTAGATGCATTGTATCCTAACAGGTGGATTGGTCGAGGAGGCCCAATTCACTGGCCAGCTCGGTCACCAGACAACAACCCATTCGATTTTTATCTCTGGAGAGCTGTCAAGGGCCATTGTTTATGAGACTGAAGTAGAAACAGAGGAAGAACTTTTGGCTGGGATAATTCTAGCTTTTGATGAAATTAGAGAATGTTACAATTTTGGAAGACTCCCAAATTCAGTAACTCAGCGTTGTCGTGCCGGTATTGCAGTTGAGGGAGGACATTTTGAGCAGTTGCTGTAAAATGTAAGGACCCGTATTTTTTTGTTATTGTTGTTTATTGGGATACATTTTTACTACGGTTACTGTTGCGGGTTGACGCTTATTGTAAGTAAATCCCTGTTGGCTTTCAATGTTGCGACTGATAACGTCAAGTTGGAATGAAACTACTGTACAGTAATTTTGTTTTGTATCAGTGACAAAAGGGCTTTCAATGAGTAACAGCTTGTTTACCTTTTGCGGCTTGCCGCGCGTTAGCGAGTTGATACACGTTACCAAAATGTACAACTTGTTTGAATAAGAATAGACTTTTTGCAGCAGAGAAAGTTACGTTACAAACGATAGAATGGGTTTAATGTTCTTTTTTTCCAAAAGTTTATTGTTTTTTTGTTGCAAAATAGTATCAAGGATATTCACGTTAATCAATAAAAATGTTGTGATCGAAATCTAGTGAAATACGATTACATTGAATAAAAGAAGCTTCTTTGCAACGAATACATTAAGTTTGCAGATTTTTTTTTGTGCGAGTAACTAAACGATTTTTGTACAAAAATTAAAGATTAATCTAGCAAGCAGATCAACTAATTAAAAAACAATTCCCATAAAAAAGAATCCTCTAGCCCCACCACCGACTTCCCGAAAAATGTCGCGGATTACCTATCAATTCCGATTACGAACAAACAGTCCGCCCAAGTGGCTTCTAAAAACAAGGAAATTCTAGTGCCAAGGCAGCGTAGTCAGTAAGACGGCAAACTCTCAATCTGAAGGTTGCGGGTTCGATCCCCACTTCCGAAGGGAGTTTTTCTTTTCGTTTTCTTTGGCGGTCGCATGCCTCGAGTACGCTTGGCAATAGCGCCTGTGGAAGGCTGTTTGAATTCGCCCGCGCAGCGCTCTTATTGGCCAACTGAAGCTGGGTATAACTCAAAAACGGTACGACTTTTACTAGATTTTTTTGGTATTTATTTCGTTAGTGCAACGTCCCGAACATTGCCCTTACCCGCCGATGAGTGAATTTCTGACCACCCTGTATATCTCACTATCACTTACAGAATTATTTACACCATAATACAAAATTATAAATTTTCATTCGTACTGTAGTATAAAATCATTTTCGCCTCGAAATCGTATAAAATCAAACATGATTAAGCCGGCTAGCTAATAACGCAACACCAAAGCACTGATTGCATTTCAATTGTTAAGCAGAGCAATGAAATTATCTTTAAGGGCGTGTTACGGTTTCGGTATTCCTCATTGTTCGTGATAATTCGTTGAACAGATTGATGTGGTAGACTCTTATGGGGCCCAATAAGGCATTATTCTGTCGTGGGTCGGGATGGTGAACAAAGCCTGACTGACCGCCAAAATACTCGTATTTTAATAACTAACGATAAGCGCAAATTTTCGAGGTATATGATTATATATCTGGAAACAGTTTGTTTTTCAGAGTTCAGGCATCATTTTAGTTTTTTCGTACGATGAATTGCTAAGAAGAAATCATGTGTTATATATTAGGTAAAATAATATTGGGCCAACGTGTGGATTTAATTCAGAGGCGCGTCGCTGCTGAGGGGTCTGCCAATAACGCCCCACGCACAGTCGGGGTGGGAAACAATGCCTGACTGAACACTAAATTTTTTAATTTCTAACGGTAAGCGCCATTTTTTCGCGTGTACGATTATATATTGGAAGCAGTTTGTTATACTGAATACAGGAATCCTTTTAGATTCTTCGTACGATGAATGGCTGAGAATAAATCGTGTTTTATATACTAGGTAACATTATATGTGGCAGACGTGTAGATTTAATTGAGAGGTGCGTCGCTGCTGAGGGGTCTGATAATAACACCCAACGCCGATTCGGCGTGGAAGCAATGACTGACTGAACGCTAATTTTTTTTAATAACTACCAACAAGCACAATTTTTCGGAAACAGTTTGTTATACTGAGTACATTAGTACAGGAATCTTTTTAGTTTCTCGTATGATGAATGGTGGAGAAGAAATCGTGTTTTATATATTAAGTAAAATGCTACTAGGCCAACATGTAGATTTAATTCAGAGGCGAGTGGCTTTTGAGGATTCGGGACAATAGTGCCCCACACAGGACGGAAAGCGGCGCTTTGAATAAGACTGGATATTTTTACCGCGTTTAAAAACGTTAATTTGTACAATTCATATCTCTCAAACGAATCATGATACGAATTTGGTGTGATTCGTATTTTATTCAGCGTTTAATGTACGTGTTAATTGTTATATTACAAGTCTATCTTATTATGTATTTATTTTCCGTCCGTATATTCAATCGAAGTGGTGACTCCTTACTCGAAATCCAGCCCGTCTAACAACGATATATTTCTTTCTTTCGTGAGTGTTGTGTTGTAAAATTTTAAATTAATTGAATATTTGCAATAATATCCTTGAAATACATGCGTTCAAACATTGATTTTAAGCAATTTCTTTTGTTTATAATAAAATCTGACTAGTTAGTTAAGATAGTATTTTTTTTCTGTAATGACTGAATACAAGTGCTTTCAAATTGAAGGGTAGTGTTAAAAATACATAAAAAACAGCTTTTAATTAATACCATATTATTTATTTATGGCAAGAACCATATTATTCATTGATGGTAAAAATATTTATGACATCAGAGCTGGGCTGCGTGGATATGCCTGGTGTAACCTGCGTTGGCGGTTGAATGCCATTATGTCTGACCATCTGTTAGCCTCACAGAAGGCTGGTCGATGTGTGCGTGAGCGAAGGCAGCTGCAGCTTCACACCTGGTCACTCTAGTGGGGCGGGGAAGACAGTTGAAGGTTAGGTTAGAGGGAGTAGGTGGTCGCTCAAGTGGCCTAACAATAGAACAGTAGGTTCTCAAGTGGTCTAATTAGCATAACAATAGGAGGGGAGGGGCAGGAGGCAGCTGAAACTGGGGTTAGTGGGGTGGAGAAGGCAGGTGAAGGTTAGGTAAGTGGGGACAGGTGGTCGGTAATGTGGTCTATTTAGTGACACACGACTGCACCCATTTCTTCCCCAATTCACTCAAGTAGAATAATTAGTGACGCATGACTGCACCCATTCTACTAACCTAATTAGTGGCGCATCAGTGCGCCAATTGTTTGAAGGCGAACCGCCAATTCCCCACTACTAACTCTAATATTGAGTCACAAGTCTTTACGTAATGAGTTTGTGTATTGAATTGTATGAGTGGTAGTAAATATTTGCAAATGAAAATGAAATGTATTTTTCTATCTGTGTGTCTTAATTTGTGAGTATTTGCTGTGTTCTGTATTTAATTTTTGAATGTGCATCGCATGTCGAAAAAAATGTAATATACTTGCTGCACAAAATATCATCGAGGTATAAAATATGAATTAGTTAAATTAAATAACAAAGTACAGTCAGTGCAATGACCACATATTGTGTATTAATAACATAAAAATGTTTTACCGGTACAAAACTTCATAGATTCATCTGTACAGTTGTATCTTGTAAATATCCGAAAGTACATTTGTTATTTGTAAATAAATGTTTAACATTTCTCAACAGTGCACTGTAATATAGCTACAGTACCAGTACACTTATGAAATAAAGCTTTGTGTATTGAATGATGTATTATTATGCAATAAAACATGTGTTTTAATGTTTCAATAAATCTTTATCATTTGTCAATAACTTGTGTTTTTAATTAACGAAAAACCTATCCACTATTTTTCTATATAGATTGAAATACCTTGCATTCCTTGAGTATGATGGAGTAGTATCGAACCAATATTACGAGTATGAAATATCAGAAATGGTAGAAATGACAATACCGGTTATAAACTGATATGACACAGTCGGCTAATGGTACCCCGGCAAGAGTATCTTCATTTCTGTCTTATATGTATATAGTAGTTCCTTAAAACAAATAAAAAGTGTCTTACGACTAAAAAACTGCGCAAGTAGATCCAATTTTCAAGAGCTCCTATCAACTATCATCCCATATCTGCAACATCTGTTGGCAGTAGAATAATTTTTAATACGGCATCTTATTAAGAGTTTAGGTTCTCAAGTCACGTGAAAAAGGAAGAGAGGAGGAGCATATTTAGAACAATAGAGGAATAGAACGTAGAGAGTTGATTATAGAAGGTCGTGAAAAATAGCAGAAGTGACCATTGAATCTAATTTAATGAATACGGAAACTTAAGTGTTATTAATGTTCAATGAATAGAGTTGTAAAACAGTATATAGTAAAAGAAGAATGTAACAATTCTAGTGAGAATTCGTATTTTTTGGAAGCATATTTTTCCAGATCTGAAGGTGTGTGTCGCAAGTTGTTATGATCCTTCTAACTTTTCAGGTGAACCGCTTAATGAGGGATAAACTATTATTCATGTATAAAAAAGCATATATGGACACAGATGTTTACGTTTAATTATGTGTTAATCTGCTACTGCAAATCAATTGTAGTAATTGTTGTCCTTTGACAGAATATCGAAATTGCGTATGAAAACGATGCCAGCATGTAGCTGAGACTTTTTTTTCAGTGATCAAGATAAGAAACTCAAGTAGACTTGTAATGATAATCGCAGCTGAAAATTCGTACCTCGTTCGTTGAATCGGGCATTGAGTTGTGCTGTGTTCAATAATTACGGCCAGCATCCTTCAAGGTAGTTTATTAGCTGGTTGTCAACGAAAAGTTCAATAAGTTACTGCATCAACAGTTATTACGATGGAAGTTGTTACTACACCATGTTTTGACTTTAAGCTCAGATTTTTCAGTAAAATATATAACACATATCCACGCTTCGCTCCAACTCTATATTTCCGAACTATTTCAGCAAACAGCTATCTAGTTATTGTCTCAGTCCATAACAGAAATGCGTTCAGTGACAACTAATTTTACGGAGTGACTTAAACTTCCATGCCAATTAATTTTTTAATATAATAATCCCCAACAGATCTTTTTGTTTCTGGAATATTGTGAATGAGCTTCACTTCTGTGAATGCCAGAATATTTTTAAAAAATACTGAAAATTAAACAATTAAAATTCAATGTTCCAGATATTTAACTATGAATTCAATGTTCGCTCCGGACTATGGAAACTTCATTCGGCGGAGAGATATTACCTTGTATGATTTGACCTTTTATGGGATCGTAGCTGGCAATGCTATGAGCTCAAAATCAGAGCAACACAGAGTCCCTAACTGGCAATGTGTGATTACCATTGGTAGATATGTCTGTCACCACACATTGGATAATGCACAAGCAACCTTGTGCTGTTGCCCTGTAGGTTCTGCCGTAAACCAGTGAAACACAGGTCCTCGGAAATTCCTTTTGCCCGAGTTCATCCAGTCACGCAAAACCAGCAGGCGTCCGAATTCAGCACATCACGTTCGACCAAGCAGCAAATCCACCATCTAACAGCCAGCAGAGGCAGAAGCCAAATCGACCAGACTCGACTCGCGGGCCGTTCGTGTTCCGTATTGGCCACGCTGCTCGCACAGAGTCTGCCCCCCCCCCCCCCCTGGAACCCAGCCAACTCGCAACGCTCAACATATCACACTTTATTAAGAATAAGACTCGTTAGTTACTGTAGTTTTCAATGACACCGAATGCCAGAAAGAAGTTAAACTGAAGCATCTGAAATACGGTATTATAGGAGGATCGAAGACAAAACATTGAAATTGAGGAATCACTATTTCAGTGGCTTTGTGGTATTACTCTTTGTTCTAATATTTGCACTACTATTTGTGTAAATTGAATCACCCAGAAGGAGTGGTGTAAATGAATACTAATTCAGGGAATGTGTAGAAGAGTGGAAAATTAATAAGTGATAACGATTGCCGCAAGATGGAGTGCACGCAGGCCCAATTGAGACCTTTTTGTGTGACCGGACGTGACGCTCAAACTGTGAAGAACTGTCAAACGAAATTGTAACGTGAAAGGACGTGCCGGTATTCCTTTACAATATCAAAATCTGAGTAAGTTTGAACGTGTTGTTCCATGATATTGAAACTGCTGCTACGACAGTGTTGCGCGTGTAGAATTACTGTACGGAAGAGGGTCTTACACTACGACGAGCGAGTAGTGCACTACATGGCCGTAGCTGACCGTCCATAGTGTTGAATCGACGTCGGAGCACTGCTAAGATTGTGCGTATATCTGATAGGATGGTACGCAAGCCATTGACTGGAAACTTCCAACGCCTCAGACTGCAATGGGCAGATTCCACCACTGCCGTGCTAAGTCTTGATGGCTGGGTACGTATTAAAACAATACTGTGGTGAATGCCATCGTACAGACCGCATTGTTGAGCGGTATACCTGATAAACACCAAGTTTGTTTGTGGCGCCAATGGCTATAAGATGCAACCTCACTTCCTACATAGTGAGGGCAATCTGAACGGCAACCGCAACAGACAGGCACTGCTTCACGCAATGCGGTGAGGAATGTACAAGCTTTCTTCTTTCCTGGCCAGCGGGTTTGACTGACATATCATCCATCAAACGTATCTGTTGATATGATCGCTCGCCAAGTAGTCTGTTGTGTTTCCCCTGCAACCACTGTCGATGATTTTTGGCCCGCCTACAAGCGGGGTGGCAGTGTTTTACCCAGCAACATGTCTAAGGCCACTACATCCACAGGTTCTGATTGCAGGTCATGGTGGCTTGGCACTAAACTGAATTCTAATGTCTAATCGCATGTGCAATTCTGTAATTTGAGTTTTGTCATGTCCCTAATCTGTGTAACAAATTTCATTGTAATTACTTTTTTATGTTGTTGGAACTATCACAAAGAGTAGCGTATTTTATTTGTGTTTTAACAGCTAGGCGCACGTCGCCTCTCAACGGAGGGGGGTGGTGGTGGTGAAGGTGGTGAAGTATTGGGGGCAGAAAGCCCCTTGCTCAACCCAGGACAGCAGGACAAAGCAGTCCCCACGTCTTCACTTCACTCCCTACTCGTCACCATGTGTTCTTCCAGGCGCTTCAAGAACCTCCAGGTACACAATTTCTTGACGATATATAACTATCGCTATAATTACAGTTTTTCTCAGTCATAACTTCACATACGTAAGATTTATTTATTCTGTGATACTTATTAATAAGTCAAAATTAAAAAATGAATTATTTAAAATTTCCTTATGAATTAAGTCTTTTTGTTGTGACTCGTGAAAAAACAAAATGATGGTGTCTTCGGGATAAACATTCCCCGCGTAGTTGAAGTTCAACCGCATATGGTGCCATATCCTACGCTTTATTTATGGGATTGCATGAAATTCAAGGATAAATCTGACGCAACATTCAGTTTGACATTGTTAAAAGCGTTTCTCATATTCCAAGACAACTTGAGTAGCATCATCAGTATTAGTGTTTTTGAGAGCCTTGCATAATTGTATAATTGGAATAATTTCAGTATATTTCGAATTCGCAATAATATATCAGGGATTTTGCTTCAAAAATCAATGTTTGGTGACAGAGAGACGGTTGTAATGAATTAATTATTGTAAGGGAACGCTTGAACTTACTAGTGGAACGTGGGTAATTGCCGCAGTTATGTCCACGGGATTCATATATCGGGTTCCAAGAAACTTCTGGAGGATCTCATCTACGACTTTCAGTAATTTGGATCCTACCGAGCACTCTGGCGACAGGGACCAGTCTTACTGATTTATGCACCTTAGCTACAGACACTAGTAGGTTCACATAATCTCTACCCGATTGTTGAACCACTTTCCATTCCAAATCCTCCACAATGCAAAGGGAATAGGATAAAGTTAATCAATTAGAGGCTTTTCCTGTCTTACTTTAAAATGATAGTGATACACACAGACCAAACCGGGCTTGTCCGAAGCTGTTCGATGATACTCGTCGGTAATTTCTTCTATTTATTCTCAAACCTCTTCCCCACACCCTGCTGCTCCTTCTCTTGAAATATGTGATAGCCTAATATACTCTTCTTAAAGTTAACTATAGTATTTCAAACTTTTCGTTGTATGATGAAGCTTCAGCCTCTTTCCTTCATTTATTAGCTTCCAAACACATCGTGAACATTATTTCAGCCAGCGAATCCACTCCTCGAGTCAAATTTTCGTTTAGATTTGGTATACTCTATAAAAAACCATGAATTCCACTCGCTTGTGACATGTTGTCTCGTTCTAAGTGCCAACCCCCGGCCCCTATTAACTTTGATTAGTATTATCTTAGTTTCAATAAGATTAAATTAAATTTTTTGCTTTTAAAGATTAGCAATGAGCGATTATTTGCTTTGCATTACTGGTAGCTGCGGCTGGCATTATTAGAATTCAAGACCAGACTTGCCTAGCGGGAAAGAAAGACAGCGCTCAGTAGCGATCTATATTGACAGTCAGTATGGCGCGTGTCAGTCGCCGCTATGACGTAGGAATGTCTGGAGCTATGGCTAAAAGCCTTCGTTAGTATGAGAGTTGAATTAATTTGACATTTAATTTCACGGATTTCGACTGATAGAAAAAGCACTGTGTACAAATTATTGTGTTTTGATTACTGAAAGTTATAAAAAAAAGTTGAATTTCGTGGAACTAAATGTAGTCAACTGGTAGCATTACCACCTTTTATTGGAACTGAGAAAGATAAAAGTATTTAAGTTTGTTTGGAATAGTAAGGGTAAAGGAGTGTAACATACCAATTATGTATTCGAGACAGACTAGATCCGTCGGTCCAATTTTCGACCCAAAGCCAGGATTTACTGGTAACCAATGCCACTTACAATGAATCAGGAAAATCATATCACAATACAGGATTTCAAGTATGAAGAAAATTGACAGTATAAACATATAGATGCTAGATCATCACCGTACAAGAAAGAAGCTGAACCATCACTGTACAATAACATGCCATTCACTGTTCAGAAAAGTTTCGAGTAAAGGCCAATGAGCAATAACTAAAGTAGATACAAGGTGGATCATCACTGTGCAAGAATCGTTACTCATGAGGAGTCGAGCACTGCAAGAGATGAAGATTTTGCTTGTGTTGCGGGTTAAAAAAAAAAATCATGGAAAATTTAAGTGCAAGTGAATGAAGAAGAATAAATTGTAGAATCAGCGAAAGGTGCATCAAAAAATCAAAGGATTAACTCGAGAATCTGCAAGTACTGTATTAGCATAGGTAGTATTGTGTAATTGCTTGGTTGTTGAAAGAGTGATTTTATTGTTTAAAAGAATCATGATGGAGAGTAAATGGAATGTAAACAGCTTAATGTGAAATTTGAAAAGTATTTCAGTTTATGTGGACACAAAAAACAAATTTTATTATTTTGAAGACTCAGTCCTAAGTGTTCGAAAATGTGTTAGTAGTTTTGAAAGAGATTCAAGTTTAAATTTGTACTAATGGAATCTAATGCTAAGTGGGAAAAATATTATGATGGAAGCTCTAGGCGAATGGCTAACATTAGTTATGAACACACGTCAAGCAGAAAAATTTAGTAGATAGGCTTCCTAGAGCAAAGGTTCCTAAATCGTGGTCCACGGAACCCTTGAGTTCCATGGAAGGGTCACAAAGGGTTCCGTGTTCCATCCGAGAATTAAATAAAATGTTCGTTGAAAAGCGTCATACCTGCGCCGAGAGAAGGCTATCAAGGTTCTTGTTTCGTTTGTGACGACTTACCGATGCGAGATTGGTTTTTCAGCTTACGCTTATAAAAATGAGGATCCACCTAAAAATGTATGATCAATTAGCGTTCCGTGGACAAAAAAAAAAAAAAAAAAAAAAAAAAAAAAAAAAAAAAAAAAAAAAATTGGGAACCGCTGTCCTGGAGAATAAGATAGCTTAAAACAGAAGGTGGATAAGGTTTTAAAACTTGGAACTGAAAAACTTGTCAAACATGTGGGTGCTTTAAATGAAAATTATAAAAAGCCTGTAAATAAATACAAAAAATTTGAAACAGTTGTTTGAAGCAGGGAGTAAAAAGTCAGTACAATTAGAATTATGTAAAGTAACTTAATCATAAGAGCATCAGAGCACTTAATTGCCTTAAGGAAGTGGAAATATATAGAATACCTGTTACAAAACAAATAAAATCTGATTTTTCTAAGATTTGTGATGGGTTAGTTAAAGAGTTTAATTTGAAAAAACAATTTAATCATTGATAAGATTTTCCTAGAAAAGAATGTCAGTACTATAGTTTTAAAAGCAGGTAAGCCTGCTGAAGTAGAATTTTTTGATAGTAGTAAATCTGTAACGAGTTCTGAAAGTTGTAAGGAGTCTTCTGTGGTGTTGATTGAACTGAAAAGAGTGGGACTGTTGTAATTGAATATGACGAGTGTCAAATTGTTTAAATAAGTATTGATAATAATAAGGTACACAAAAATGAGTATGATGACAGTATTAATGCGGTTTAAGGACAGTCTTATTTGTAATTGTAGTACAGATAACAATGATGCAAACAAAAATGACGATAATAACAATATTAATGAAATCAATTACGCTCTTACTAGTAATTGTAGTGCAGATAAATATGAAATAATAAGAGTGGCGATAATAAGAATATTAATGAGCCTAATTACAATACTATTAGCAATGGTATGGAACAAGTACAATTGGGGTAATTGATAATAACAATTCTCAAACTGCAATATAATGATTAATGAAATAAATAATGGCAATAAGTGCAGTGAGGAGATTGTTGAGCAAATAGTTCATTATAATGAAAGTAAAATGGCACAATGGTTATAGGTGTTGACAATATTACAGATATGAGTAACGGAACTGAAAATGACGATTTTGTTAATGATATATAAGTTAATTTTGAATGTGACGAAGTTAATTCTCAGACGTGTAATGATGTAGTGGAGGATGCCAATGAAAGTATTTTTGCAACTGACAGGGTAATGAGAGTTGATAAAAGCATTTTTGTAACTGATATGGTAATAAATAACGAATATAATATTGTGGTGAACAAGGTTGTTCACTTCTCTAAAGGTTACATGTTTCTGAAGTATGAAACGAGGACGGCAAATTTGTATGTTAAGAAACCAGACAGAGGCATCGACCGGGGATGTGGAGCGCTGACAGCTTCTAAAAAGTGCGCAATGGTCGGGCAAAGTAGGGCAGGACCACATTGATAGGCCTCATCATTGGGCTACCATTTGCCACTTCACTTTAGGTCCGTTATGGGAGGTTGTGTTAAAAACCTCTGCACAAGCATCGAAGGGTGTCTTGTGTTCATCATTCAGTCGGAGCAGAGAGAACGCAGACTTCGAGTCGCCCTCCGGCGCCACACGCGAAGAAGATGGACAGCGCCTGACAGGTTGGCTCTACTGTGGGGTTGTATGGTTGGAGGACGTGGAAAGTGATCGTAGTATCATAGGTAGGGAGCTAGGGTTCTCCACATTGCCAATAGCTGGGGCTAAAAGAGCTCAACGCGCTTGCCCATCTCAAAACAAATGTCATACTCACGCAGCTATAATATAATCAGCCTATTCTCAGTATTCAAGTATGTCATAGCAGCATTTCGTAAGGTAGCACAATAGCACCTTACATTGCAATCAGTCTTCAGCAGTAATCGTAATGTATACTACTTGTATATTTTGAACAGCACCGTATTCACGCTGGGTCGTAATAGTAAATAGCGTACATACGAAGTCATTTCACCCTGATGATCCTACCACGAATATCTCAATCTGATCCCAGATCTACTTCCGTCATCTCCTTTCGGCATGCCAGGTTCGGGGTTTACTGGTATCCGGGTGGGGGCACTGAGAGCAGCGATGTAATAGTTTCACTAGAAGTTATGGGAAAGTGTATCGATGGTAAAAGCCAATATATTAATATGTTTAGAAATGTTATTACAAATAAGTAGTCAAAATGACGAGAAAAGCTTTTTTTGTTTAAGGAGATTGATGATGATGTAATTAATGGATTTGACAAAGAGAATGACTTAGTGAATGTGATGAAGACAACCGATAATGACAAAAATTTCAGTACCAAGTGGAGTAGTGATTTAAATACCAATGTTGTAACTTGTAATCCTATTAGCGACTCTTTGTGTTCTGTGGTTGGCACTCCTGTTTTACGTCCCGACAGCGAACTGGTTGCGGGAGAAATAAATATTTCAATGGATGCTGTATCTAGCCAAACAGTTGAAAACAAATTCCCAAATGATGACTTTGAAGAAGTGAATGAATATATTAATGTAAACAATAATATGTGTATACTTGAAGACATTTGTGATTTACGGAATGCTTTCGTAAATTACGCTGATTTTCGTGTATGGATGTAGGAACAGTATTTGTATATTAAGGGCTAGTTAAAGAAAAACTGGAAATAACAAAAAGAAAGAAATAAGTATGATAATCTGATAATATAATGATAAGGCTGCCATAGCTTATAGCTGTGGCCAAATGTTTTGGCGGGTCTGTGTAAACGCGTTGTTGCCGTACCTGGGAACAATCTCGCGATGCGCTCTCTTTCTATCACTAGAAAATTGCAACGCTGAGCGGCCTGTGTTGCCTAGTACGAGCGAAAACAGCTCGCAACCCAACCCCAAACCTTCCACCTCCCTTTCAATACCCAACACCTATGAATGGGAATTAGAAAGTGTGTCCGTGTGAGGGTGAGCGTGCACGAGAGATGATATCTTGATTTTTAGTGATGTGCGATTTTTACGTCCGATATTAATTCGTTTTAGTTAATTATAGTAATTTACTGTAATAATTTTACCGAACAAAAAAGTTTAGTATTTTATAATTGGGATAATTTAGCAAGAGAATGGTGTTACTAAAAATGGATACTGGGGAAGATACTTATTCTCCTACTCCAGGTGTTTCGGGACTAACGACTCCAACAAGACGCACGTCATCGACAGTAGAACCACCGCGGCTGAAGAAGACAAAAGAATTTCGCCGGCAGAATAAATCTATCATTCACAATGTGCACAAATATTTTAAACTTCTTGTGGACATGAGTGGTAATATATAAACAAATAATTTTGTCGTAAATTATGCAAGTTTTTCAGTGCAGAGGATAACAAAATAAAATTTTGATTCTAGTTATAAATATACAAACTGAAAATAAAATTTAACACGTGGATTTTTAGACACAAATAAAAGAAGAAGAGTATTTCAATAAGTTTCCTTAGTCTGTCGAGAAAGTCTCTTTTTTTGCGCCGGTAACAGAATAATATATACCATGTCTTTTGAAACCTCCAATTATATTTAATGTATCTGCAATGACATAACTTTCTTAACGAAATGACATGAATCAATATTTTATCGCAGAATAGTGATTATAAATTACTTAAAACACGTTACAAACTATTACTACAAGTAAAGAGGTGAATAAAACTGTTAGGCGCACGGTTTGGCAACGGCGCATTTGACGCCACCCGCCAAAAGAATTGACCACAGGAACGCCCAATTTGATTCAAATTGTAAATTCTTTATTTTTTATGGCTGTTAAAGGATTCTATTGTACATTCTCATTTAAATGAGTTTGTTTATGACTGCTGATGATTTACTAATATATGTGTTCTATTTTTGTCCGTAATTTTGTAAAATATTGGATTTTAACACTGTTTGCACTTTTATGTTGATTGATGTTTGATGTTTTGTGTATTTCGCGCAGTTTATTTATGTTGTAATGATATTTGTTCTATTTTGAGGTATTCTTTATGTTTAAAAGTGGTTACTTGTTGTGTTTTGTGAGAGAGAGTGGAGTAAGGTTAATCGCTACACGTCGAAGCTTAAAGGAGGGAACTTGTATCATCTTCGCTTTCCCCTCCCCCCCTCCCCCAATCATTTTTTTTTTATTCCCTCATTTTTTCACAAGTGAAAACGTTTTTGAACTTTTGAGTGGGTGAATGTTACGTTGTCCCATACTATGAGCCAACCCCGACCCCTATTAACTTTGTTCAGTATTATTTTAGTTTAATTACGTTTAAATGATCTGTTTTGGCTTTTGAATGTTGTTGCCTTCAGTATTACTAATGAGGGATTGATTGCTTTTATGGAGATCCCATTATTAATAGCTGTGAGTGGCATTATAAGAATTCGAGGCCAGACTTGCCTGGCGGGAAAGGCAGTGATCAATATTCACACTCAATCTCCTGCATGGCATATGAATAAATAGAGCTACGACAAAAAGCCTTAGCCAGTATGAAAGATGTAATAGTTTAAGATTTAAATTAAAGGATTTCAACTCATATGAAAAGTATTGTTTGAAGATATTTTTGTGTTGATTACTGACAGTTATAAATTGAATTTCGTGGACCTAAGTGTAGTCAATTGGTACCAATAGCACCTTTTATTGTAAATGATGAAGATAAGACTATTTAGGTTTGTTTGGAAGAGAACGAGAGAAGAAGTGTGACATAACCAGTATGTTTTTGAGCCAGAATATGCTGCATGGTGTCCTCCTATCTCTGCATCCACTAGGAGTTGTTGTGTGATTTTCTTAGTAATTCCACAGTAACCGTTGTCCCTTTTCTCTTCCCTTATTATCCTCAGATACTCCAATATTAAAAGGCACTCACTGGCATTTCGTCTTCATCGGCTCTAGACTTTGAGTCATCAGCGCCGCGGGATGTTCGTCTGAATGACTATTTAGGGTCCATGTGCTAGCATTTTCAATCTCCCTGCTAGCATATTTTACCCCCCCCCCCTCCACCCTCCTCCCCGTCAAATCCAGCCTCCTTCATCACTGGTCCATCGTACTCTGTCACTTTCGGTACTTTTACTCCTATCTTCAATGTTTCATCCTTCCTCTACTCAAGGGCGTAGCCAGGTACGAGAAGGGGGGGGCAGCTGCCCCCCCCCCCTAGCAGGACGCGGGTATGCACTCAATCAAAGTTCTGCCGAACCATAGAGTAAACAATGTTAAACAACTTTCAAAAATTAATTCAGTTCACGTGATTTAAGCCTGCTTGCTACTGCTATCTGCGGGAAACAGACGTTAGCGAGGGCAAGGTGGCACAACGTGCCACTCACGGTGTTGCTTAAGTTGCGTATCGACTATGTGCGGTTGCCACGCGAGGTATGTTCGAGCGCGTCAAACCGGTTATTTGCCGCGAGAACCATTTCTATTGACAGCGCGGCTGCCGCGCGTGGCAACGCAACCCAGCCCGGATTGCGCGGCAAACTTTCCAGCCACTGTCTTTTCGTGAAACCACCATGGACATTTCAAGTGATCGAGTAGCTGCAACTTTCATTGTGATGCATCACACTGTATACTAGAAACCTAAATGAATAGTGATTCGGTGGATATCGAAATTGTATTTAGTCCGGTCAAATAGAGCGCGGGCAGCGTGCGCGTGCGAGACAAGGGATGCCCGCCGCGTTCTGACGATGTCTGTTGTTGTTGTTGTTATTGTTGCTTTAGGGCGCGTCGACAGCGGGATCATTAGCGCCCTACTGACGATGTCAAACACAGCGCGGGCTGTACAAGGCGATCCAGTGCGTAGAACAAATGTCACGCGAAAGGATTGTGTGTTTGGTCAGGAGGTGCATCGCACCAAACTATCGCTTTTTCACTCACGGTCATCATGCAACTGTCTCCAGCAAAGTGAAGGAAGTAACTGAGACTTTTTACAGCCTTCGTATTTACCTGTTCCGACCCAGGCCCACCGCTAGCTGTTTGAACGCCCTTGTGCAACCAATTATGCCGCCCCCTGTATAACTGCAGCCAGTGGTGGATCCAGGAATCTTCCGAACCGGGTCAAAGAATGTGAGTTTGCCGCCCCTTCGAACATTATTTTGCCGCCCCCATTATTGCCACCCCGAATGTCACCGACGCCACAGTTGTGCTAAAAAAAAAAAAAAAAAAAAAAAAATGGTAGCTCTGCCAATGTCCCTTCGGCGACAGTCGATTACCCGATTTGCTGCCCCCCTGGAAGTGCCGCCCGCGTGAGGTGCAGCCTTGCGCGCCCGCTGAGGAGAGTTCAGAGAAGCTTGGCACTTTCCGAATTGCATTGGAAGTGTGAACGGAAAACACGTGAAAATAAAATGTCCTAACAACATTGGCTCAAGCTATTTCTGTTACATTTTTCCCCATTCTACTGGCAGTTGTTGATCCAGATATAAAGTTCCTTGTAGTTGATATTGACAGCTACGGCCGGCACAGCAACACTAGCATCATTCAAAATTCCTCCATTTATTGTGAATTCGTTCAGTGTGAAACCATTCTATCTTCGAAACCATTGTTTAGTATGGATACCCCGTCCCTCAAGTTTTTGTAGGCGACGAATGTTTCCCACTGCAGACTTATTTAATGCGCCATTTCCCGACAGACGATGAAACAAAATATTTAATAAATGGCTTAGTAGAGCGCCGCGTGTCGTTGAAAATGAAATTGGCATATTAGCCCAGAAGCGGCGATTTTTTATTTCCTTTTTATTATTTGTAAAAGCATTATGTTGCTTGCCCAGTTATCTTCGCTGTCATAATGCTGCAAATATCACAAGTGATGAAATGTCAGATAGTCCAAACCTGTCCAGAACGGCGTTCTCAAATACAACGCCGAAAAAACGGAGATCAAGTTCAAGCGACCGATCAGTTCGTCGTTTATTTTAATTTTCTAATTGATATTTAAACGTATCGTAAACATACGTGCTTACTACATTCCTGCTTGCTTAAATAAACAGAATTATATGTTCTATTTCAAAAGTACTAGTAATAATAATAAGTTGCAACAAAATAAATGTAACAAATAAATAATGATAAACGAAATAAAATGCTTTTAAATAAATAAATAGTAATTCAATTAGCAATCAATCCAAGCTTCACTTTTCCTGTTGTTTTTTTTAGTCAGGGTGGCGTGAATGAAATAAAAATTTTCTCTCATCAAACTAATTAATTTCTCTATCTACATCTACATATATACTCTGCAATTCACAAAATTGTGGGTGGCAGAGGGTGCTCAGCACCAAAGCTAATCTCTTTGTTGTGCATTCCAATCCATAATGAAACGAGGGAAAAAAGAATTCATGTAAGAATCATTGCGGCACCTTATTTCTCTAATCTTATCTATCCTGTCATTCCGGCTCAAATAGGTTGGTGGATGAAGTATTTCACTACACTCGTGAGTGAAAGTGGGAGTACGCATGTTTACCAATAAGATTAAACGAAACGTGCGTCGTCTATCTACCAGAGACTCCCAGCATAGTCTACTAATCAGTTCTGTGACGCTTTCATAAGGAATGTAGCAAGCGGTCACGAATCGAGCGGCTCTTCTCTGTACTTTCTCTATACTTTCGATCAACCCCTTACGAAACGGATCCCAAATGGCACAACAATAGTGCAAATGTGGACGCACAAGAGATTTGTACGCTATCTCCTTTGTTTGTTCATTACAATTTTTCAAGATTCGACCTATGAATCGCAGCCTAGAATTAGCTCTATCTACGAACGAATCGAGTTGTAAGTCCCATTTCATGTTCCTTTGTACTGTTACTCCCAAATATTTCATAGAATCGACAATATCAATAACTGAATTGTTTAACTCGAATTTCTGAACAATTGGATTCTTTTTGTTAGTTATGCTCATTGTCTTGCACTTTTTACAATTTAGCGTAAGTTGCCACTCAGCGCACCATGCCAAAATAATATCCAGATCACGCTGAATTTTTAAGCAATCGGTCAAATTCCTTACTTCCCTATAAATAACCGCATCATCAGCAAACAATCTAAAAAGGCTTTTCACTTTGTCTCCGAGATCGTTTATAAAAATTAAAAAAAGAAGTGGTCCTATTACATTTCCTTGAGGTACCCCCGATGTAACATCTAGACTAGAAGAACTTTCTCCTTCAACGACGACATACTGCGACCGACCAGTTAGAAAATCCTTTATCCATTCACAAAGCTGAACCGATATACCGTACGCTCGTAGCTTCGCTAAAAGGCGGTTGTGTGGCACAGAGTCAAAGGCTTTCTGAAAATCTAAAAAAATGGCATCTACTTGTGAACCTGCATCAATAACTTTCATTACGTCGTGTGTAAATAGGGCCAGCTATGTTTCACATGATCTTTTCTTCCGAAATCCGTGTTGATTTGTTGTAAGCAAATTTTTATCGTCTAGAAATTTCATAATGTTCGAGCATATAATATCCTCCATAACTCTACTACAAACAGATGTTATAGATATTGGACGATAGTTTCCAGGATCACTTCGATCACCTTTCTTGAAAATCGGAGTTACTTGCGCGATTTTCCAGTCTGAAGGTACTTTTCGCTCTTCTAATGATTTACTGAATATATCAGACAGAAATGGGCCGATTTCCGCCTCATATTCTGAAAATATTCTTACTGGAATTCCATGTGGGCCCGCAGAAGCTCTAATTGCTTTATGATACCTGCAGTATCTATCCGTAATGATTCCATCACCAACTCGACACGGCGTGGGAAAACGGGAACACTATCCTTATTTTCATCAGTAAATGAATTTTTGAATACAGTATTTAGTACATTAGCTTTATCGCGGCTTTCATTAGCCTCTGAACTTTCACGAATTAGTGCTGGTATATTGCTATTGGTACAATTGACTTTTCGTACATACGACCAGAATTTCTTTGGGTTTTCTGTGAGACTCTTAGAGAGAGAGTTAGATCTCGACGTGATCGTGCGATAACTGTGTGTACTCACAACCTGATCGCTGCCCGCGCTGACCGCTGTGACAGGATTGATGCAATACAACGTAATACAGTGCCCGCTACGTGCAGACTACCCTGCACGGGCCCGTTGCCCGCGCTCTGTCTGACCGGATCTTACAGTATGGTGAGAAACTCATGGAAGACATAGATGTGAAGCCATCGAGGATACAATAAGCAAATGATACGAGAATGACAACGGTAGACTTCCTAAAATCATTAATTGATCCAGTGCACATTCAATTTCGGGAGGCGATTTCAATTACTGAAAGATGCTGTGACTTCAAGATTTCTAGCAATTTGAGATTAGTCTACTGGCCTGCAATACCTTTTTCGAGTGTCAAAAACAATTATTATTTTTGAACAGTTCCAGATGTTTCTGACGGATTATACGATGCTCTGAAAGAATCGGCACCCATTTTATACTAATTTTTTTATTGCTATTCAATGTTTTGTTGCCATTCTTAACGAGAACTTACTCCTTACTTAGGTATAATGTATTGAGTTAACCATGTCATTTGTCGATTCCATAGATTCGTTGACTGGAGTTTAAAGTGATTGTTGTTGGGTGTGATGGAGGTGATACAGTTCGAATCTGATTAAGCTGCACATTTGCTATTACACAATTTTTTTTTTGGCACCGTATAATTGTATTACAAGGCGACAGTTTTCGCTGTCCCACTGTGCCGCGTGCGCCAACTCGAACAAAGACACCTCAGTCTTAACTGCGCTCGAGCCAAGTAGTGAGGACCTTTGCCGCGTGCCTAAATAACGTTAGACTGCAGGCTGACCCGACACGACAACAACGCATCGAATCGTTTACACTGTGACATCGCCGGAGCGCACGCTAGTATATTATTTTTTTATAACAGTGGATATAAGGATTTTTTTTAAAAGTAATTAATTTGTATTTACCGTAAGGCTAACGACGGCTCTTAATAGTATTACATACAGTACCTCCAAAAGTAAGACTTTTATTTAATAACTCTAGTTAGTTGCATTGGTTTGTATTTTATTTATTTTTATTACCACTAAGCGATTATGGAAAAGTCGGTAGTGTAAGAGCTGATTTTGTGATAAAATATTTATTACCCTTAAATTTGCGGTATATTTGTCCTAAGTGCCTGGATTCACCTGGATAAGAGCTGGGTTGGTCCAATAGTCAAGTTGTTTCACATATTCTATGTACGTATCTATACTGCTAAATACGGTGTCACAGCCCACAGGCCCAGCTTCATATTAACTTCAGTCATGAATTAAGTACAATGGTGTTGGAGAGAGATGCTAAAACACTGCTGGGTACCTTCCTGAAAATAAAAAAATTTCTGTAAATGCTAAAGCCACTAATTTTAAATGAAAATTAAATAATTGTTGCTTGCAGAATTGCGTGCCTCTGCTAGTATATTCTAATTAATTTGTTACTCGAACTTTCTGTTGCTAAAAATATCTATGAACACAGCAAAACATGTTTCATCACATTATCATCAATCAGCAGCTAACGAGGCTAAGATCTCAGAAAAAAAAAATACCGGTCGTTTCCGTCAGAAGGAAGTAGAAGACAATCGATAAATCGTGTCATCAATAATATCTTAGATTATTTTCTGTGGTACACCATACAAAAGACTTGCCTTTAAGAAGAGCAACATCAAGGTGTTCATGAAGACCTGTTGAAACTAAGAATTGATTCAAGTGCCCTTGTTTTGAAACAGCAGATTGAAAAATTGGGATGAAGATAAATCTATACAAGAACCATATTATTAGGTACACAGTTAAAGAGCTAAAGGTTAATTATGATTTTAAAGTGGGGAAGGAGCTACTTATTGAAGACTCGAAATGAAATACCTTGGTGTAACATTTGATACCAGGGTTAACTGGGATGGACACATTGGACAGGTAATAGGAAAGTGGTTCAAAATCCTTCACCTGTTAGAAAGAGTGTTGAGGGCATGTACTAGAAAAGTTAGGGAATTGGGTTACAAAACTCTGGCCAGACCACTGCTGGAATATGTTGGCGTAGTTTGGGACCCACATTTTAGGTATGAAATACAGGAATTGGTGCAGAGGAGGGCTGCGAGATTTGTCTTTGGAAATGACCTGCAAAATACAATCGGTAATTAATATGATAAAGGAACTGGAGTGGGTTTCATTGGAGGATAGACAGAGAGTGAAGAAAGTCATCGGAGTGTACAAGGCCTATACTGGAGATGAAGCATGGAAAGATATTGGTGGGAAAATTGAGAGTGTTGCTTGGCGGGGCAAGGTTGACCATGACCACAAGCTGGCACTTTATTTCAGGGATAAGTGTGTGGTAAAATTTTCTTTCGTAGGAGATGGTGTAAGGGCTGGAAGTGATGAATAATTTACCAGAAGCACTGAAAGAATTTGAAATAAAAAATTAGTAGAAGCAAAAATAGATTGGAAGAGGAAAGGAGAAAGACGGGTGTGCAGGGAGGGCCGCTCCATCGCAATTTTATCAATTATTATTATTAGGTTAAGAAAAATGCGATGTAGTTATATCTCCCCACAGATTCAAAATGAAACCATTGCCCTGTGCGGCTTAGTCATTAAAAGTGAAATTATGCAGGCCGCAATGAACAATTATATTGTATTGGCAGATGAGACGTGTTATATAGCTGGTAAAGAACAATTTCCCATAAAAATCAGTTTTTAATCACGTAGATAAAAATACAATCTGCAAAAAATTTCTCGAATTCGTAGAACTGATGGCGTTGATTGACAAATCATAGCATCAAAAATTAAAAACGAAGGACATGGACGTGCCAGATGTGTAAGCCAAGTATATGAAGGGTGTTCTACATTAGCGGGTGATATTGGTGGGATTCAATTTAAAAAAAAAAAAAAAAAGCCTTGTATTTTCATTCCGCAATCCACAGATTTAACCTGGTTGTAGATAATTTAAATCAAATTACCGAAATATGGAACACAATTGGTACCATATAGTACATCATAAACTTTTTACAAGATACCTTTTTACGGATAAAGTACATGCCAAATATTTTAGCTTTTAATTGGGATCCGCTGCTCTCAATAATATACGTGTTTTGCCATTTTAACGAGCGTTTTGAAGACATAGTCAATGGACTATCGAATGTTTCTAGAGAAAGGAATGATGCGGCAAAGAAAGGTGCTTACCATTTACAGTGTGTTGCTATGAAGTCAGAATTCATTATATGCGTTGGATTGAATACTAAGGATTATGGGAACCTGTTGCCACTGCATTACAATCAAAGACGATTGACATGTATACATGTATGGATCTTATTATTAGAGTAATCTCTGTCATAAAAGATCATCGCAGCAACGCAGACACGGAGAGCTAAAATATTTTAAACACATGTACTAGAACTGCAGCTGCCATTGGGACCGATTTGAAAGCCGGGCGCATTGTATTTGTCCAACAACGTAATTCCAATCACCATGCTGAGTCTATACGATTTTTGAAAGGTATCTGTTTTCATACCTTGTGTAAATTCCTTGATAGCGTCTCTGGAGCAGTGTTTTGGGATTATATATTGCGCTTTTACGCGTTTTGTTTTAAATCTTACTCTATTTAGTAAATAATCAATTAAGGTCAGAATTCAGTTTCAAATCGTATTACATGCCTTACATTAAATCATGTCAGTTTGAAAAATAATCTACTTAATGTGCTTCAATTGTGGCGTCCAGGTCTTCGAGGTCTACGTCCTGAATCAAAGTTGATTCCGTGCGTTCAATTTCTTTCAGTAGTTTTCTTTTTTTGGGTGGGAGGGATACAAAACGTCGACAACTGCCAATTGTGTGCTGTGTGAAAAGTACAATTGCAGATACTAAGGCAGAACGTTTTACTGACGCTTGTCCCATTAGGTCTTTTGCCGATAACATCAGTTTCAACAGCAACACCAAAGCTTGTCACTCGTTCTTTGATCAAACTGATGCAATGATCCATGATTCAGGAACCTCGTATTCTTAGCAAGCTGATATTAAAATGTGTTTCTTTGCGATGAACATAAACGTTTAAATATAGATTATTATTTGGGACGTCCACTCATCAAACACTCAACGAAAATCTTTGACATTGTTTCTTGAAATATTCAAACTGATCAATTATGTCAACGTGTACGGAATTTGAAAACTTTGTTATAATAGATCTTACAGCATTAGCAAATTAGGAAATTAAAATCCACTTTTTGAAAAGAAATCTCAAATCCGATGAAGTACAGTTTAAAACAACAAATTTTAACACATCATTTATTAAATAGAGTTTGAAATAGGTGTCAGTACTGGTAACCTTCTTCTTGTATTGTTTCTACTTCGTCTGTACGATCTGGGACATAGGATTACAATAGGGCGACATAACTCAAATTACAGTAATGTATACAACAAAAACAAACTAGAGTTCTTATAAAAACGTAAAACTGAATACATTTACTTATGATCACTAAGGAAGACATTTGTTGCCGTGAGTCAAATGTCAACTTGACGGTTACAGGTAAACGGGGCGATACAACCGGTGGTGCAGTGGTTCCTAAATTGTTCCGTGGAAGGGTCACAAGAGTTCCGTGTCCTTCCGAGAATTATATAAATCGTTCGTTGAAAAGAGTCATAACCGCGCCATGAGAATGCTATCATGGTTGTGTTTCCATTTGTGACGGCTTACCCATGCGAGACTGGTTTTTCAGCTTATGCTTATAAAAATGGGGATCCGTCAAAAAAAATCTATTATCAATTAGGGTTCCGTGGCCAAAAAAAAAATTGGGAACTGCTCTGGTAGAGAACGAGTCGGACCGGAAAGTGACGATAAGGAGGCTAGGTGACGGAGACTGAAACATGTCTTCACCCCATTTTACGGATTGCGGATCCGCTTAATTAGGTGCTGGATCCGCCAGACTGCCAAATGATGCGGGATCCGGCATTGTTGGATTGAAATCCACAGTTACATTCTAGTTAAAGTTTAAGTATGTTATTGGTTGATTTAAAAATACTATAACTTAAAAATTTTTGATTATGAAGTCGAACTATGGGATAAACTATGGAAGGAAAGGGTATGACAACAGAAAATCTTGGAGAACTAGGCCTTATGAAAGAGTTGATAGAGGCGGTAATATCCTTTTGTGCGAAAAAAAAAAAACAAAAAAAACGCAATCCTAATTTCCTTGGCTCAGCCTTGTACAACAAGCAACATACAGAGTCCTTCTCTGTACTGCATCTTGTTAAAACTTGGCTGATGTCATCGATGCTAGAGAACCATCTAAACTGTCTGTGTATGCTAGGTGTACACAGAAAATTTTTATAAGAAAATTATTTTAAAATTGCAGATGAAGTTGTTCAAAAAATTACTATTAGTTTAATTGTAATATTTATTAATTATATTAATTAATTAATTAATTAATATAAACGTATTCCATTAATAAATACTTTTGTAGCATGCATATTATCAGTTTTCTCTTGCCTGCCCCCCCCCCCCTTTTGAACAAAATCCTGGCTACGCCCTTGCCTCTACTTATCATGTACTTCTTCGCTGGTGCTGGAAACTTTCATATTAAGATTTCTAAAAATTCTATTCCACAGTCGCCCAACCTTTTCCCGTCACCAACGTATCTTCTAACTTCTTACCCTCTCCAAATGTTATCTTACGTCCAACTTCTGATTTGTTTTCTCTTGTATTTCGAGGAATTCCGCTCCTTGCAAATAGTGTGCCCTCTAACTATACTTCCGGCTGGTTCTCTTTCTTCCTAGGTCTAACGTGGTGCTTCGTTCCGGCCTCCCTTTCTTTCTTCTTAGCTATATCCGACAGCGGCAGATACGAGTTCAATGGTTTCGCTCTTACCTTCTGTGTTGGGTGACACGGTTTTCATCCTTCCATTGCGGGACAAAGCTTCTTTCCGGACCTCTCCTCTGATCTGTCCTTCTCTCGTCCCTTGCATCAAAGTTTTGTCCTCTAATCCTCCTCCAAGCGTCAACTCTCGTCCATGCTTTCTGACAGTACGAATTTTCTGGCCCATAACTGAAACCTCTTCCATTTTCCCTTTTGAAATTTTCTTCCCCCAAGCGCTCGGAAATCTTCGGGTCTGTTTCGCTCCTGGTCCCTTTCCCTTCTCATTCAATGCTCCTGTGCGTCTAGTCTACCCAGCATGTCCACCGCCTCTCTCTCGTATGGACTTAAGTGTTTGCACAGGGAGTTGGGCTTCCATCATTCGGACATTCTCTCCTTCGCTGTGCGGCTTGTCTGGGCCGTGGCATAGTGCATATCACCTCATAAAAAATCTGCTTGTGAGTCATCTGCCGGGTTATAGTGGCTCCCCAATGTCAGTTCTGTTTTGAGAGCAATTTCTCGCACCGCCAGCCCGAAATTACCGGTGCATAAGTTCCCAGTGTTCAGTAAAGAAATTTTCAAAATTCTTAATGCACTTCAAAGGATTGGTAGGTAACATCTTTCCACTAGTTCCCTTCGTCCCTAACAGCCACGGACGCAACCTAACAATGATTTGTCTCGTGGTTTTTTTTGAGCTCTTCCTCCACCACCCCCGATACCTGGAATTTTATATTCTTCCTATTTAGTAACCCGGCTGCCCCCATGTTGTGTCCCTCGAGGTTACTCTGTCCAGTCGAGGATTCGCCAGGATCTTTAACGGCAATTCACGGTTAATACTTTCTAATTATATACATATTTATTTACAGAAGCTAACTGAAGATGTATACACCAATAACTGTATATATATTTTACACAGACGGAAATAATTGTGTATGTGCTCAGGTGGATTCGCTCTTTACTTGAGTTATAATTGTTTCAGTACTGATAAAACTGGAGCAGTGGTGCCTTGATAACCACCGGGAATGAGGAGGGCGAGCTTAAATGTTGTGATTTATTGAAACCCCTGTCACACTGACTTACTAGCTGGTACCGACTCCAGTCCGAGTGCAACCCCCACCCTGCTGCGGCCATAGTGGCAGTTTGCGTTCCGCTATCTTGCACTTGGCAACTGTCGAATTGTAGATTCGTATTCTATCTACTTTTCCGGTACTTTGATTAATTTTGGGTGCTCACCAGGTGATATATCCGATTCACTATATCTACGAGTATGTCATTCCTTATAACCGTGGGTACCTGTACCTTTGATCTCTCGTCTACTAAGACTGTAGTGGAGGCTTCACTCCTCAACACGTCGTCGCATCTTCGTTTCACTTTCATCGATAGCCCTTTCACTTCAACCTACACCTCCCAATAGTCCTTTCTGACAGTCTGCCAATGTACCTCGATTCCTTCAATCCTGTCTTTCTTTACTTGTAATTACAAGGCGCCTGTTTCCTGGCACCGACAAAAGGTCTGTATAAAATTAATGAACTGAACAGATAACGTCTTTACTTGCACATATCAAGGTACAACTCTAGGTCTCTCTTCAAACTGGGATATGTGGTCTTCAAATCTCTCCTAAAAATCCCCAACCCGGCAGTCTTTCTGTGACAATGTGGAATGGAGAATTTTATATCGGATTATTCGTATTCGAATTTCCAAATCTGGGATGAAGAATTTCAATATTGGAGTTGAGGTCAGCATTCAAATTTTCGAATTTGGACTGGAGAATTTCAGTATTGGATTTATGATGGTATTTAAAATTTCAAAGTGTAATTTTTAGGATTTGATTTGTCTGCTCTTAAATTTACTGATTTGCTCTAATTTCGGCTCTTAAACTATTAGTAAAATCAGCCCAACTCAGATCGATGACTGCGGCTTAACCCTCCATATTTACAATCTCCTTAGGAAGATTGAGTGGCAAGAACGTGGAAATTTACCACAAGTTAAATGATGAAACAACTATAGCATATACATTGTTAGCATGCTAAGGAAACCAGGAAGTCCAAATTTCTTAGCTAGCCTTCAAGATAAAAAGATATTTTTGTTTTTGGCTTTACTTCTCTTTGACATCGAGGTCATTAGAGGCGGGAAATAATGGAGGCAAGGAACGAGAAGGAATTCAACCATAATATTTTGAAAGAATCATCCCGCCATTCGCCTGGAGTGATTTGGAGAAACTATGGAAAACCCAGATCTAAAAGCCCGGACGGATATTCGAGCCCGCGTCCTCCAGAATGCGAGGCCAGAGGGGATAAAATAAATTTTGTCATCTCCAGTGACAAATGAAAACCTGAGTTCTGTTTATTCAATGAATTTTCACGAAGGACAAAATTTATAAAAAATCGGTAAAGTAACACCTCGGATATGCCAAGCCAAAAGATCGCTGTCTTTGATAACTGTTATTATTCTGTTCAGTGTGGTCTCCACTTGCACTATCCTAATTTTCAGCTTTATTATTTCTTTTTCAGATTTTATATTCCTCCTGTTACTTCTTTTCACCGAAAAATCCTTCTTAGAATCACCATCAAAGTACATACAAGCAAACCAATGGATAGTGATAGTCGTCATAATGCTGCCGTCATACCACCACATAATATTCTCGCCACTGGAGCCACTTAATTAGTTTGCTTTAATTATTTAACACAGTCCTGCCGAGCGTCGAACCATGTGATAAAATATTTGTTTGATTAGTGTATTAAAATTTTATTTAATTAGTCTTTCTTTAAACGCTGTTATTTGTTCGTTAGTGTCCAGTCACCAGTTGAGGTAGCACATCGGTTTCTGAGAGTGCGAGAAAAAAGGCAGTTCCCTATAATTACTAAATGAAAGTCATCATTCTTTATGCCTCACACACTGACACACCGATTGTCCCCCAAACAAAATTATGATTAGCTATCGAGATCTCTTGTTCCGAAAGATAGTAGGTTCTTAAATATAAAATAGCATTAACTGCTAATACGCCGAGATGTAATAATACTGAATGTTCGTGCTAGATCAATTGAATAAAGTTCTCATTAATTACTCATACAACAATGGTTCCAAAATTACTGGCTATATTTGAATTTCAGTAACCAATTATTGTTAATTTCATAAACGGAAAACCGCCGGAGATTAAAAACCTCTGATTTTAACAAATTATCATCGTTTGTAATGGTTCCAAATGTTACTCTTCCGTTACACAGACCTTGATTCAAGTTTATACCTTGAATTTTAGAATTTTAACTACATTCGGGTTCAGAAATTCTGAAGTTAATTGCCGTGGTTGTCTTTTACTTTAATTTAAAAAACTGGCAATCAGTTCCGAAGTTGGCTGAGCATTTCGTTTCAGACCTTAATTCAACATTATCACTTTGCATTTGGTCCACAAAATTTTCAGCGCATGGCACTTACATCTGAACAACTCGCTTCTGTTTTTTACATTATGATCTCTAAACACTGTCATAATAATACAACAAAAGTATATCTCAAGACACAGAAAACACGCAACCAATAAAACAAAACATCCAAACAAGAAAAATTCAAACCAGCGAAGCAGTAAAGCAACAAAGCAAAAATTAATAAACCCCACTTTTTTTCTCACAACTGTGGATCTTCACTCCAGCTTTAAGTTATGCATTCAGGTTACAGTAACTAAGATAAAGAAAACAAATTTGTTTCCGCTGAAACACCTTTTCTCCAGATTTCTTCTTTCCGGAACCATCAAGTGTGAACTCGGCAGGGGATTCATTAACCCGTCCACATCGATCTCACGTCTCCCTGATGGTTGAACTCCCACATTTATATTCTACTTACAGGACTTTAATCTTAAGACAGTGTCACCATGCAAAATTTTTTTCCAAAGAAGGTGACATAATAACAGTCCATAGCTGAATGTTTTTTGGTTGATAAATTGCTTCTATTTCTATTTTCAACCTATTCCATCGTCTCTTACAGGTTTGTCGGTATCAGAAGAATCTCTCTGCAACGTGTTTAACCCTGCATACGCCGCCTAAAAACTATTACGTTTGCGACTGTATGTTCAACGCTTTATGAAATTGCAGAGAATTTTTACATAAAATACAAACATGATTAGATACTATGGCTGATGGCATAATTTTTGGAACGCCACGCTGATGGAGAGGTTGTGATTATTTACAATTGATGACAAGGATACTTTTGTGTCTCTTGAACTTCATGCCAAATCAATGATGGAGGTGAGAGAGAAGAAGTTGCCGCTAGGTACGAGGCCTATTGTTTTAAGTAAGTACCGTTTTGTCACACCGTGGCTGCAGCGCTACGGTCGGCGTTCCGCGCATGCTCACTGGGTACCTGCATCTCTTGCCTACGCACTGACACCATTACAGTCTAATTCTTCCTTGTTTACGTTGTTCACTGAGTGTTTAAGATGCCTCCGATGATCGTGAGTCCCGCCGACTGTGAAGTACGGGCTGTTATAAGATTTCTTTGTGATAAAGGCCTAAAACCGATCGATATTCATCGTGAGATCTGTGCAGTTTACGGACAAAACATTATGAGTGATGGAATGGTGAAAAAGTGGGTGAGAGCATTTAAAGATGGCCGCACAAATGTACATGATGAACAACGGAGTGGGCGTCCTTCGGTCGTTAATGAAAGTTTGGTGCAGAAAGTGGACAATAAGGTGAGAGAAAACAGACGCTCTACGATTTCCTCCTTGTGTGATGACTTTCCTAATGTTTCTCGTAGTTTTTTGTATGGCATTGTGACCGAGCACTTGAATTACCGAAAATTGTGCTCACGTTGGGTACCGAAAATGTTAACGGATGTGCACAAAACCAAACATTTAGGCAGTGCATTGACTTTTCTTGAGCGGTACCGCAATGATGGTGATGATTTCTTAAGCCAAATTGTTACGGGCGATGATGCACTTGAAGAAACACCTGGGTGGACAGCGTCTTGAAGACGTTAACGAAGTCAAAACAGTAGTGATGCAGTGGTTAACAAGTCATGCGGCAGACTTCTATGAGGAGGGTTTTCAAAAACTGGTACTACGTTATGACAAGTGCCTCGATATTGAAGGAATTATGTAGAAAAGTAGAGTAAGGTACAGGCTTTCATGTAAAAATAAAATTATTGAGATATATTTTACGTCTTTTTTAATTTCAAAACGGTACTTACTTAAAAAATATGCCTCGTATTTTGGTTTATTACCGGGCCAGTATGCTTTGCGTTTATTTTGTGCTAGTTTATTATAGCCGACGAGTATTAGTACGTGTATTAGTGGTATCAATCGAAAGTTTGTTGGTCTCAGTGGTACCGTAATTTGAGTGGTTATCGGTATTTCTTGATAATTCTTTTCGTTTATCTTAATTGTGGAGTAATTAAGCTTACGTCAAAACTAAAAAAGGAAGCTCTTTTTATAGTTACGACTTGAAGGGTAAACTTGCGGAACATTGATATCAAAGAAAAGTGTTAATATAATCCAACAGTTTTATAGGTACCGAATGTTTAGGAAATATTTTGAGAGGGTTGGAAGAGTATTAGAAATTTGCCTGGCAGTTATTCCGAGTAGCTGGAATCTTCTGTGAGAAAACATTTGTACCATAGGTCGTTGGTCTGGATAACAAGAAACTTTATAAAAGATGTGTGTAGAACGATAAAAATTGAAAATTTGAATGATTGGTAGCTCGAACGTTTGAGCGCGTCTTCTTGCCTAGCATAATCCATTAAACTAGCACTCCACGACCAGACAAATGTTTAAAGAATACATTTTATTGAAGCGCGTTTTCTTATGGGAAGGTGCATTGAGATAACATTGACCGGCTGCTGTTTGAATTTGGCGGTCGAAACTATTTCAATTTCCTGTGCAAGTCTCCGCACAGCGATATTGTGCGAGATGGGACTCAGTTATTCATTCTACCTTGTTCCATTAGCTAGAAATTCAAATCAGCAATATTTTTTACCCCGCTTCTCTTTTAAATATTTTGCAAACTACCTGAGCAATTCATCAGGTCAGTAGTCAAAGACTCCTGTGGATAGGGCTCTGCTTCCAACCACGATAGAGGCGCATGCCAGCCCACAACGCCACACTCATTTTATTTATTTGTTACTGAATTAGTTTTATACTTCTCTCTATGCAATCTGGAATTTGGCCCCTTACGTCTGTACAAAAACCCTAATCTTTATGTGAAGGATGTAGCTTTTTTTCTGTGACATATCTGATAGTGTGACGACTATCTAATACACAATGCTCAGTTAAACTGCACAACTACTGACCTGCCAGCAGAAACAAGGGTCGAACATACTGAAGGCTGTTTTTTTTTTTAATTTGTTATTTCTTGTCAATGCTTAAAATCTGTTGCTTCCAACTAATCTACATAAAAAAATCTTTATATTAATTCAGAATTACGGTAAAGGTGCGGTGTTTTCTGTTGATTGAAACTATACCAATATTCGGAATTTTAATATTACGAATTTAATTTAATTTTATTTATTATTTACGTGTTGATCATGCCTAAGAGAAGAAGTGTTTGGTATGGTGTCCATTCAGTAGCTATTATTATTATTATTATTATTTTACAGCCACTGAAATTTAAAAGTATTGATTACAATATGTCAAACACACTTTTGCAGGTAGAGATGTTGTACCAGAGATATTTTCTGCGTACAAATCAGAGCAACATGAGCCATCTGCTGGCGTTATTGCTCGCGTTATCCACCGTATTGGCAGCTTTGCGGGCAGCCGCACTAATATCCATTGGTGGCAGCCCTGAGGCAGGGGAAGGCCAGCTAGCCGTCGCTCTGACGCTTGGTGCTTGCATCCTCGTGTACTCAGGTCAGTGGAATCTCAAACAAGGGAGTGTCCATAAATTTCGTGGCTCGGAGGGAGGGGGAATCCAAGCCAAGCCACGTAGCTTTTTCATTTATATGATTTTTCACAGTTAAAGTAAGGTTCACAACAGCATTTGTATATTTATTTCCGCCATTTAATTATCTTCGAATGTAATTTAGAAATCCTATATACTAAAAATGGTGTGCATGCGTGTGACGAAGACATAGCGTTAGGTTGCAAATGGCTGGCGCATTTGAACGACATGCGACAGCGCATTACGATTCGTAAAATACACTCAAATTCGTTTATAGATGACACCCGGAATTTTCCAAGGCAGTGGCAGTTCGTATTGCTTTGATGGTTTGAAATAAAGCTGTTTTTATCAGAATTGCGTGGATGTGATCACACCACTCGTAGATGAAATCTTATTTAGTTCTGAAAGTGAATTTCAAGTTCAAAGTGTGGTGTGAAGTGGTGCTGTAAAATAAAGTTACCAGGATTATCGAATATGTTTTTTTTTCCAACCAGTTTCCATTATCTAATGAACTACAGAAATGCTTTAACTTGGCAATGTAAGAAAGAAAGGTGACAGAACTGCAGCAAAAGAAAACAAATAATGCAGGGCTCTTCTTAGTTTTTTTTATTTGCAGGAGTGGCTAGTGCCAACATTTCACTCGGAAGACAAGTATTTATAATTATAGAGAAGAATATAACCCAAATATCAGTTGTGTTCCATATAACCGCAATTTCAACGATAGTCTGTCAAGAGAAAACAGTACAAAAAGTCTTCTGGAATGTTACGTGCCACACAGGGGGAGGGGGGAAGCCACGCCAGGCTACGTTGGGGGGGGGGGGGGGGGGGTGAGAATACTAAAATGAATTGAATTTGCGTAGTTTATGGATGCTCCCTAATGATCACATTGCTGATACGCCTTTCAAAATACCGTATTACTGAAACAATAAACTAGCATTCAATCTGCTTATTTGTTTTCACATTTCTGACGTAATGCCATTCTAAGAAACAATAAATTACATGTAACTCTTTGACGATTCCGGGTGTATTTCGGTGCGGTAAATTCTGCAAGGAAATATTGTAGTTTGACAGTAATGTAATAATTTTTTTAAGAACGTATTATGCACTTAATTCCAATAGCACAAAGTTTTTTAAAAAATGTTTCGTTTGCTTTTCCGAAAGGAAGAAAGCGATGAATCTGTTTTTGAGGCAGCAAACGTACACATCTATTTACTGTAATTTAACGCTGAACGGTAACAGTAACAGTAACAACACGGCGTGGGATAGTGTTTCTACAGTAACGCATTGTCCTCCATCGATCTAGAGAAGTAGTACCCACAAACAGAACATTTCTGTTTCTTTATTTACAATTTTAGCCATAAATTTATTTTGCAGTATTCGCTTACAAGTAGAAATATGACCTATAAAAAAAAACTAAATTAGTATCCTAAAAATACAGAAGATTTGATGGCACGAGGTAAACAGCTAAACGTAGTAGGCACGTGTTATATTGAAGCAAGGGCGGCATTCAGCAGCAAATAAATGGGAAACATAGGGCAGAGAATTTAATATTCCTCGTCTAAGTCGTCATTTCTTTGGCACTCCTTGCTCAATAGAAGCCATGGAAAAACTGATTCATGAAACGGGCAGAAGGTGACTGATTTCATTAACTTAGCTCAAACGTGATCACGAATAGAATACTCACGAGTGATAGGCGTTAATGGCGTCAAAATTGTTACGTCATATATCGACTATTTTTCTGGGATAACCGTTTTGTTCACGACCAGATGTTCAATTTTATATTACTATATTTTTTTATTGTTCTTGTGACTCGATTGACGCTACAGTTAGAAAGGTTTCAGTATCTACAGCACTTATCACTTCCATTTAAAATTAGTGTTTTCGTTTTAGCCTCTTATAAAGGATCTATCCGTTACTGTGAAATTAACGGTGACGCAATCATACTGCACTTTTCTTGATCGATACAAGGAATCTTCATATTATTTTTTTATTTTAAATAATCAACTTCTCTGACTACTAATATAGCGTGCATGTTTTAGTTCAAATAACACCCCGTCCAAGCTAGAACCAGTAGTTCCAGGTTGATTTCTGACATCGTAGTGACTATTTTTTGAGTGGTGCTTTATCGGATTTGTTTTGTTTGGTGAGCTGCTTCTGAAGGCCACCTTCCTATTTCATTGAACCTTTATACCCTGAAATTAAACACATTCGCTGAACAATTATCTTCTTTCGCGTATTTTTACAATAGCTACATGACCATCGGTAGTCTACAAAGCGGTTAGAAATGTCACACTATAATAACAGCGTAAGGAATATCGTGTTACGAGAGTCCAGGGGTCACCGAAAACATTGGAACTGCAATTGTTCTCAGCATTTATGGATCGAATCTGTTATGTTTGCTTCAATAAGTTCGCGATCTGCTGCTAGTTTTGTGATGACCTGTTTTAAGTTAAGATTAATATAGACTGAAAATGTATACTTTACATTATGTTTATTCATTAATAAATATTCTGAAAGGTCGGAAATATGTAAATATTTTTGAATAATATTTGGTCTGGAGAAGTTTAATTCTAATTTCTTCCCTGTGACCGCCTGCCCGCCAGTGTTCAGCCTATGCCTTGCCTCCTCTTCTCATTACATTCTCATTAAAAATCATAATAATTGTCTTATAAACTTTCAGTGCTGAATTATTCTCCCGCCTACTTTTGTGACTTCCGAATTCCATCAGCATTTTTTTTTTTTTTAATAAATTATTCATCACTTCTCTAGGTAACTTATTACAGTCCCGGTAAATGAAGGATTTTTTTTTACCTTTTCTTACCACGTGCCCCATCTGTAGTTCCCAGTTGAGTTTATTATCAAACCTTATGCCAAGATATTTACACTTTGTTCAGTCTGCCAGTAAAGGCCCCTGCCAGGCAGACCTCACACACAACGCGCCTGCACGCCGGGATACATATACGACTCCAAACAGGCGCAGAGACATCAAAACAAACCAGGAAAACAAATAGACTCATCTAGAAGCTAAGTGGGACTATTTCTTACAGAGGTCGCCGTACTACCACACAACGGAATTCCTGCGCCAGGCCGCCTATATAAGCGTAGCCGGCCGCTCCACCGCCAGTTCCGGCCTGACCGCGGAACCAGCTTCAACTACAGAAGACCACCGGAAGTTCGCGAGAAGTAGAAGCCGTCTCTCTACCCCGGATCAGGACCAGGCTAAATTTCTCGACGGTCATCCGCTAACTGTACCACATTTGTTATTGTTTACCAGTGTTTTGTGTACATAGTAATAAACCTCAAGGAACCATTAAGTGTAGTTCACTTCAGTGGCGACAAGGTTGGGATAAGAACTCTCGACCATCATGGCTACGCCAGCAGCACCTACGGAATGGCAACAGTTCCTCCAAGGACTTCTACATCAGTTCTTCGAATCTCAGAGACAACTGATTGCGGAAGTCAGGAATCTCCGCCAACCCACGGCCCCGCCTCCGTTCCCAGCATTCAACGACGACGTCGAAGAATGGGAGACCTACGAGAAGCGCATAAAACAACACTTCGCAATTCATCACATATCCAAAGAAGAAGACCAGCGTGCATATTTCCTTTCCTGGAACCAATCAAAGATGTATGTCTTGCTCACCAAACTTCAGCCACAAGACCCCGACACCCTCACCTTCACGACCATCTGTACGACACTGAATGCATACTACAGACGCCGGTACCATGTCGTCGCGGCCCGCGTCGAATTCTATCAATGCCGGAAGAAGCCCGATCAGACGTATCGCCAGTGGGCGGCCGAACTCCAAGGCCTTAGCAGAAAATGTAAGTTTCAAACTCGTTGTTCCCACGAATCCTACGCCGACGACATGGTGCGTGATCACATCATACAGGCTGCACCAGATGCCGCACTCCGGCATGACGCCCTCAAGTTAGAGGACCCATCCCTGGAGCAGGTCATCGAACTTGCCTACAAATTCGAAATATCTACGGCCGCAGATCGCCGCCTGGAGTCCTGGGCGGATGTGGCCGCAATCCGAACCGACGTAGAGGACACACAGGACGTCGCCGCCATCCAGAGCTCCCAGTCGCGCTCCTCCCGACACCACAACCGGGGACCGCTTCCTCAGAAGGACATCGAACCGGCCCGTTCCGGCAGGGGCACCAAGTCTCGGCAGCAGCAGCGGATCCCGCAGCGCCGTCGCCGCAGCCCGCTCCGCCTACCCTCCTGCCCCGCCTGTTATTCAGCACATGAGAGGGAAAATTGTCCGGATCGTTGGGCTGAATGCTCACGTTGCGGCAAGGAAGGACACCTGGCGTCCGTCTGCCGCACCAACACCACCAATGCCAATCCCGGCTCTCGCCGCCCAGGGTCTTACCAAGACAGGTTGAGCGGCGCACCTATGGATATCAATCAGGTAGACACTTCCACAGCATCCAAACTTTTTATTGACGTTACGGTCAATGGCAAGCCCCTGCGCCTACAAGTCGACACAGGAGCAGCAGTCTCATTGCTTAATTATACTACTTATGTGCAAATTGGCTCGCCCCCCCTCTCGCCGGCCCCCAAGCGCCTCCTGACATACAACAAACAGGAAATAGCACTCCTGGGACAGTTCACAGCAAACGTCATGTATAAGTCTGTACATCGTTCAGTCCCCTTTTTAGTAGTTAACAGTTCTCTCACAGCAGACTTATTTGGACTGGACGCTTTCCGCTTATTCGGATTTTCAATTGAGGATAACATACACCTCGTATCTCAGCATGTTCCTTTTCCTGAAGTGGACGCCCTTTGCACCGAGTTTCAGGACCTGTTCTCACCAGGCGTCGGCTGTGCAAAGGACTTCGAAGCATCACTCCAACTCCGGCCGGACGTACGGCCTCGATACTTCCGGGCACGCCAGGTACCCGTAGCGCTTCAACAACCACTTCAGGAAGAACTTCAACGTCTCCAAGATGAAGGGATCCTCCAGCCGGTGCGGTTCAGCCCCTGGGCCACGCCGTTGGTCATAGTTCAGAAGCCAGGACGCCGCTTACGTCTCTGTGGTGACTTTAAGACCACCGTCAACCCGCATCTGCTGGTAGACGACTATCCACTTCCGAGACCGGACGACCTCTTCCGTAAACTAGCAGGAGGTACCTACTTTACAAAAATTGACCTGGCAGAAGCATACCTTCAAATCCCTTTGGATATCCAGTCCCGACAATACACAGTCATCAACACTCCCTCTGGCCTCTTCCAACTCAACCGGCTCATGTTCGGCTTGGCCAGTGCTCCAGCGATTTTTCAACGGTATCTCGAACAACTTCTCCAGGATATTCCGGGATGCATCAACTATCTCGACGACATAGTCGTCACGGGACCCTCCGCTGCCGAACACATGACCAACCTCCGCCTACTCTTCCTCCGCCTCCGTGCAGCAGGATTAAAATGCAACCTTTCCAAGTGTCAATTTTTTCAACAATCCATTTCCTACCTGGGTCACATCATCGCTCAGGAAGGCATCTCCCCAGCATTTTCCTATGTGGACGCTATTTCCAACTTACCTCGGCCTCAGGATCTACATCAGTTGAAATCTTTTTTAGGCAAGATTTCATACTACAGAAAATTTATACCCTCAGCAGCACAAGTGGCAGCACCCCTGTACCACCTCTGTCGCAAGAATTTCCCGTTCCGTGGACCCCAGCTTGCGAGACCGCATTCCACACCCCTTAAACAGCAGCTCAAGTCCGCAGCATGGCTCATGCCATACACTCCAAACCTCCCCTTGATACTTGCCACAGATGCATCCGATTACGGTGTGGGGGCAGTTCTGTCTCATAAATTACCAGATGGCACGGAACGCCCCGTAGCCTACATCTCCAAAGCCCTATCGGCTGCTCAGCTTAAATATTCTCAAATCGAGAAAGAGGCGCTAGCTATTGTTTTTGCCTGCTCCAAATTCTATTCCCTTTTATGTGGGATTTCTTTTCATCTCATTACCGACCACAAGCCACTCCTATCACTATTTGATCCGTCCACACGTCTGCCTACCAAAACATCCCACCGCATCCAGCGTTGGGCACTATTCCTGTCCCAGTTCAGATATACCATGCATTTCCGTACCACCTCCAGGCATGCCAATGCAGACGCCTTATCCAGACTACCGCAGGGACCAGACCTTGCCTTCGACAAGTCGGAACTTCTGGTGTTTCCAGATCGACGATGACATACAAGAAGCACTGAAGACATTTCCAGTCACGGCCTCAAAAGTCGCGGCAGCCACAGGGGAGGACCCCCTCCTCCGTGTCATCCGACACCACATCCAACACGGGTGGCAAACACGTTCCCCTCCACGCCATCATCAAGACCTCAAGTTCTACTACTCCATCCGCCACCAGCTCTCAGTAGTAGAGAGAGTGCTCCTCCGCACAGAACCAAATTCCACCCCGAGGGTCGTCGTTCCGAGATCCCTACAACCGGCAATCCTCCAAACTCTCCACCAAGGACACTGGGGAATTGCCCGCACCAAATCCCTTGCCAGACGCCATGTATTCTGGATCGGCCTTACCACGGATGTCACGAAGATGGTGCGGCGCTGTACCATCTGTGCCCAACAACTGCCCCGCCCCCCTCAAAAGTTCCTTTCCTGGCCGGCACCGTCCGGACCCTGGGAACGCATTCACCTCGACTTCGCTGGCCCATTCCTAGGCCACCAGTGGCTCCTAGTGACGGATGCCTTTTCCCACTTCCCATATGTCGTCCGTTGCTCCCACAATCACTACAGAGGTCACCATTTCAGCCCTCACGAAGATCTTTTCCATCGAAGGATTACCATACGCTATCGTCACAGATAACGGACCGCAATTTCGAAGTCGGGAATTCCTATCCTTCTGTACCGCCAACAATATCCAACACCTCCTCACCCCGCCCTTCCACCCCCAATCTAACGGGGAGGCGGAACGGCTAGTCAGAACATTCAAAACCCAAATGACCAAATACACCACAAGTCACAAACTCGAAGAGGCATTGACACTCTCCTCAGTTCCTATCGAACCACTCCAGTGGGGGCCAAAAGCCCGGCGGAATTGCTACATGGCCGCCAACCTCGCACTCTCCTCCATCTCCTCTTACCCCCGCCCAAAGTACAGGTACCTTCGGGCCCATTCCGTTTCACCCCGGGCTCCCTAGTCTGGGCCCGCGGGTTTGGCTCCCGGGCCGGTTGGCTTCCGGGGGTCATCCAGCGGCCCCGGGGCCGCCAACTGTTCGACGTCAGCCTGGATGGCCGGATAGTGCGACGCCATCGAAACCAACTACGTCCCCGCTACCCCACGGCACCGTCCTCTTCCACCACGGCACGGCCTCCACTTCTTCCTCTCCTTCCCTGCCACCTCCACCACTCCTGCCGTCTAACCGTTGCTCAGGGACAGTTACAGCGCCACCAACGACGCCACAACCTGTCGGTCGCTCCGACACCCTTCAGCCGCAGCCTCTCGACCACCTGCGGGGGACCATCTTCAGCGCCCCCCGTACAGCCCCCGGCCATCGACGCCGACGAACCGATGCCGTTAGCTCCACAAGTACCTCCACCACAACCTGCACCACGACGCAGGTCGGCACGCATCGCCAGGGGAACAGCTCCGTACTCCCCTGGAGGTAGCCTTCATAGTCTGCTCCAGGGCGCCGCGGCAGACGACCTCGCAGACGTCGCAGACATCGCTTCCCCCCCCCCCCCCGGGGAGGGAGGTATGTTCAGTCTGCCAGTAAAGGCCCCTGCCAGGCAGACCTCACACACAACGCGCCTGCACGCCGGGATACATATACGACTCCAAACAGGCGCAGAGACATCAAAACAAACCAGGAAAACAAATAGAATCATCTAGAAGCTAAGTGGGACTATTTCTTACAGAGGTCGCCGTACTACCACACAACGGAATTCCTGCGCCAGGCCGCCTATATAAGCGTAGCCGGCCGCTCCACCGCCAGTTCCGGCCTGACCGCGGAACCAGCTTCAACTACAGAAGACCACCGGAAGTTCGCGAGAAGTAGAAGCCGTCTCTCTCTACCCCGGATCAGGACCAGGCTAAATTTCTCGACGGTCATCCGCTAACTGTACCCTAATTGTTATTGTTTACCAGTGTTTTGTGTACATAGTAATAAACCTCAAGGAACCATTAAGTGTAGTTCACTTCAGGTTCGCTCGAACGTGTTGGAACTTTGGTATCACATATGTCGTATACATAAATGCAGTTTTGGATGTTCATCCCATAACCCGCCACGAACAAAGCTATATCGAAGTTCGTTTTACTGTAATTAACATTCTACACTACGTTAATTACCTACTATATTACAATCGTGGTCCTTTCGTTAATATCTGTTTGAAGATGACGTAAATATATGTTTTAATGTAAAGCCTTCAGATGAATTAAGTATTTTAAACGAAAAATATTTCAGAGACTGTAAATAACGGCTGTCTACATATTTTTCTTTACTTAAATGAAGATAAAACAAAGAAATTACGTTTCTCTTTGATCAATGATAAACACACAAAAGAGGGAGCATTTGTAAATTTTCCGTGTTGACTCTATACTAACATGAGATAAACATATTCAGACAGTAGTAGCTAAAGTTATACAGGACTTTATTAATTAAGAAAATTACAATCTTGTGTTAGTACAGATATCATAATAGTAACAAATACACTGCTATCTATCATATCGCACTATGGAGTGGGGTTACCAATTTTCAGCGTAGAGATTATTAAAATTGCAGAGAAAAGCGTTGAGACTAATATGCAACCTTCCTGCAGAACTAGTTTTGCAAGAATGCGCTTTATGACATTAGATGTCTGCTACGTTTTTCACGAAGAAAAGTAATAATAAGTATTAACCGAAAGGGAGTGGCACAACTACAACAGTAGAAATAAGGACGATATAGCTTTGTTAAAGTGCAACTTAAAACTTAATCTGCATGTTCTATAAAATATTTTAGTGCACCACTGCCAACTATAAGACAACTGCATTACAAAGCATTTAATAGAAGTATCAAGCATCTACTTCTGGAAACCATATGAACAATTTAACTGAATTTTTTTGAAATTTGTAAATCAGAGTGTAACAGCTTGCTATAGTATGACGGTGATCTCAGTTTATACTTGAGTCAGTAGAAGTTTTTTTATTCTGTCTACATTGTGGGGTAATCTTTAGATTAAGATGGCACTTTGCTACGTACTTGGTGGTCTCTTGCACTTCTGAAATAAAAATAATTTCATTAGTTTCGCCCCTTACCAACCAGTTCCAGAATATTTTTACTTCGTTTTTTATTTATCCACATAATTTTCAACATACTTTTATAACACGTCATTAGAAATGCTTCAGTTTTCATTAAGGATTTCTGCTTTTGAAGAAGACTCTTCTTCATACTACTGTTCTGTTTATGAGATCATTAGTGTTGTCGCCGTTAGTTGTAATTTTACTTTCTAAATTTTCGAAGTTAGTAACAGTAACCACGATGTTGAACACCTCTGAGGAGAAGTCGACCCAGAACTTTACAAGGAGGTACTGTACGCAATGTTAACATGGGATGGGGAAATCTAACTTTCTGTTTTGTTTCAGTAAACCAACCGTTTTAAGATAACTGAAATTTTCAGCTACGATCAATGGCTTAGAAAAATTTTATGGTTCTTTATAGTGTCCCACTGTCTCATCTTTATATCTCAAGGGCTCAGAGAATAGTTAATCTTTCCGAGATTTCACACACTGCCTCAAAACTAGCACTTTCGAGAGTCACACTTAATCGTGACGTATGGAATTGGTATATGCGTAGTTTTGGAAGTTATTTGTGATGTAAAATAAGTGATACAGTTTCACATCGCAAATCAGAAATAACGAACGTATCTACAAGTGATGTTAGGGATGAAATTTTCATCCTCAAATGCATAATATTTTTACCAATACTTGTTAGCTATCTTCATTAATAACGAAACTATTATTCGTAACCTGTAAATCATCCTAATCTAAAATCGATGTTATGAAACTTATAACACCTCCAACTGAACTGTATACTGTTTAGATGCGATGTTGGCTTCGCTCAGATTGGCAGAAGACACGTTTTGAATATTGACACTTGCAGAAATAAATTGGTATTAGTCTAGCTCAAGGGGCTGTTCACGACGACACCAGCATCCGGTTGATAACATACGGCGGGTGAAGTAACTTTGAATAAAAAATACCACAACTAGTTACTTTGATTACAGTTCAAGAACATATGAGCCTAACAAGAGTTTCAAGATATTACTGCATATACCTAGCCTTAACAAGTATATATTAATATTATAAATAAGAAGGTAATTCAGTATGTCTTTCTGTTACGCTTTCACGGCAAAACGACTACACCGACCTTGAGGAAATTTGACAAAGGAATAATATATGCCATCAGGAAGGACATGTGATATATTTTTTCGGGATAACTAAAATATTTTGTCATGGTATTTTGAAGACTAACCGAACGGTAGGCATATAGTGGGTGTAAGGCGGTCGAGAGGTCTGGTGGCTGTGCTTAAGATGCTTGGTTTTAAGAGGTTAGAGTTCAAATCCCGGTTGCGTCAGAGATGCTTAATCACATGAGCCACGCCAGGACGTTTCGCGATTCGGATTCAAGGAAAACTGGAGGTCCAAACATGACAGAAGCGGAATACACGGCATACAGAAAATCTGTCGCGCAGATGGTCAAACAATCCTTCAGGATCTCCCAGCCAACAATGCCATACGCGTTTACATTTTTCTGTTATATCTGTTCATAAATTTCATGTACAGACACTAATAATTTTAGCACCGACTACGAAACTGTTGTGCGAATACATGAAATAATAATGTCGCAAGCGCAAGGCGAAATAGTAGAATATCTATCAGGGGACATTGTTGTGGATACTGCACATGTTATCACATATACCACAGAATTCCTTAACTCTTTGAAATTGTCGGGAGTGTCTTCTTATAAATTTAGATTCAAAGTTGCGGATCCAATACAGAATCGGAACCTCGATGCACTGCCACTGTATAACGTCATTAAGAATTGCAATCCGCAGTGTTTTCAATCGCGCAAGAAATTTGCGGGATTGGTGTCAATTCCGCGGGGCCGCAATGGATCCTGGCATCTAACACAGGTTTTTAAAGTGTTATCACATTACAAAATAAACGTTTATTTAATGAATCGATAAATAAACTTTTTGTTAAATAACAAAAATCAACGGTTAAAAATATTTTATCTAACTCAGTGGTTCCCAATTAGTGGTACGCGTACCTCCAGGGGTACGTGAGGTTGCTCCCGGGGGTACGCGAGGTTCTCTCTTGACTGAGGTATTCAATAAGACAATTGAAATATTTTAAGACAGTCAAACGGTGTGTGTGTGAATTACATTTCTGTAATGCTGTGGCTGTGCGAAGCACTAGACTGGAATGAACGCAGAGGCAAATGTAGCTATAAGGGGGTACGCGAGGTTCAGCTCTTTCTTGAAGTGGTACTCGGGAAAAAACTATTTGGGAACCATTGATCTAACTAAATTATACTAATTTAAAAATGTCTAGTCTCTCTAAGCTTATTCTGTGTAACTGTAACTATCAATGAATCTTTTACACATTAAATAAACTTTGTTCTTTTATATTTATGTTTTTAAATCTAATTCTGGTAGTTAAGCAGTATTTAGTATCAAGGAACATTATATACCTTACAGTAAATCACACCAATTTACAAAAAAAAATGTATCTACTAAGCAGCCAAACAATCACATTAACGTGTCTTTGTGTGTAAGAAACCTAAAAATGATAACAAATCTGTCCTAGAAGACAGAAACATTTTGCAAATCAATTATGCCTTTTGGAAGAAAAATCTTAAGAGACAAATAGATATGATTGCTTCGTATCCCCATTCATACATATAAATATATGTAATTGAAAATGGAATTGGATTAGAACTACCATACAAGTAGGCATTATATTAATACAGGTAATTACATATATTGGTTCAACTAAAATTTCATTCATATCACTATTTTATAATACCAAATAATTTTAAGAAATTGTTATATTAAAGGATTAAGAAATCTTAGATCTTTTATATGGTAATGTTAGACTCTTAGTAATATAACTACTCGGTTCGCTGTAACAAGATGTGTAATGCAACACGTCGAGCACAAGTCGGGGTCGGCATCGTCGCTCAGAATGACTAGCGTATTCATGCTATTTTATGAATTGCGGATCAGCATAAATTTATGCTGAATCTGTGAGGCTGTCAAATGATGGGGGATCCAGCAGGATTGCGGGATCCCACTTTTCTGGACTGCAATCCATAAACGGAACACGCCTATAAATAACACAACTGGGCGCAACAGAAAAAAAAGCTGAAATGGCAAAAGCTGTGATATGCTGATACCACGAATCCTAACAGACCTATCATACCAGTTTA
>CM061921.1:127783094-127928312 GCA_031002005.1 Vandiemenella viatica | reverse complement strand
CACTTCAAGCCTTCAACAAGCAAATTGGTTTTCACTGTGTTATCATAAACAACATTCAGTTTTATCTTGTATCTAATAAGTCGCCTCTTCTTGCCATTTATCTTTATTCCATGCTGAACATCCCACAGTTACATATTCTATCCAGGTCACCCTGCAGCTGTTCAGTGTCTTGTCCTATTATACTATATCATTACATCACTTGCAACGACCGAAAACCTTCAACACAATCATTTATTAAATGATGAATAGCAATGGGCCAAATTCACTCCTATCCACCTATTTTAGTACTAGATTTCCTACTTTAACGCTTTGCTTTCTGCCTTTTAAGAATTCCTCTACCCAGAGAGTCTCTGTTTCATCAAGGATTAAACTTGTATAATACCATTATATGGCTCACTCTGTCAAATGCATTACAAAGATCTATTGAAAAGCGCAAAGAGGGCGGTGTATATATTATTACTACGGATGTATTAAAAATAGTGGGAGACGATAGAGTACTTTACATTGAAACATTAATTAAAGCGAGTCTGAAGTCTCATGCTTACCAGCGGACTGAAAAAGAGCGATGGTAATGCCGATTCAAAAAGGAAGGGCGACAAATAGGGTTAGAACTGCAGGTCAATTAATTTGACATCAGTGACAGGCAAAATGGTGCATCACTCACAGCGATCATGTCACTACTCTCTATACTGTAGTGACCCGGGCGGTAATATTGTGGACGTAAATTGAAGGTCATTTGGGTCAACTTACTTCTAGGTGAGTTTCACCCAAAATATGTGGTTTTGTGACCGAAGTTTACGTCTGCGCTCTTTGCTTAGAGTCAGCTAGTAAACAAGAATTTAAAATTAGCAAATGAAGTGACGAAGGAAAGATTAATGTAGCTTTAATTAAAAGAAAATGACTGTTACGCAATGTACAAACTCATTTATTTGTGAATCATTGTCTGAAATTGCTCTGAAACAGTTAAAGAATATTACTAATAAAATCTTAGCTAACTGAAGTACCTTCCCAAGCTGACAGAGAGTATGCAGAGTGCACTGACAAGTACCTGTTCAAGCTGGGATGAACTCCTAGACCACAGAACGAGAAGTACTCAGCATCCCAGATTAGCTACTGTGCACACTGACTAGAGAGCTCAAATGCCAGGTTTGTTGTGAACAATCTAACTCTTCAAACACTATTCTTAGTGAAGCGCATGGAGAATGCACTCCAACTGACTATCCTAGCTTCTAATAGCTTAAAATATATCCAAGCGCAACAATACTGTAACTAGCGTTTTCTATCAGCTGTACTGTCCGCAGCTCCCACTATCACTAGCATGTCATACTTAATGAAATCCTTATAAAGTGATCCTCTATCCTCCACCTCTCCCATGGCTACTACCTAGCAGAGCAACCTTTGCTTCAAAATTTTTCCTTTCACGTCTCTATTACTATAGGCCTACAGCACCTTACCTACTTCTACATTTACTCTTGGCTCCCAATCTGACTTTGGTGACAGGTCATACCTATTTCTCCTCACAATATTTGAAGTAACTTGCACCTTTTCCTTCAAAACCTAATTCTCCCATGACCTGTAGCCAGCTCACAACCGTCCCTTTAAGCCAATCCAGTAATCCCACCCTCTGTACTTTCCGTCTGTATAGAAACTAATCTACTCGATCATTTCATCCTACTCTGTAAGCTTCCTACATTGTTCTGAAAGTTACCTATCCTTCAAACAGAATGGAGATCACTTAGTTCTCTTTTCCTCTCTATCCTACAGTACCAGTGATACCACTGCGCGATATATGAAACATGAGAGTTATTAAGTATTATTATTTATTTCCTTTACAGTGATATCCTAAATAGCTTTTAGCATATTTTATTTGAAGTCGGTTCTATGTTGGCAAAGACTTTATTATTTTTCGGTATTGGCATTATGTTTGTTGATTAGTCTGTAATTATTTTTTTCGATTTCCGCATTACAAATTTTTCTAAACACTCTTAACTCTAGTAGTAACCAGTGGATATACGTGAAAATCTTTTATTTTCAGATTAAAAACACGCATAATACTAACTTAAATGAAAATTATATGATACCATTTTCTTCGAACTAAAAAATTACTCTCGAAGATCGGTGTACATTAATTTTGTTTAATTGTTTCAATTTTCCTGTTGTTTTTTTTTTTTTAACATACTGGACCAAATATCGTGAAATTTTAATTATACCAATTTAATGATATTCACTCAAAACGATAGCGTAATTTCGGAGTAACAGTTATACATATACAGGGTGTTACAAAAAGGTACGGCCAAACTTTCAGGAAACATTCCTCACACACAAACAAAGAAAATATGTGTACATGTGTCCGGAAACGCTTACTTTCCATGTTAGAGTTCATTTTATTACTTCTCTTCAAATCACATTAAACATGGAATGGAAACACACAACAACAGAACGTACCAGCGTGACTTCTAACTCTTTGTTACAGGAAATGTTTAAAATGTCCTACGTTAGCAAGGATACATGCATCCACCCTCCGTCGTATGGAATCCCTGATGCGCTGATGCAGCCCTGGAGAATGGCGTATTGTATCACAGCCGTCCACAATACGAGCACGAAGAGTCTCTACATTTGGTACCGGGGTTGCGTAGACAAGGGCTTTCAAATGCCCCCATAAATGGAAGTCAAGAGGGTTGAGGTCAAGGAGAGCGTGGGGGCCATGGAATTGGTCCGTACAGTACAGTACATACTAACGAAACTAAAATGAGCTCTAACATGGAAAGTAAGCGTTTCCGGACACATGTCCACATAACATATTTTCTTTGTTTGTGTGTGAGGAATGTTTCCTGAAAGTTTGGCCGTACCTTTTTGTAACACCCTGTATATTAAAATAAATATACATACACTAGTCAAATTGAGAACCAAATCTATTTTTGGTAATGGGTAAAAAAATAACAGTTTTAATCAATCGCGGAATAGTAGAAACAGTCGACAACTGTAAAGTTGGCTGGAGATAGGATGTAACATTATGTGAACAAATCCAGGACCCCTATAATCCAATGCTGCACGAGGTTTTGAAAACTATACTTTCTATTTTAAATGCAAGCGCGTCACATGTTTGTAGTAGCTGGTTTGTTGTGAAGAAAGGCTCAAACCTTTACAGTCTGCTTTTATCATTTAAAAATTACTCTAGGTTGTTAATTTATTGGGTGCTCGTGAAGGGTACAGACTGAGGAGTATTTAATTTTATCCTTTTTCTATCATCGATGGAAAACACTTCAAATTTGATTTTTATTTAATTTCCCTTTAAACAATTGGGAATAATCGTTATGATTCTAATGATCAAATGCCATATTATAATGAATAGAATGAATTTGGCAGGTGCCAGGGTATTTCTAAGATACCCACCCAATGTTGTGATTAAAGGCTCACAAAGTTTGTCTATCCTTCAAAGATACAATTAAAAAAAAATAGCTCATGGCTTTAAACGATCACTAGCTCAGTTTTTATCGGAGGCTAGAAATCTTAACAGTTCAAAATTTCTTTTGATCAGATCGTTACAGCGCCTATCCCAATGATTTGAAATACAACACATTTAGTTCGTTAAGCAATTACCGTAAGGCTGTAGGCTGCTCCTCCGTGAAAGTGTTGCAGTATATGCAAGCTACAACGGTTAAGTCAGAACATTGACCTAAGCACTTTCGCTTGGAAAGCAAAGTGTGTGGAGTAGTTGGTCCGTACTGTGACTCCATGGCAAGAATCATGCGTAGAATTACACGCCGATGTTTGGTTCTGCCATCGAAAATCGTCTTCAAAAATATAATCCGTTGGTTAGATTCATTTTCCGAGCCTCGGGTGAAATCGTATAACTCCGCCAAATCTTTCCACGTATGTCCTTCAAAAACCCGGGGTCGCGAAACGTCAGTGGCCATTCATTCAACCTATAACGATTTCACGGCTCAAACAAGGGGGGACTGACCGGAATGTGCCGTATTCGCCCGGCCGTAGCGCCTGGCAAACACTTCCAGTACGTATATCATTAAAATTATTTATAATAAAAATTGTGCAGGATGACCCACTTTCGTCATTCTGTTACATGTTAAAATAATTCTTTGTTTATACTACTCAAAATTCCAAATTAAAAGGAAGAAACCAATTTTGATGAAATTTCTGTGAGATTAATAGTCTTCGATTGGCGCAAATCGTCAGCGTAGTTTCTAGCGTTCATATTTTTGTTTTTGCTAAGACATGTTCTTGAGGGCAACGTGGTTTAGCTAAAATATGATTCCGATAAATCGGTGTGTTTACGTAAAATTTACTGATCTGGTTTTGTTTTGAATTTATAAAAAAAAGTGCAAGACTAAGTGTTATGAAATTTGGAAGGAAAAATTCTAGTTAGTTTACTTTTACCCGAAAAAAAAAAGATTTGCCAATATCAAAAATGTAATTTCACCATAATCAGCGCAGATATAATTGAAAAAAAAAGAACGCACCTGTCTGGGTGAGAATTTCGTGTTTTCATATTGGTTAAAACATGGCAACTTCGTCCTTTTTTTCATATTAGATCATAAGTCAAACATAGCGCGGCGGATTTACATCACAACAGTTAAGCTCTTTAGCTAACGAAGATACACCCAATTTCTTTAAACACTACGAAAATGTCCCACAACTAAACTTCTGGGGAAGAACTGAATGAATGTGTCTGGATACTCAAACGCAAATATAAATTGACGTGATTAGTCCAGTAGTGGGGGAAGGATGGTTCTGGTGATTCTCTGGAAATCCCCAGTTTCGTCCAATGGTAAGCGTTGGCGGGCCTTTGAATCAACATATCAGAGTGCAGGGAGGCGTGGCCAGTGCTCGGCGCCCCACCAGCTGACCCCAATCTCCAATACCTAGTTTTTTTTCTTTTGTTTATTTCACCTATAATAATTAAATAATAAGACAGTATATATTTTTTAAAACATTCTTTTATTTCAGCTACCAATTGGCGATTAAAAATACATTTTCAGCTGCACACATATTATTACAAAATATATGTAAGTTACAAAGTTTTGTCAAATTATTTTTCATGAGTTCTTGCAGTGACGGACACCCTAAATCTTCTTTCTGATAATTTTCTGGATCCATCGAACCTTCACCCGTCCTTTAACGTAAATAATTGAGTTATCTTCGTTGGTTATCGCATAAAGAATAGAGCACATCTTGCTGAAGGTGACGCCATTAGCGTTCCAAGGTATTCCATGGTAATTATGTGTCAGCCATCTAACTACTGGGCCATCACCTCCACGCGATGGTGACGATACAGAAATACACAGACGGAAAAAAAAATCCCAACACCAAGAAAAAATTATTGTAGAGTAATGAAATTTGGACAATGCATTTGTCAAGTTAACATGTTTAATTGATTAAATTTTCAAGATCACAGGTTAATTTAAGCTCAAGAAAATGCATTTCAAATGTGAAATACTGTTAAATTAATAGCCGGTGTAACCTCCAGAATTTTGAATGCAATCCTGCAAACGTGAATGCATTGTGTCATACAGGTTTCGAATGTCACTTTGTGGTATGGAGTTCCATGCTTGTTGTACTTGTGCTGTCAATACTGGGACGGTCAGTGCTGGCTGTGGATGATGCTGGAGTTGTCGTCCAATGATATCCCATACGTGTTCAATTGGAGACAGATCTGGTGATCTCGCAGGCCAAGGTAACATGTCGACACTCTGTAGAGCACGTTGCGAGACAACAGCGGTATGAGGGCGAGCGTTATCCTGTTGAAAAACTCCCCCTTGAATGCTGTTCATGAATGGCAGCACTACAGGTTGAATTACCAGACTGACGTACAAATTTGCAGTCAGTGTGTTTGGTATAACCACAAGAGTGCTCCTGCTGTCATAGGAAATTGCTCCCCAGACCATGACTCCAGGTGTAGGTCCAGTGTGTCTAGGCCGCAGACAGTTTGGTTGCAGGCGTTCCCCTGGCCTCCTTCTGACCAACACTCGGCCATCACTGGCACCAAGGCAGAACCTGCTTTCATCAGAAAACACAACAGATCTCCACTCCGTCCTCCAATGAGCTCTGGCTTGACACCACTGGAGTCGCAAACGGCGATGGCTTGTAGTCAGTGGAATGCACGCTACAGGGCGCCTGGCTCGGAGCTGTCCTTGAAGTAACCGATTTCTAACAGTTCGTTGTGTCACTGTGGTACCAACTGCAGCTCGAATTTCTGCCGCAGACGCAGTACGATGCGCCACAGCTGTACGCCGAATACGGTGGTCTTCCCTCTCAGTAGTGCCACGTGGCCTCCCGGAACCCGGTCTTCTTGAGGCAGTACCATCCCTTGACCACTGCACCCAACAATCATGCACAGTGGATACATTCCGGCCAAGTCTTTCTGCAATATCGCGAAAAGAAAATCCACCTTCTCGTAGCCCTATTACACGACCTCGTTCAAACTCGGTGAGCTGTTGATAATGGCTTCTTCGTCTTCTTAAAGGCATTCTTGGCTAACATCAACTCACTATGTCAAATCTCAGCGGTAAATAACGTTCACAAACTTTACAGCGCGTATTTAAAGCAAACCTGATTTGCAAGCTCTGAGTAGCGCTACTAGCGCCACACTTATGCGCGAAGCGCGAAATTTGAATCGATGTCATCTTTCAGATGTATAAACACGCCTACCAAATTTCGTTTATCTAACACAAGTCTTTCTTGGTGTTGGGATTTTTTTTTCCGTCTGTGTACAATGTATAGAGATAATATTGTCAGATCGTTTTACACGCACAGCAACTTCTTTGGATATAAACAGACCATCCTTCTCATTCTTGAATCCCTGTGCATCCAGGAAGATGGTCACCATGGTAATGGTTGGTAATAAATGGCGCTACTTGATTTTATGTCAACTTACGCACGACATTTGTTAGAGGTACGTATTCTACAACCCGATCGTGCAGGATCATTCAGTATGCGGCGGTGTATGCTGGAAAATTCTCACTGCTATCAAATTCCATACGAATATCTACTGGCCCAGTTTTAACCGACTCATTTGGTGTGAACATTCAATTACGGCGATAGGTGCAGTCCCGATAAAATGTTCACGGCTTAGTAGAGGCGAAGGATGACTTTGTTCGTAGTGACTATTGGAATCTAGTATACATTTCCAATCATCAACAGTCCAATGTCGGCGTTGACGGGCCTAGGCGAGGAGTACAGGTTTGTGTCGTGCACTCAGCAAGGGTATAAGAGTGGGCCTTCGGCTCCGAAGCCCATATCGAAAATGTTTCGTTGAATGACACTGACACTTGTTGATGTCCCAGCATTGAAATTCGCATCAGTTTGAAGAAGGGTTGCACTTCTGTCACGTTTAATGCTTCTCATTCGTCGTTGTTGGTCCCATTATTGCAGGATTTTTTCCGGCCGCAGTGATGTCGGAGATTTGATATTTTACCGGACTCCCAATATTCACGGTGCACTCTTGAAGTGGTCGTACGGGAAAATCCCCACCTCATCGCAACCTCGGAGATGCTGTGTCCTATCTCTCGTGCGCCGACTATAACACCACGTTCAAAATCACTTAAATCGTGATAACCTGCCATTGTAAAAGCAGTAACCGATCTGACCCCTGCGCCAGACACCTGTTGTCTTACATAGTCGTTGTCTACCGTAGCGCCGTACTTTGAGTGATTATGTATCTCTGTGTTTGCATACGCATACCTATACCAGTTTCTTTGGCTCTTCAGTGTATTTCGCTAAGCGCTAATGAATTGATGACATCAGGTTACGCTTTAGGTAACCTCCCAAACAATATAACTCTCCACAATCTGTACAGCTTTCAGTAAGCTCAGTTATTTCTGCTTGAAGAAATTATGTATACAAAATATTTTATTTAAATATGCTACAGAAAGCTTTTTTACATTATACATAAAAAAATTAAAGCAAGTATAGATTTACTAAAGTCCTTAAATGAAATATATCCATCTGCTTTTAAAATTTTATTCATGCCCAGCCAATTTTAATAATAAAAAAACATCTATTTCATCCAAATTAATAAATTTGCTCTATTTAGGTACAGTCGGAAGAAGAGATTTCGCGAGACCCCTCGCCTTTCGATTATGCTTCCATTTATACACGACTACCTCATGGGACAGTATAACTGGTAGGCGGTACACTACATTCATGAAAAAATAGACCTCTCATTCCCAACGCTTTACCAAAGACTAAAAAAATGAGCTCTCACAGGAGAGACCCGCAAACGTTCAGAGGCTAAGTTCCGAGTTCTACAGTTAAAATAATCACAAATATCTCCATTTAAGTCATAATCACTATAGAAATAATGAAATCGACTGATATAGAGGAATTATACCGTTTTTTTTCGTTATTTCCAATAGCCGGTGCGTATATATTTTTTTTTAACCATTTATTTTCACCATTAAAAATTTAGAAGGTAATCTTAACTTGATCGCAGTATTTACAGCTTCAGTAATAATACTAATTAATAACTGTAAATCCATCTGGGCAAGCGGTATTCCGATTTTAAAGCTGAAAGAATGGAAGTAGGAAACCTTTCATGTCTCACTTTGTTTCTCCCTATCACTGATACTTCTTTTCTTCCAAGTCAGGTGGGTTAGAGATAACAATCTTGCCTGGCATTCGGCAGGACGTGGATTCAAACCCCGTAGGTCATCCAATTTCAGATTGCCATGGTTTTCGTAAATCTCTCCAACTTAACTCCGGAAAATTCCCTTCAAAAAGCCGTGGCCGAAATTCTTACCCGATTCTAGATTTCAATACTCTGAGGATTCAAATCACACTGGTGTCTAAAGAAACAGGAAGAAGAAGAAAAAAATAACCGAATGAGGTGGGTTATTGGTAACACTGTGAGTTGGCAACCAGGAGGACGTGAGTTCGAATCCCGTCCGGTCATTCGGAATTAGATTTTCGATAGTTTCCCCAAATCAGTCTTGGCGAATGCCGGGGTGATCTCGTCAAAAAATACCTTTTCCGAATTACTTACCATTTCTTTACCCCAGAGTCCTTACCGGCATCTAAATACCTGCACGTCGACAAGGCATAAAGCCATAAGTACTAAAACAAAAAAGACACAAAGCTTAAAAATGACTCCAAATTACTGTCAGTTATCAAGCTTAAAGACAATAGCTATTGAAGCAACTCCATAACTTTTATTAGTAAATTCAGGAAATGTAAATAAAGATGGGGAAGTAAAACATTGAAACTCTGAAATAATATGAGGTGGACACCCAATATTAGAAAACCCAAATTTGACGTAGTATGTGAATATGACCTAACGTACCGAGTTATCTTCTATTAAAATGTAAACCACTTGCATAGACGCTGACAGGCATTATGCCGAAAATGAATAAAAAGGCTTCACATGATTATTTTGCAGTTAGGATGTCATAGAAAGAGAAAGGATTAAAGTGTTGTTATTCAAGGCTTTATTCATAATTAAGAATTCGTTATTAAAATCTTTATAGAAAATTGCACTTTGTGCATTTCTACTTCAAAATGCTCTCAAAGCATCTTGAAAATGTTCTGTCTCGTACTATTTACATGACTGAATTAATTCATTAATATTCTGTATTGATCGCGCATTAAAAAAATAAAAAAATGAAATTAAATATTCCTCCGTGTGTACTAAAGTCCGCCTAATCTCCAATTTTTTATCTTAATATCCTTAAACTCTTCTTAGTAATCAGCCATGATACTAGCTGGAACCAAGTAAAAAATATTTTTTGTTAGGCAGGGTGGATCTGTGAGAGGTTTTTGAAGGCAGCTTATCGCATTTTGTTTCAATAACAATGTCTTAAATTTTTAATGGCATTTCCGCAAATCGTGGGAGTATTGGAAACTAGAATCGGGTATGAATTTCGGACACGGCTTTTTCAAGGGACTTTTCCGGAGTTCAGTTGGAGAGTTTTACGGAAACCATGTCAATCTGAAATTGGATGACCTACGGGTTTGAATCCACGTCCTGCCGAATGCCAGGCAAGATTGTTATCTCTAACCCACCTGACTTGGAAGACAAGAAGTATCAGTGATAGGGAGAAACAAAGGGAGACATGAAAGGTTTCCTACTGCCATTCTTTCAGCTTTAAAATCTGAATACCGCTTGCCCAGATGGATTTACAGTTATTAATTAGTATTATTATTATTACTTAAGCTGTAAATACTGCGATCAAGTTAAGCAACCTTCTAAATTACCTATGGTGAAAATAAAATTAAGGTATTTTTATTCCGAACTATTGAAGAATATGGAAATAGATAATTTATATTTCGTGATTTAGTTCACCATTTGAGTACTTTCGGAAATGCACTTTCTACTTACGCTCTTCACATGCAGTTCTATGACGCTGCAGCGTTAGAACGTATGACTAAGTCCATTCAAACTCTATTATTTGTTTTATAAATTTTTAGCTCTGAGTAATTTAGCTATTCTTTTCAATATTCATCATGAATTTCGTTTGCTAGCGAATTGTTAACAGTTTATTTAAAAAAAAATACGCAAATAACGAAAAAAACTGTATAATTCCTCTATATCAGTCGATCTCATTATTTCTATAGTGATTATGACTAAAATGGGGATATTTGTGAATATTTTAACTGTAGAACTCGGAACTTTGCCTCTGAATATTTGCGGGTCTCTCCTATGAGAGCTCATTTTTTTAGTCTTTGGTAAAACGTTTGGAATGAGAGGTCTATTTTATCATGAATGTAGTGTACCACCTACCAGTTATACTGTCCCATGAGGTAGTCGTGTATAAAAGGAAGCATAATCGAAAGGCGAGGGGTCTCGCGAATTCTCTCCCCGACTGTACATACCCTTTGAGTTTGAATACTTTCTTGCACAAAAAAATTTGGTAAAACGAAAAAATAATTATACAAAAGTGTTATTTTATGCAAAGAAATTCAAATTACATTTATATTTGAAAAGAAAACCAAATTTATCAATTATACTACATCATAGGAAATTTCCTTTTCCCAATAAAATTTCTATTTGCTTGTTACTTCTAACTTTTTCATACATCACAACTTCAACTCCTCCAAAAATATTTAAATAATTAAGTCTGAAAATCATCTTAAAAACTTCACCTCCGACAGCAGAAAACAAAATCTGTAAACGATCATCACACTTTACAAACACAATCACATTCATTTCTGCTAAAATGGAACAAAAACCTGTAGATATTATCCTAATTTTTCACTCCGGAGTTTATTTTAAGTATGACAGACTGCGGCCAAACTAATTCATAGGAATTCTTTCTTTGAATGGCAGTCACTCTGTGCGATTTTTTATAGTATTGTAAAAAATGTATTCTCATTTAAAGGGGAAGACTGAAAATGTACGTTGATATTCACCAAACCTCAAACTTCATATATAGATTTTGTAATTGTAATATAATATCTGGAATTTCGTTCTAAAGCATTAGCCTTCAAGCTCTTCAGTGTAATAGATCTCTGTCCCCTAAATCTAAATGATTGCTTACTGGCAATTTATTTAATCATTAATTACGTAGGTGGGATATTTCCTATATTGATCTCGTAATGAGTGACTAAAGTTGATTTATATGGTAGTGAGTTCAGTACTTCTTCTTTATTATAATTTCGTCAACCAACTTACTATGTTTAACAATGCAGTATATTCTGAACCAGTGTCATAATTCTTTCATTATGTGTACCACGGGATTCCATGAAAGATGAAAAAGGGACGTTTTCCGAACTTCTATTGACTAACGCTCTGGCCTCGCATTCGGGAGGACGTGGGTTCTAAACCCCCTCCGCGCATCCAGATTTGGGTTTTCTATGGATTCCACAAATCACTCCAGGCGAGTACCGGGATGCTTTGTTTAAACCCGCCTCTAATGACCTCGATGTCGACGAGGTGTAAAGCCATAAGCAAAAAAAAAAACTTAAACTCTTCTATTCCCAGTCAAGAAACAAGAAATACTGCCCCCCCCCCCCCAAACTTTACTACCAAACTGTGAGGCTTCATAACTAAGAATGATCCCGGTTTCCCAATATTCGGTAGATAGTGCTTTTATATTTTTCACTTCTGAAGATTTTAATACTCTGTTTTCTAAAGCAATCTGTCCCTGTTTGACCTCATTATCTTCTGGTTCCTGTTGAAAAGTTCAGCTCTCAACCTATATTCCGAATCATAAGTGGCTAAACACAGGGCTCAACATTAAACGCCTCGCGAGTACCCTTTCAATTTTTTTTTTTTTTAAATTCAGTCTGACACTCAAGAATCCACTGCCGGATGTGTTTTTCTTTGTCAAATTTCCAAAAGGCTTGCTTTTCAGTGACGGATCTGAAATTTTTTTTCTATAAAACCCACACAGCCCGAAACCCCCCCCTTAGGTACTTTTTCACGGCCTCTAACTTCTTTTCACTAGAAAATATTCCTTCTATGTGAGACAGTGTGTACGAGAAGTGTACGACAATGTGTAACAGATAATCAGTCACGATTTAAAAAAAAAAATTAATTTCACGGTCTTGCCACATTTTTACAAAGTACCAAACACTTTCTTCAATAAGGCCAAATGTTCTTCCAAAGTTTCCGTTACTATTATTACATCATCCACATAAAAACTGATTTTCTTTAGTAACTCAGCCCCAAAACTTTATCCAAAGTCCTTATGAATGTGAAAAGTGCAATACGTAACCCAAACGGTAGTAACCGAAATTGGCAGCTTCTTCCACTATACAGGGTGTTATAAAAAGGTACGGCCAAACTTTCAGGAAACATTCCTCACACACAAACAAAGAAAATATGTGTACATGTGTCCGGAAACGCTTACTTTCCATGTTAGAGTTCATTTTATTACTTCTCTTCAAATCACATTAAACATGGAATGGAAACACACAACAACAGAACGTACCAGCGTGACTTCTAACTCTTTGTTACAGGAAATGTTTAAAATGTCCTACGTTAGCAAGGATACATGCATCCACCCTCCGTCGCATGGAATCCCTGATGCGCTGATGCAGCCCTGGAGAATGGCGTATTGTATCACAGCCGTCCACAATACGAGCACGAAGAGTCTCTACATTTGGTACCGGGGTTGCGTAGACAAGGGCTTTCAAATGCCCCCATAAATGGAAGTCAAGAGGGTTGAGGTCAAGGAGAGCGTGGGGGCCATGGAATTGGTCCGTACAGTACAGTACATACTAACGAAACTAAAATGAGCTCTAACATGGAAAGTAAGCGTTTCCGGACACATGTCCACATAACATATTTTCTTTGTTTGTGTGTGAGGAATGTTTCCTGAAAGTTTGGCCGTACCTTTTTGTAACACCCTGTGTATGAAGGTGAAAAATTTCCTTGAACGATCTGAAATTGTAACTTGAAAATAGGAGGCAGATAGGTCTAGCGAACTTAAGAACTATTTATTTTTAAAGTGTAGCAACTGTTTTTCTATTTTTGGTCCCTCTCCGGTATTAAGGTTTTGTTGGTCCACCTGGCATCGGATACTGATCCGCCTTATTCACTACTACCAAAGCAGTAGTTCATAAACTCATTGATCGCTGTATAATCTCCAGTCAATCGTCCTCAATAACTCCTGTTCCAGCAAGTGATGTTTTGCTAAGGTACTGGATACGATTTTACAGAAACGGATTCCTCCTCCTATAGGTGATATTCACAAGGCGAGGTTAGATTAGCTTCCTCATGGGCTCACTCTGTTCACTTGACAGCTCTTGAAGTATCTTTAATTTACGTGATAAAATGTATCCTTTTGACAAACAAAAACACGTTTTTGGGGCTTTTATTAAATTTAATAGGGAAACTTTTGTCCTGTAATTATTTATTCCAGTTACCAGAAATTAACCATTGTGTTATCCACCTCATTCGAAGCTTATTCCTTAAAACGTCATAAGTGGGGGCAGTGCGTTCTGCCAGTAATAATAGATTTAAACAGGCAGCTCCCATGATCAACAATACCCTCAACCTCAGACAACCCGTTCATCCTTACTAAACAACTTATATTCATCTCGGGAATCAGGAAAAGCGAATTTTCAACTTGCAGTCACCTGTATGTCCTTCAAAAAAATTTGTTGCCAACATTTTTTGCTCCTCCTGACTGCTGCAGTTAAGACAGTCATTCCTGTTACCAGCAACGTAATTTGTACACCCTTCCTCATTCCTTAAACGATGTTCTACCAGATACCAAAATTCACCATTTCTTTATTAAAAGCATGAATCGTTATAGAAGAAGTCTACGCTGTTTCCTACCTGCTCCGTTAAATCCACCAGGTAATTATTCCACTCCCTGTACCGTTCCCTTTACAGCCGCTGTTGGGTTTAGACTAGTAACAGTCACTAGTTTTCCATCATTTCCTGACACGTAATTCCTGTATTCACTATCTGCTTCTCTTATGTTTGTCTGTCTCAATTGTGGTGTCTATAATCACACCTATAACTATTTCCTCGCCAGTTTCCTCATCATCCACCGCTTGAAACCTATTAGTTCTATTTTTCTTTCCCTCTGATGCATGGAAAACTCCATCCTGGGTGAAGAAATTTCACATGCGTCTTCTTTAACTATTTCCTTCAATATTTCGGTAGATTCTTCAATGATTTTAACCTTTTGGGCAGTGAAAACTTGGTGAGTTGCCTTCGGTTATCTAGAGACCAATATGAATATCAGTGTAAGGTTGAGTCAAATGTTTCCCATATACTAATGTCTTGAGAAGTCCTACAGTAGTGTTTGCCTATTGTGTTCGTAGGGTCTACACACAATAATCTCTCACTTTAAACCAGTTTGCCTAGTAAAATCCAAGAAATATTTTTTTAAAACTTTCTCTAAATTGTTGATAGGATAACTCAGTTTTCGGCTGCCTATTTCCACACAATTAGGGTCGGAGATTCTAGTGTCTCAGCACTACTCCTTAGTTCCTTCCTTCATCCCATAAACTGAAGTTATCAATCTTCAAACCCATACAAAATATTCACAGGTTGAATCTTCCCCGGAACATCAATACAATCAAACGTTTCTTGCTAATTAGCACCCACTCAGCGAGAGAACATGTAGAAATACTTGATCGTTTCTAAATTAATCAGTACTGGTCACGGTATAAACCTAGTTGAAATATTTTTTATTTCTGCATATATACCAGTACATCAATCACTAAATCCACTTACAATATCAGCAATTACTATTATCCGAAGACTGCAGGCTAAAACTGAGATAAGTTTATTTCAACTACACAGCGAACAAAATCACGGAATGTTACCATAATACAATAGCAAATATTCTATTCTTTACAATCAGTCCAGCGATACATTCAAAGATATAATAACTAACCCAAAGAATAATAATAATGAAACTAGATGGGTCTTTAAATTAGTAATATGACAACCCCTTCTAGGTATAGGATCAAATGGGACACCAGCGGTCGACCATTTGACCTCGATACCTTCAAAAGGTTAGGACGTCCTAGGCCTTTGTCTTGGGTAATTAAAAAAATATTGTATACAATCTCCCATGAGCTAGTTTTGTAAGGTAATCAGTGATGGTTGGTATTAATACTAACAGCTATTTGGTAATACATGATGATGTACAAATATAGTGATAAACAACCAAACACATACAAAAATTCATAGGCTTACTTAGTTAGTACCTACTCGAGCTTCTATTTGTATATATGAAGCCCAACTGGATACAGGTAAATGGCTCATCAAATTAAGGTACTGACATAGTATTAAACTCGATTTAAAGAAGAAAAAAGAAAGGATATATCTAACAGCAAATAGAAAATTATTTACATGTGATTATTTACAGGTAATATAGACTTTGGAGGGTTTTTTAGCAAATCCATTTTCGTTCACTGATTTTTGTTCCATCTTTCCAAACGATCAAACCAATTCTTCTTCCACCCCTTCCAGACCAGCTACTCTCCTTACTAGATACACTTTCTCGTTCACTCTTTGACTCATACTCCAATTTCTTTTCTCCCTTCAACTGATTATTGGTCTTCTCTTTGTCTCTCCTAACGATGGTTTTCTCAATGACCAATCGTCCAAGTTTCATAGGAATCACCCCTTCTACTTCAATCTCCACGATGTCTTGGTGATTCACAAATGAATATTCTGATCTGATCGTCTGTTCAGCTGGTTCATTACCAAATTCACAGACTTGCTCATACTCTCCCAAGATATCCTCTTCTTCTTCTATCTTGCTATCATAATTTTCAACTTCTTCTGTTTTTCCCATCCCTTTTGTATCAATCACTTCGCTGCACCGCAAAATGTTCACTTTAGGCAGTCCTATATCGCTACCCACTGAGTTTTTTTGCTTGTTCTTCATTCATTTTTTGTTTGATCGGTTTCTCTTGCCTTTCCATCTCTTCTGTAAATTGTTTAACTTTATTCTCCAGGCTTAGTAATCTTTCATCTAATTTAGCCGTGATGCCAGCCTGTAGGCTTTATAATTGTTCTGAAATATGCAAAATCACTCTTCCAGGTTGCTATTGATTTCTGATATTTCCGCCTTAAGTGAATGAAAATTTTCTACAAACTTCCTGTTGTTCTCTGACATCTCTACATTAAGTGAATGAAAATTTTTCTCCATATGATTAACGAGCCTTGTTTATTTCTTCCATCGACATACCTTTATTCTGCTCTGTCGCCTCGTCCAGGAAAGTTTCTTCGTCACTCAGGGTCAATTAAGTAACTACTGTCAAGATTTGATTACACTAAATTCACTTTTCTCTATATTTTTTTTTTTAATTCTGTTCTAGTCCGAATTTTTAATTATTTTGCAGTACTTATACTATTTTTTTTTTTGCCTGTGAGACGTCTTCTTATTTGTTTCCGCCGGTCGCATCGTCAGCTGCTGTGTATCCTTCCGAGCTCGCCGTCCAAGTAGTTACGTTGTATTGCGCTGCTAAATGTAGTCCCGTAGTACTACCCCAACCAAAGTATCTCCTTCGGCTGCGCCGATAAAAGTAGTTGCAGGCATGGAGGAAGGAAATATATGGAGACGACGCAAGCGACCTTCGCCACGCAATGAAGTGAAGCCGGGCGGAGGAGGAGTGGGGGGAGTGGGGAGGCATGGCCTAACCCATACAGACACGGCGTATATGTACAAAAAACCTCAAGGGGACTCTAGGATTAACGTAACGTCGCAATCTGGAGATGGATTATTATGTAACTCGATGAGCCAAATAAAAAATGAAGAATAATTTTTTTTGATATCATGTTTAGTTTTCGAGATATTCTGTCTCAAATGTGAAATGGTTTTGGTTGAAATTCAGAAGAAAAAAATGGTCAAAGTCAAATTTGATGATGGATTCTTATTTAAAAGGACGAGAGAAATAAAAAATAAAGAATACAAATTTTCGATATCTCGGTGTCTTGAGTTGAAATGGAGAAGAAACATTTCGCAAAAGTCAAATTTAATGATCGATTCTTATTTAACACGACGAGACAAATCGAAAATAAAGAATAAAATTTTTCGATATCTTGCTTAGTTTTCGGGATATACTGGGATTGGGTTGATATGCGACTTGGACTAAAAATTAATTCTGCCAAAGCCACAATGAATTACATGGTGGACATGTAGAATGGATATTTCAGTTGTTTTTACTACCACTTGTGGTTAGGTTGAAATGAGGCCTAGACCAGAATAAAAATAGTTATTTTGTTACCATACATCGTAAGCTAAATTGGGAATAGCTGGAAGTGGAAGTAGTTTCCATCGCTATAGACGTTTTGTCACTAACTTGGTTCTCATGAAATTACTAACAGTAATAGATAAATTCTTTGTCCCTTATGGAACAACAAAACCATTCTGGTACAGACTGCATTTATACCTAACCACAATCTCCATTAAATTGCCGTTACAGAATCAAACTATGTAGACATACCCACACACGCGTATTTGAATCGCAAACTGTATTTGCGGTAACATCGTTTGCTTCATCAAGATTCATAGATTGCATAGTATAATTTCATCATACAGTATAAACTACAACGTGACGAAGGAAAGCGCAATACTAAATTAACTGAACCGCGATGTAAAACACACCCCCTTTAAATCTCATTTTCAACACTCGTTAAAAAGTGATGCTAGTCTATTATGTGCAAAATAGCAAGGTATGCTGATTTTCTACACTACAACAAAAAAAATTGAGAACAAAGTCATCCCATTGAGAGCTATGACTAAATATTTATAGACATGCGCCACAGTTTACAATTCCCACTGACCACTTCAACAACAATTATTAGAATACAACTTACCTATGAAATGATATTCCAGGTTCTTTCTTCTCTTGCCTATTTGTGCAACCGTATGCAACACAAGATGGCATTATAAAACACTTATGCACATTACAAAATGAAATAATCAGAACATCAGACACAGTGTGAAATCGGCATTTGTTTGGGTTACAATACCGCTGCTGCCGCCATGCGGGAGAGTTTAGAGCCTGCTTCACAGATTTAACGTCACTTCTCCTCCATAAATTTCCCTCCTCCATGGTTGCAGGCATGGTTGCAGGTAACTTCTGTTGTAATGTCTTTGCGTTCAATGCTGAACATATATTTTCACACACAGTATTGGTTCGTTATATTCGTCATTGATATAATTTTTTTCACAGTTGGCCTATCTTACTACTTTTAAAGGATTTTTTTTCTTATTTCAACTGCTAATCACTTTCGTAAGTCCTGATATATGGTCATCCATGTAGAAATACTTGATTATTTCTAAATTAATCAGTACTGGTCACGGTATAAACCTTTTTGAAACATTTTTTATTTCTACATACATACATTAATCACTAAATCCACTTACAACATTAGCAATTACTATTATCAGAAGACTGCAGGTTCGTTAGGCCAAAATTGAGATAAGTTTATTTCAGCTACACAACGAACAAAATCACGGAACATTACCAGAATGCAATAACAATGATTCTATTCTTTACAATCAATCCAGCGATACATTCAAAGATATAATGACTAACCCAAAGAATAATAATAATAAAACTAGGTGGGCCCTTTAATTAGTAATATGACAAACACCCAGATATTTCAAAAAATTATTTTTATTTTATTCTCTAATTTTCCCCTATCCTCTGCCAAGTAATTACTCACTTGGTTGACTTTAATGGTAGTCTGTACCAACTCTTTCCCTAACTCTTCAGTCTCTTTATCCAGAGTGTGAATATCTTCAGTTGGAATTTTCTTTGAAATTTCTTACTCCCCCTGCAACTTTTTAGTATCTTCACATATAAGTTCTTGATTTTTTTCTCAATCAAAGTCAGTTTCTCCCTTAGTCCCAATATTTATTATTTTCACTTATCAAACCCTTCTTAAAAGTTCTTATTAATCTCCATACAATACTCCTTTACCTACAAAACCTTTTCTTGAATTACTCCTTGTAAGATTGACCTTACTACCCTAATCTCCTTGTGGACAACCTTTCTAGACTCTAATCTGATTACAACCGCCTTAGTTTCCAACCTTTCTTCTCTGTTAAATTCTCTTGTTCTTTGAATCTAGTTTAAAAGCCCGCCTTATAGGCAGCGAGACATGCAGCTTCACTGTTTTCATGTGTTTAAAATTTTTTCCCAAAATCATTTTCGAATTCTGTAAACTTCTGTCCAATAACTGATTTCAGTAGAGCCTCTTTAGATATGAATACCCAAAACAATTTCAGTTCCACAAACCTGTTTTAACAATTAGTCTGATCCTGATAAATTTTTAATTTCAAATTTTCAGTAGCCTTCTTAAAGTTTAAATTTATTTTCCAGATATTGTTATCTATCTGTTTAGTAATGTGTTGACTATCCTCAGCCTGTCTATCTCAGATCTCAAATTGTCACCTCATAACAACGCTCAGACCAAGCCCTTTTATATATAGCAAGCTGGGATTTGTATATATTTTGTATTATTAATTGTAAGTTTGTGTATATTCGTCATGTATATGAACATTGGTTTTTTTTTTTTTTTTTTTTTTTTTTTTTTTTTTTTTTTTTTTTTTTTTTTTTTTTTGTAGAGAGAAACTGTGTAATTGATAAGCAATACAATGAAGGACAGTATTATGTATAAAATAATTGTTAAAATTTGTAATTGTAAGTGTTGAGGTAGGCCATGATGTTTGGAAGACAATTCTCAACTTAATGGAATGGTTTCTGTAGATAATTATGTGTGTAAGTACTTGGAAATATTTTAATTTTTCAGTTCCGTGTGTTTTATGATGATTGTGTATGATTTTTAGTAATTCTTATTGTTTTAATGTAGTTCTGATTGTTGGCTGTATTGTCACCGTTCGGCTTTCTTTATGTTATTCTGGAACTTTCTGTGGCGTCTATACAAACGAGCGGCAGAGAGGAGTAGTTAGTTGTCAGTCTTGTTAGAATTTTTGCTCGTGAGTTAATCGCTGGAATATTTATATGTGCTTTAGTGTCTTTGGAGAAGTCTGATGTTATATGTTACCTTAGAACACGGAAAAATAAATACTGAGTTGAAAAGTGAATCTTCGATGTTGTCACTTGCTAGAACTGTTTAATTCAGTCAAGAACAGTAGCAATCAGTAACCTTTTGGGAAAGGTAAAATACTCTGGCGACCGAAGACAGCAACCTTTGTAGGACGAAGTAATTAAATGAAATCATCGTAAATTGACGACAAGACTAATTGGTTAATTAACGATCTACCTATCATTAAGGTGACCATATATTCAATCCACCAAATCGGGACACCCCCGAAAAAAAAAAAAATCCACAAGGGTCCAGTAGAGCTAAAAAAAAAAAAGAAGGTCGCCGGCAGATTTTTGGACCGAATTTTTCGAACTTCGGTTACCGACTGGAGGGGTCACCCAGGCCCACTGCCGACTGGGGGGGGGGGGGGGCGCACCACATGTGTAGCCTACGGGCCCGCGAGCCCTAAATGCGGCCCTGTGCGGCACGGTAGAGTAAGTTGATACCAAGGTTACATACGTCAACCTCTAACAGTGCAACCTGTGCAATTTCAGGCGGTCATGGTTAGTACATTAGTATGCGTCACCGTAATAGCATATTAGCGTAATGAATAGGTGTCATATTCTAAAACTCTCTCTTTGCATGTGCACTGTTTTTATAAATGGTTCGAATGTTTACTAAAGTGTATTAAGAGGATTTCAAACATATATCTTATAAACAATAATAGCATTCTGATTGCGGAGCTACAGCGAAAGATAAATATTTATAAAATAAAATCACATTTTTAATAGAAACTACTGAACCTACATGGATTGCTACTGACTTACAGACTTATCTAGACCTAAATCAGATAGATACAAAAAAATATTTAAAAGGAAATAATACTTGTGACAGTTAGGAAAGGTTTCCTGAGGATGCAGGAAATAGTCAAGAATGTAAAACGAGGAGGGGGGGGGGAAATGCCAAGCCTTGAAAATCGGGACATTTTGGGTCCCGATTTGGATTTTAAAAATCCGGGACAAAAGCTGAAAAAAAAGCACTGTCCCGGCTAAATCGGGACGTCTGGTCACCTTACCTATCATGGCTTCCGTGACAGGACTGAATAGCAAGATTTACTCATAAACCGAAAAGCTTATCAATCTACCGCACACTCAAGGCTCTTATTTTGAATTACATATTAATCGCCAAAATATCAACACACAAGTTTCGGAACGTGGTGATTATACATATCGATAATATGTGGGAAAAATTGGGTATAACAGCCCACAATGCTGTCAAGGTGGAAAATGTGGATGTAACCTAACTTCCTGGTTGCTTTGCGTATGTGTTAGTGATTTAACTGTTTAGCCTTTGATAAGCGATTATAAAATATATCCCGGAATGTTTCAAATATCGGTTTGTTGACTTGCATTTTAAGAAGATAATCGAGACAAAAAGAAAAGTAACGAGCAAATATATCACCGATAACCGACAGATGGTAATGGATTTTATGATTTATATAAAGGAAGTGCTAATAATAAGATATTCTTAAGCACTAATTAATAAATTGTTTTTAATAACATATTGGTAGAAAACTACGAAACCGATGAAAAATCGATCTGGGTGTCATTTTGAAAGCTATAATGCAGAAATTAATATTGAGAGCCCTTAGAGCGTAGAGTGCAGCAAAATATAGAAATCACGCCCGTATGCAGTTATTTATTTATTTTTCATATGCAACATAGCCCAGCACCTAGTATCTAATCTGGGCCCTTATTTCCATTCTTTTACATGTACGTATATTTGTATCTTATATATATAACGAATTAACATATAAATAATGAATGCAAGAAAATTTTGATTCAATTTCCAATATCTATTACATTTACTGTTATTAAACAGAATGTGTACCACACCACTACTTCATCTACTACTACTGCTATTTTCGTTAATATTACTACTAACATTACTACTACTACTACCATTACTACTATTACCACCACCAATTGTCACAGCCGCACTTTGGTCCACTAATGTTCATTTTCCTTGGTGTTGAGTGCGCTCAAAAGGTAGAGACCCCTGTAACTGGCAGCAAAGTCAGCCACCCAGGCCATCAAGAGTTGACCTCCTTGAATACCAAGACGGCCCGAGCTGTCACTCAGAGACGGCCTCTCTGGAGCACACTGAAGTTCCTCCGACAATTGATGTTGCTCATTGTCTTAGGATATCTTCCGTCAATCCGGTGTTGTGAAAGCCAGACTTCCAGCATCATTGTTCCATCTGCAGTTGTTTCTGGAATTAGCTTCCTCTATTCCACGAGTTGTAATTGTGTTTTCCTCTTATGCTATCTGTGGCCTATGATTTCTCTCGGCATTTTTCCTTTTTATAAATTTTGAGGCTAGATCAGCTGTCTCGTCCAGCAAATGCCGCAAACTTTCGTCGCGCAGTATGTCGAATATTCTCCTACCTTGCAGGTGAGCTTGTTGGTTTTCTCTCAAACTGGCTGTTATTTCACATTCCCATACCACGTGCTCCATTGGCACCATTACACGATCATGTGTGTGTGTTTCAGTACTGGTCTCGGCCCTGTGTAGACCGGCTGTTAACGAGCTGTACCTGCTGGCCGTGTCCTACGTGTTGATCGCGACGTTCTTAGCGCTGACTCTTGCGTTGTGGCTGGGGGAGCCGCCTCCCGTCACCTCGGCTTCCTCGTGGGCGGCCCTGCTCTTCACATACGTATCCTACTCCCTGTTGCCGCTGCGCCTGCAGGAGGCAGTGGGGGCGGGGGTGCTGCTGGGGATCCTCGACATAGCCGCCGCCACAGCCACGGGTCGACATCCCCTGCTGTGGAAACAGGTACATCACCACCAAGTAAAACAGACTTAACAACAAGAATGCACAATTGACGCGTGACATTTTCAAAATTAGTAAACCAAAATCTGACCCACATATTGTAGAATATAAAGACTTTCGAGATCTACAGGCTCAGTCGGCGTAACCAAACCCTCTTACATTATTTCCTCATTTCAGACAATGGTTTATAAGTGCCATACCTTTGGGTGACGAATAGGCTGAGGCAATTAGTAAATTGAACGAACACTGAACTTTAAAAAAAAAAATGCTAAACAGTCGAAATAGTACTGTAGCTTAACATAGAGAGATGAGAAAGAATTTAAAATTCTGCATTTTTGTGTCCGTTGGAAAGTTGAAAATTAGTGTAATTCGATAATAATCTATTAAAATTTTTGTTTTAGATAGCAGAGTAGCATCGTTGTACATGGTAACAGGCAGCAACAGATAAAGGGGTAATTTCTTAGAAGCGAGGCTGATGGTGTGAACAATGCATTCCGAATGAAATGTTACGGTATGTTGCAAATGGAAACATACTAGCCCCCAACATGTTACGTTTATTACCCAAGGGCAGCAACAGATAAAGGGGTAATTTGTTAGAAGCGTGGTTGATGGTGTGAACAAAGCATTCCGAATGAAATGTTACGATATGTTGCAAATGGAAACACACTAGCCCCCAACATGTTACGTTTATTACCCAAGTGCTATGGTACTTCACTTACTTTGCGTCTCCAGGAAAAACGTCCTCAGATTCTCGTCTCTAAAAATTCAGCAGCTCTAATCGCCTTGTCGTTTGCTTCGTAGGAGCAGACTGCACCTCCCCTCAGTCACATCAGTTTTGGAGACCTTGGAGGACAGCAACTTCAAGTGCCTGGTACCCTTCTCTCCTGTCTCTCATCTTCTGATATCTGGTGAAGCTATGCCACGTAGGGCGTAGATCTATTTTATACGTATATCTATGTGCCTGGACTGTGCAGATGTCTCCCAAATCGCTGCCGAGAAACAAAGTGCCAAAGCTGTTGAGCGCACTTTGTTTCTCGGCATCTGCACAAACCACGAGGCCAGTGCTATGGTGTAAGATCGGCCACAATCTACACGAGCACACCTGTTTGTAATATTCACGGTACTACTGCATATAATGATTGATTCGAATTTGAAATCTTGTAGTGTGTGAGGTATGTTTCTATGCGTGTTATCTTAATGTTCATGTGTGTCAATCTTAATTGTGGTGAAGAAATGTTTTGTATAGGTTAAAGGAAAATTCTGTTGCTTTGTCGTTTCTTCAGATATTCAATTAATAATGGTGGATATCGTGTTATACTTGAATGATAATAGTTTCTATTTTCACACGACTTCCATACGACATAAACACCTTATTTAAACATATTTTGCGTGTCTCGTTTTAAAACACATCGGTTAATTATAGAATTTTTGAGTCCTAAGGGGACTAGTAAAGGAGCATCTTTTTCTGACAACATACAGGCATCTATTGCTCAACAGATGCCCACGGACATATCCTGCAATAGATTCTCCATATATGGCCCAGAAATGTATGGCCCAACTATTTCCGGCGTTTTATGCGTTTTATTATTGCTCAACATTTCTCGCTTACGCGCATTGTGTGATCGACAATCAGCATCTTAGTAGAGAAGGGAGTTACAGTGGCTGTTGCATATGTTATCTTGGAAAATTAAAAGAAGGAAAGAAAATAGGGTGGGTGCGTCCTTACCTAACTAAACGTGAGTCGATGACTCAAATGTGTATCCCATGCCGGAAAAGAGGTAAGTCGTGCAAAAACAAAGGAAAGGATTGTCCCACGTATCAACTGCTGTAGCTACGTCTAGTCAACAGAATAGATTATGGCTAGTCTTCAACAAAATTGCAAAATCGTGACGAATATAGCAGACCTGGTATACAGAGCCGTTGAAATGGCAGTTAGAAAAGTGGGAATGAAAAATCAAAAGAAGAGAGGCAATTACCCATCTCGTAAATGAAGAAATGCTGCAAGAGCCGAAACATTTATGAAGAAGAAGGCGATGAACAAGCAGAAAATTATGCTGACCGTCGGCATGCGAATAGATTGACAGCAGTTAATAGCTCTGCAAGCGGACGAAATTTCCCCCACCTCTGATTCGGTTTACTGCCAGTATATTGTTAGAGGCAGTTGACTCGGATATTCCAAAGAAAATGAATATCATCTTCGCAAACCAAGTATGTGCACCATTCAAATAAAACACCCGAACTTTGTGATAAGCAAACCAAATCCCATTACTGCAGAACCGGCGGTATTATACGCCGATTTTGTAGATATACTTCGGCTAACTAGACTCGAGGAAGCGCACACGCTTACATGTGCCCTCCGACATATGACAAGAGTCCTCCATCCTAATGGTAAAAACATAACGTTCCCAAACCTTCGGCATTTGACATGATACAACTGAAATCGCTAAATCTGGCAACATATCCATCTCAACTGCTGACTTTAGTTCACAGGATTTTCGAGAGGAGAAATATTTGATCATGAGGAAAAATACAAGCAGTTCGTCATGACCCAGGGACGGATTCTGTCAGACGCAAGTCTACCTTGGCTCCAATGCAATAGGCAAACAAGACAGCCGCAAATTCCATGTTAATAGTTACTCTAGTGAATACTAGGGGAAGCGCTATGGTTCTACATAAAATTAGCAGTGTAGCTGAGGAATTGTGATCCGATATAATTTGTCTCCAAGAGCCGTATTCATGCCAAGGCAAAATCCCGCACATGCCTGTAACATCACGAATAATCACAGAGGTTAATAACACAATGGCAGCAATAATCGTTTTCAATAAATAAATAACAGTAACTAAAATTGAGATGTTATGTGATGAACACACGGCATGTGCTGAGATAAGAGTAGGATGGGAAAGCCTAGTGATGGTAAGCATGGATTTCTAGTACAGTGACGAGATCTACCCATACCTAGATTGGCAGATATATGCAGCTCTGTGAAATCATCCACTAGTTATTGGAACGGACGTTATTGCAAAATCTGCTCTCTGTCTTAACAAGAAGACTGACAGGAGAGGGCAACTTCTAGAAGAACTGATAAGCGAATTGGGTTCAGAGGTTAGAAACCAAGCACATAATTATCCTACTTTCTCCAACACTACTGACGCAATAACAAATATTTATGTATCAATTACAAACATTCATGTGGGAAATTTGCTATGGAGTTGGAGAATGCTTGAAAATATGACAACAAGTTATCACAGTTTGACTGTCTATGAACTGGGCAGAATGCAGACAGATGAAAGTGGAGGCAACGGAAGAATTAAAACAGCGAACAACATCAGGAAATCTGCATGGAAAAAGTTAAGGAATGTGTTCAGTCCATCGGATCTATCAGAAAACGAATTCATTGTAGACAAAGCCGCAAGAGAGGTGACATCTGCAGTACTGGGGGCCATGAATCGGCGGATAACACTAAAAAAGATTGTAGATCCCACTGACAAAATATGGATAGAAAAACTTCATAAACTAAGACTAAACATTAGTAGAGCGAGAAGAACTTATCAACGAATGGTGGCAGCAGACAGAAGTATCCTCCTTGAGTGCCACAGGCAGAAGAGACAGATCTTCAAAGACGCCATGAGAGAGACAAAACAAAAATGTTGAGAAACGTTCGTGAGGGAAAGTCTTATGAACAATCTATGGGGTATTCCTTACAAAATTGCTTAAGGTAAAATCAGGCCTCCCACAATACTATCCACAGTAAAGATATTAATAACGAATTGCATAGACTCAACGGAGGAATTTTTAAAAGTTCTGTTACCGGATGACAATGCAGAAAAAGAAACAGAAGAAGAGGATGCACTAGAAAGAAAAATGTGGCAGCCCTGCTGGAGTATAGAGGAAAGAAGTAATAAACGCAATAAACAAAACGAAAAAAGCAGATCCTCCCGAACCGGATGGAATTCCAGCCGAGTTCCTTCATGAGTTAATAACAAAATTAACCCCCGTCCTATGCAAACTCCTGAACGAATGCCTACATCAGGACAGAGTTCCGGGAATATGGAAAAACAGTGAGGTAGTAATTCTAATCAAAGGAAACGATAAGGATCCTCTTCCACCCAAATCTCAACTGCCGATTTGTTTATTGAAAGTGCTTGGCAAAGTTCAAGAGTTGATTCTATGCAAAAAATTACAAAATCACTGGAACTTCAGGAAATGAATCCAAGTCAATATGAATTTACAACGGGGAAGTCGACAGAGGGTGCCACAAATCGGTCGATGGAAACAATTAACAGCAGTACAAAAAATTAGGTAATGGGGATTTTTCTGGACATCTCGGAGGCATTTGACAATCTGTGGTGGCCTGCCCTGTTCGAACGGCTGAGGGAGTTTAGTTGTCCAGGAAGATTATTCTACACATTCATGGACTTTTGCAGATTTAAAATTGCTTCCTTGAGATGCCAGGATTATTTCATCACGAAGACTGTTACTAAAGGATGCCAGAAAAGTTCAGTTTGCGGTCACATATTCTGGGATATAGGGATGGAACCACTGATCGAACTGGTACAAAGAATACCTGAACCTCTTGGTCTAGTTGGTTTTGCTGAGAAATTGAGAACAACAGTAATAGAGTACTTAATTGTCTCAGACAATGGTGCAGTAAAGTCCAGATGAGTTCAGCAGCACATAAAACAACATTTATGTTGCCCAAGGGCAAACTGAGACGAAAACCTATTGTAAGAATCGACTGTAAATTAATTAGTAGAAACCTAGTGTGCAGTTGCTTAGGCGTGGAAATGAATGAAAGCTTAAACGTCGTAGCCGACTTAAAGAAGAAATTAGCACGAGCTGTCTTGAATAAATTATTAATATCGGCCAACGAAACTTCACTGTTCCAGTCCAGACACTAAGACTATACCATGACACAATATTATCCTCTTTAGTGGGCTACTCAGCAAGTGTGTGGGAAAAGCATCTAAGAAAAAAAGAACCAAAACAGCGAATCAGACGTGTTCAGCGGGGAATACTTTTAATTTATTGGAAGCAAACGGAACCGTGGCTACAAATTCATTAACCATTGTATTTGGTGTCTAGCAATTGGACCTGGAAGTGAGGAAACGTGGTGCCATATACTGGTTAAGGAAAGGAAACACAAAATAAGGTAGCAGAAATTATAGGCAAGCGAAGCAACATCCGAGATATACACTCCGGGGCTCCTATTGGCGGAATGACAAGAAGAATGGAATAACAGTGAAAGAAGTAGATAAACATATGATATATTTCGATCCATAGAGGAGAGGTTAAAGATGAAGTTCATTAAAACCCTTTCCCGGATTGGTATACTACATTACTGGTCATGGGTCATACAATAGAAATATTGTGGACTCAAGCAGGTGCGAATGTGGTGAAGAGAGTACGCCGGAGCATGTGGTATGGGAATGTGGAATACTAGCCAGTTTGAGAGAATATCAACAAACTCGGCTGCAAGGTAGGAGAATATTCGACATACTACGCTACGAAAGTTTGTGGCATTTGCTGTGCGTAGCAGCTGATCTAGCCTCAAAGTTTGGATGGAGAAATTAATAAAATGCAAAAATGCTGAGTGAAATCAAAGGCACAAGAAAAGAACATAATTATCACTTGTGGAAGAATGGACGCTCATTCCGGAATGAACTGCAGATGGAACGATAATGTTGCAAGTCTGATTTTCACAACACCGGATTGACGGAAGATTTCCTAGGACAACGAGCTACATCAATCGTCGGAGAAACTTCAGTGTGCTCGGGAGAAGCCGTATTCTGAGCGACAGCTGGGGCCGCTTGGTGAGGTCAATCAACTCTTGATGCCCTGGGCGGCTTACTTCGCTGTCGGTTCCGGGGACTAAAAATGAACGTTAGTGAAACCGAAGTGCGGCTGTGACAATTGTTGCTGGTAATAGTAGTAATAGTGGTATTAGTTGTAATAGTAAAATAAGTAGTAATATTAGGCGCGACAGCAGTAGCAGTAGTAGTATATGTAGTAGTGGTGGTGGTACCCACTCTGTTTAATGACAGTAGGATAGAAGAGACATTGGAACTTGAATAAAATTATCTTGCATTCATTGTTTTTTTAAAGTGAATATGTTAAATACATAAGATACAAATATATATACATGTAAAAAATAATGGAAATAAGGGTACAGATTATATACTAGGTGCTAGGCTATGTTTTATATGGTAAAACATAATAATAAATAATAATAATCTCATTAATTTCTAATTCTATCCTACGTCATTTATATTACTTTTAAATCATGTATTGCTATATCCCTTTCTGCAGTGATCTTGATGAACAAGTTGAACAACACTGTTATCAGCATCTTCGCCAAATAAACTAATCAAATGACATGATTTTCGATCTGATCCTATCTCTGTGGTGATACCTTTGTTCATGAGAATGTAATAACATCACCGATGGCTCCAGATCTGGTATGAAATCTGAAAATCCAAAATAAAAATTACATTATCTTGTGATTCTGCATCAATAACTCTCATCAGGTCATTCGTAAATAGGGTCAAGCTATTTTTCACAGACCTTTTTTTTCGGAAATGTTGTTTTTTTCTGTATAAGCAAATTGTTTTCTTGTAGAAATTTATAACGTTCGAGTATATAATATGGTTCAGAACTCTACTACAAACAGATATTATATTAAAGCATTTGGGATGCAATGCTAGAGAAGGATGTTGAGAATCTGGACCGGAGTTGGTACGCCTTTTCCAAGTTGGAAGGTACTTTTTTCCCTTCTATGGATTTACGGTATGTAATCAGACAGAAATGGTTTGATTTCCGCCAAGTACTCTCAAAATTCTCTTACTGGGATTCCATAGGGACGTGGCGCATTCCCCCACTTCAGACGATGTAATTGCTTTAAAATTCCTGCAGCATCTATTCGTAAATAATCCATCTCTAACTCCAATTAATGCGAGAAAATGAGTATGTTGTCCTTATTTCCACCAGTGATTGATTGATTTTTTGAATTCAGTGTTAACTACGTTAGCTTTTTGCAGCTATCGTTAACCTCAAATCCGTCGTGTATTAGTACTGGCGTAATAATATCACTTCAACTGACTTTTCGTACATACAACCAAACTATCTATGATTATTTATTTTATTTTATGCGAATAGACCTATACATATCACGCAAAACGTAGTCGTCTGAGTTTCTTTTATCCATTCCAGTATTCTCACATCCGTTTACTGAAGGCAAGTTTTCTCTCTTCTGTCCATGTTGTACCGGTCTTCTTGGCTTTGGTTTCTGGCATGACTACCCAGTCGTATATTTTTTGTCTGAAGATTTTGCGATCTAGGATTTCTGAACTCTTGATTTTAGCTTTTACCAGGTCTTGTCTTACTTGATCGAACCAACTGTTAGGCATTTTTAATGGTTGTATGAGTTTGAGTATCTGCTTAGTTAGTCTGTGATCTGGCATCCTGTAGATGTAACCGTAGAACTTTAGTCTGAGTTTTCCGATGTCGTTGGCTATGTTTGAGTGGGACTCTACTGTTTTGTTTGACTTTAGTCTGTAGCCTTCTTCCGCTTTGGTTGGTTCAATAATTTTCCTGATTATTCTTCGTTCTTCTTTTTGGATGTTCTCGATATTCCTCTTAGAGTTTAGTGTGAGTGTTTCTGTGGCGTATAGATCGTGGGGTTTAATAACTGTATTGTAGTGTAATTATTTATTGAATTCCTATGTTCTTTTTTTTGTAGATGTTGCAAGTCTGTCCGAAAGCCTTTTTCCTTTTGTTGAGTCTGTTTTGTTGTGCCTTCATTTCGAGTCCTGGTGGACTGATGATTTCGCCAAAGTATTCAAACTGGGTGACTCTGTTGATTTTTCCATATTTGTGTCCAGTGTTTTATATTCAGTTTGTGTGCCAAGAAAAAATCGTTTTCTCAAAGGAGATTTTTAGTCCCATTTTTTCTGCTAATTCTTTGAGGGATTCTATTTGTTTGATGGCTTGTTGTTCTTTCTGACAGAATAGCCAGATCATCTGCGAAGGCCAAGCATTGAGAATTTAGTCTGTTTCTGCCTAGTTTTACTGGGGTGTTCGTTTTCTCCCATTCTCTAATGACTTTGTCCAGGGCTATATTAAATAAGATTGGCGAGAGACACACAGTTTTTGTCTCGAATTCTCTGGAGAGTTCTCCCATGAATTTTACTTTGTTTGTGGTGTTGGTGAGTGTCTGATTGATTAATTCTCTTGATTTATTGTCCAGACCATATTCCCTTAGGATGTTGAGTAGGCTTTTCCTGTCGATGGAGTCATACGCCTTCTTGAAGTCTACAAAGGTGCATATGGTTTTCTTGTGCCTGATTGATCTGTATTTTAGGATGGTTTTTAGGTTAAAGATTTGCTCTGCGCACGATCTGTTAGGTCTGAAGCCTGCTTGGTATTCGCCAATTTTGTGTTCGATTTGTTCTTGTACTCTTTTGCGGAGACAAGCAGAGAGAATTTTGTAGGGGACTGATAGTAGAGATATTCCTCTGTAGTTGTTCACATTGGTGCGGTCACCTTTTTTGTGAAGGGGAAGTATGAGAGCGCACTTCCAGTCTTTCGGGATTTCGTTTGTCTCCCAACAATGTCCGATGATTTTGGTTAGTTCTTGGAGTGAACTTTGGCCTAGATTTTTCAGGAATTCCGCCACTATGCCATCTTCTCCTGATGCCCTCCCATTTTTGAGTTTCTGAATATGCTCCCTGATTTCTTCTAGTGTTGGTGCTGGTGAATCTGGATTGATTTCTCCTGATTGTTCTGAGAACCCTTCAGCTGGTTCTGGGCAATTTAGCAGTTGCTCAAAGTAGGTAGCGAGGAGTTCACAGTTTTCTCTGTTGTTTAGTGCCAATTTTCCATTTGCGTTTTTAAAGCAAAGACTCTGTGAGGAGAAGCCCTTAATTTTGTTTGCAAATGTTCTATAATAGTCTCTAGCATTATAATTTCTGAAGTTTTCTTCGATTTACTCCAGTTGTTTCTTGAGGTATTGTCTTATTGTTTTTCTGAGGGTTTTTGTGGCTAGTCTTCTCTTTTCATAGAGTTCTGTTTGGTTTTCTGGCGATTTGTTAGCGCTATACTTCTTGTATGCAATTTTCCTGTACTCTATTACTTTGTTGCATTCTTCGTTACACGATGGGTGTTTGTACTTCCTTTTTTAATGGAATTTGTTCTTTAGCTTATGAGGTGATTTTGTCTTTGAATTCTATCCAATTATTCGCGGATACTTCCTCCCACCTCTTGGTGATTTCTGATGACTATAGCTTGTTATGATCGAATTTGTGTAGTGGTGTTATTTTTTGAAACAATTTAGAGATGTCATTCTAATTTGACTCTTGTGAGGTAGTGGTCAGAGTCGATGTTAGCCCCTTCCTCTGACTTCAACATTGTGAATTTCTTTCTTGAAGTTTCCTGATATGGCTACATGGTCGATTTCGAATTCTCCGATTGAATTTACTGGTGAACTCCAGGTCTTTTTCTTGCTTGGTTTCTGACGAAGTGACGTAGACATGATTCTGATGTTATTCTGCTGGCATAACTCCACTAGTCTGATTCCATTCCGTTGGTAAATCTGCGGGCCGGGAATTTCCTATGGTTTCTTGGCATTCCTTCTCTCTGCCTAGCTGTGCGTTGAAATCTCCGAGGAATATTATTACATCTTTTTGTCTGATTTTGGTGACGGTAATTTCTAGTTTGTTCCAGAAGTTTTCTACATCTTTCGGATTTTTTCGGTTGTCTATGTTTGTTGGTGCATAAGCATTGACGATGGTATAGTGCTTGTTTTTATATTGTAGCCTTAGTGTCATTACTCCGTTGTAGATGCGCATGACTTCTTTTACTGCATTCAAACGGTTTTGTGGACTGAGAAGGCCATTACAAATAGCGGTGCTCCTATGCCAATCTTTCTCTCCGTTTTACTTTTGAAAATTCTGAAGTTTCCGTAGTCCATTGTCTCTTCGCCTGTGAATCTGGTTTCTTGAAGTGCAAGAATGGTGATCTTGTGTTTATCCCCTTCAGTGACTAGTTGGTGTAGTTTCCCTGGTTGGATTAGTGTGTTGATGTAGTCTTCACGGGTGTACCGCCAGACACTATCCGGCGGTACACCCATGAAGACTACATTGCAATCATACGCCGGGAAAGTCTTCGATCTTACATAGTGTGTTGATGTTTAGTATTCCGAAAAATGTGTGCTGTTTTCGTCTGGGCAGTTAACCAGAAGACTCCAACTTCTCCTGATGTGTAAGCTCAAGGCCCTCAGAATCCGAATTGCCTTGAATGCCGACTTGTTGTCGGGTGGATCGTCCACCTGAGGTAAGTTTCTCTTTACTCATGCAGTTCATGACGATAGTTTATTGAGTATGTCCCATTGCTGGGGGAATTAGAATCAGAGGTGCTGGCTCTGAAGCTGGTTTGCAGGCCGCCCCTAATCTGGAGTACAGACGCCTTCCGCCAGCCGCCCCTTTGGGGTATAGACGCTGCCTTGTTTCACCGCCGTCACTTTTCAGAGTTCACAACAGGCCGGACCATCAACCTTGGAGGGGCCAGGGAAACAATTCCCAGATGGTATTTGCCCTGAGGTGCAGTCTCCTACTTCATGACGTTGCCCGCCTTCCATGACGAGGACGAGGGGTTGGACTTCGGGAGGCACTTTCAATGATTATTATTATTATTATTTTGGTGAGATTCTTAGAAAGAGAGTTGCAACGGAAATCATTAAATGCGCATCGAGTTTTTAACGCATCTTTTTAAGTGAGTTGAGATTTTTAATTCACTACGATACTCTGTCCTCTTTGAGAGTGAGTGTTGCCTTGAGTAATCTTTTAACTTCACGCGTATACCACGGTAAATCATTCTCTTCAATTATTATCCTTTTGGGTATATGTACGTACGTCCATATCTTCCCTGTCTATATGTATAAATCGATGCCACGTCTCTTCAACGGAACCTCTTTATAAGTTGATAGTTTGATAATCATTCGTCAATAGAAGCTGTACACAATATATTCTTTTCCCTTTCTTTCGCTAAGTTATTGATTTGACGGTTGCAATTACCACTTTGTGATCACTAATTCCTGCTGTCGCTGAAATGTTAGTGAATAATACTGGCCTATTGATAACAAGATATATAATATTTTCATTACCGCATTGGTTCCAGAACCAGCTGATAGAGATAACTTATCCATGCCACCAGATACTTGAACGTAATTACTCCAGGCAGGTTGAAATCTCCTCTTAGTATTATAGCATGAACATTAAAACGGTGAGTGATACTATTTACATAATTTCTTAACTCCTCGGAGATAGTTATGTCGGCATCAGGTGGACGATAGAAGGCGCCTGTGGAAAATTTTGTCCCAGCTACGTTGATTTTAATTAATTTGATTTCGCAGATTTGTACCGACGTCTATTTCATTACACGGAAAGTATTTACTGACAGCTCTAAATGCACCACCTCCTTGAGAAAGTAAAAAACGCTAATACTGTTCTTAAAACATATGCGGAACTTATTTCAGGTGTTAACCAACTTTTGTACCAATTACAATATCCGCATCTGTGCTATTAATAACGCTCTCAAGTTCAGGCTAATAGTTAGAAACGCTTCTACAGGTAACTACGAGAAATTTTAACTGTCGATATTCTCTTAAGCTCATCCTACTGTGCGGTGTTAAAAATTTTCACGTTGTCCGTGATTGCATTTCCAGTTCCGAATCTTATTTTTTCCTATGATGCTGCAGATGGTTAGCTCTGCGGATATCTTACCACCACCGGCCACGAAGTTCACCCTCTCAGCCAGCTGTCGGAAGGAAGAGAGGATAACCTCCGACCCAAGCCGGCGTGCACGATTGGTGCCGACATGCGCAACAATCCGCAGCTGGCTATACCCCGTCCTTTCTGTGACATCCGAGGTGGCCTGTTCCACATCTCGGATCAGGCCACCCGGAGAACTTAAGAAATGGACACCGTATTTCTTTTACAAACAATCCTGCACATTCCAATGGGCTCAATGAACCACCAAACGCTAGAACTCCCGACTGTTATAATCCAATTCTGCGATTGCTTAGACCTAGCAAGCAGGGGGTTGCCAACTCACAGGATGACGATTGAAGGACTGAGTACGTCTCCGACAAAATGTAAACTTGTTGGACTGTCGTACAAGCTCTTGGCTCTTAAGCCTGTTCCACTGCACCTGCATTTGGCTTTGATCTAGAAAACTATACGGCGCTCACCGACAGTCAACTATAGCATAGCATCCATCCCATCAGCCTGGGTTGCAGGTATAATAGTTAATATGGGAGAATCTACATCAGGGTCATCCGTATCACATCAGCCATCTCAGCTTTTGTCTAAATACAGCATCCACATTCCCTACACATATTATTTAAAAAAAAAAAACAGGAACTTGGAGAGATAAACGGATGTAAGACCCAGTTCTACCCTTGTTCTACACAGTGCACTGATCTTACGAGCTGAACCCAAAGGGCATTATAATCCGAAAGTGGGCTGCTGCTCTTGATGGACACTGGACTGCTAACGCTGAGAACATACTACAAGCAGCAAATAATCAAAGATTAAGTTAAACAAATTTACACCACTAAAACGTAAGTATCAAACGAAAGTGGACTACTGTTATCAACGATGACTCACTGCCACTAACCAGCATTAACTGAAATCAGTAAATAATCGGAGATTTTACTGAACAGATCTATTAAAAGGTAAATACAGGGCGTTCGCCGGGAAACGCAACCCACTGTTAGCGCTACAAGGAAGAAACTGCTCCCGGCAAGCGAGCGCTCAGTTTCCGGCATTGTTCGACCGTCGGCCGCGGACTATTTCATAATAATTACGCTTCATAAACTTCATAAACTTGTGTGCTAAGCATTTAAATGGGACGTAATTCATTATCTTACCTTATAAAAGATGCTGGAAGTGTTGACCCTCTTGTGTAATGCACATTTCACATCTTCTGAACATATTTCGAGACACACGCTGCCCTAACTGACTTAATGATTTTTTGGGTGACTGTTCTAGTCGAAAAGCGATATCGTCAATTTTCTCCTCTGTGAGAATACGGTTGACCGACAGTCTCTTTTTGTTAAAAAAATGAACCCGTTTCTCTTACTTTTTTAACCAGACGCAGAATTGTTGATTTAGCTGGCAGTAAAGCGCCAGGAAATTCGCGACGAAATTTACTGCGACACTTTTTAAACGACTTCTTCTTCACATATGTATCGTAGAGAAATATTCTTTGTTGCAAACTGTAACGTACCATAATTTTACTCACACTCAAACACGGTACAGATTAATAAGAGTATGAATCCCAAACCAGCCAAAACCGCAAAGAAACGTTTATTCACAACACTGATTAATAAGAGACTGAAGTCACAAACTATCTACAATGCAAAGAAACCGTTCTTAACAATGTAAGGGTCACTGCACTGCACTGTTGGGGCAGCGGAGGTGTTAAACAGTGCGGTGATTCACGGTGCCGCGTGGCGGAAACTGCTGGCCCACTGACCGAGCAAGTTGCCGACGGCAACAGACTGGGAGGGTAGCGTTTTCCGGCGAACGCCCTGTACAAAGCGAAACTGGAAAACTGCTCTTAACCGACACTCAACTGCTACTCTACTTTGTGATTTAATTCAATCCCGTAACTTACTTTTAGGAAGCGAATAATCTGAAATATAGGAGGGGCTGAAAGAAAAGTTCTTCACAGGGTGACGCTAATACACGTTACTCTTTCTTCAGATGACGTACAGTAAACTAGGAAGCCACAGTGTGCATATTTTTACACTTATTATCTGAATAGGTGGCCAATTTTAATGGTAAAGATTGTTCACTTTTTGGTATTGTTTGAAGACTTCCGGAGCTGCGTGATGAAAATTTCTATTCTCGACGTATTTCTGCAATCCTCCAACATTATTCGGATAAACTAGAACCGGAACGCACGCTGCGTCAACACATTAAGTTGCAAGTTCTGGAAGACAAATTTTTGATTATTGGACTCGTCCGGCACCCTGGAGAAACTGGAGAAGACACTGTCAGACTCGCCTCCCGACTCCGATTTTTGATTCGAATCTACTGCCAATACCCTACTCGTTTTTATTGTAATCAGCTAAGCTGTAGTAGTGCATTCAATATGTCGCCTTGTGCTGTAGAAATAGTTGTTTCGTTCTGACAGGAGATGTCTTAAAGATCTTGCGGGTGGGGAAAAGCTGTATTTATGTGTACGGCCGTACCTGTGATGATAGAACAATCAGAAATTTATTAATACAGGATGTAGATGATGGGATAGACAAGCCAACGTACCGGATGAGGCAGATGTATTTTGTAATCCGTTTCTGGAATTGAGGAGACTGAAAGCAGTGTCGTAACAGACTTATAAATATGTTGAAACTGAATTATATTGGTGTACCGTGGCACTGAATTTCAATAAAACTGGAAAATAAAACCAACTGAGAACCAAATACTATCCAACACACGTTACAGCCACAACCGTCAACCAAAAAGCTATGGCAGAATTCGTTAGGAGCATCTGAACAAAAGCTCCGTGAAATAGAATACGGAAAATCTGTTTTTACGATTAAACAACCTACAAAACTGTATTTTAAAATCAACGGTTTCTAAATTAAAATTATCTGAATCGATATACTCCTCAAAAACATAGAAGGGGGGGCCTTTTTTCTATTTTTAATCGCGCCTATATGATCTGATGAAAACAACGAGGGTAAACGTAGTACACATTTCCTTTTAATGGTAATGATAATTATAAAAAATAACGAAAATTTTTCCATGCGGATTGTGTGAAGTGTGTATTATTTTTTGTAATGTCGTTTTGTTGGATCGCTAGAAGTGAAAATTAAATAAATTATAGTTATTAGACTCTAAAAGAATTTATGCTGGTTAAAAAATCAGGAAGAATCTTGACAGTTTTTAAGAATGATTATGATTGAACTTGACTTACTGGCAATGCTAAATTCTTGGGCCTTTCGAGCTAGGATTAAATTCATTAATTCACGATTTAATCATCTTAATAGTTTTACTACTGCTCAACGAAACAAGCTTAACTTCAGGATCCCCCTACAGCATCTATATTGGTAGATTCCTGTACGGAAAGACTGAGGAGGATCTCAGGCTCAATCTGCAAGAAGAAATTCTGGACCATCGTAGTTTGCAAATCATTGGCTATTTATACGGAAGGAAGATCCGAAAAACTAGAATGAAGTTCTGAAAATAAATTTTACTAGAAATGTGAAGCAGATTAGCCCATCAAATGTTTAGTAAATAAATAAGTGAATACAGAACAGAACCTGGTTCTGGGAGCACGTCACGTGGTGACCCTAATGCGTAGCGATCGATGAGGCCTCACCTGTTCACTGCACCCGCAGTTTGTTTTTAAAAAGGAAACATACAGCTTCCTATAAATGTTCTAAACTGCTTAAGCTTGTTTGATGTCATAGGTCACTTCATCTGCCGCAAATAGAAGTTACTACAATTCAAACACTTATGTAATTTCGCAGTACGATTCCCAACGCTTCTTTATCTCCAAAAAGTGCCCGATATATTTAATATTCACTGAATAACATTTAGAAAATTTGTTTTACAGAATTTTGCAATGTTAATTCTCCTCGCTTCAAATAAGTTACTATGAATTTCCGCACCACATAAGCGCCACACGTTCCTCTGTTTTGCTTGATCAAAACTGAATGGGCCAACATAATACTTCCCCTTATAATATTTTTTTTAATGGTGGTCATTTACTTATAATTTTTCTGGTATTCGTTTGCGAGTAATGCGTATGAACAGAGCAAAGTTACAGCTACCTAGTTCCTTATTATTTAGTAAATTACAACCTCAATTTGTAACATTTGTAAGGCCCCTAATACCAAAGTTTGTAACTAACTAAATTTATGTTTGAGGGTAAAAGATGTGTTTGTTTATAAATTTGTATAAGTATCTCATGAATTTGAGGTGTTTTTCAGTGTGAAAATGTTGTCAGTGATCTGTATAGCAGTTGTGACTGCATTTCAGTACTTTGTATATGAAGTAAAATACTGTAATGGGAAATAATGTGCCGGCGAATATGTTTTAAGTGACAGTTTTTACTATTTGGAATAATTTAATTTTTTCATTGTGATGCTTAAAGGCTTGTAAGCAAAAGAACCCTATAAAAGTGCGAATAATAAGGAACTGTAATTTTTAGAATTAAGTATTTAATGGGAAATTAAGTAATGAATGGTTTTTTTTTTGGTTCTATCCGATTGGTTCCAGGAGTAGATTTCTCTATGATCGTAGCTAACCCCGCCGAAACAAATTTTGACTGTTGGGCACGAGTAGGGTAAATTCTGTTTAATCCTCCATAAGCCAGAGATGGTATAATCTAGAACAGTGCAGTGTTTCCCAAACTTTTAGCTCCACGTACCGTTATAAAATTTCCCAGGCAATAGCGAACCTCCTAACAAAAAATGGCGATCTTTTTTTTCCCTCTACTGGCTACAATGAGCGATATTCACCATTGTCTGTGTTATACGCTCACGTAAATCTTGTCGTGAACCCCCTACGATTAACTGGCGAACCCCTAGGGGTTCGCGTAGCCAACTTTGAGAATCGCTGGTCTAGAGGGTAGAAGTGTCAGTGTCTTGATAGGTACCATTGTTGTGAAAGGTATTTAAAGAGACGCTCAGTGCGAAACCATCGTACTTGTTGTTTATTTCAGAAAACTCCGCGAAGCCGTTGTAACGCCACAGTGGGAATTATTCGTATTATGAACGATATCGCAGGAGTACTCATGGGTCGGACGTGTCAAGATGACAAAATAAAACAAAGGACAGCTATAATGTGATATCAGAAGGAAAAGCAATCAATGAAAGCAGTTTCACAAAATTCTTGGGTGGATATACAGATAGCAAATTGAACTGGAAACTACATATTGAACAACTTCTTAAAAAAACTGAATTCTGCAACATATACACTGAGGGTAATATCTAGAGTAGCTAATATAGAAACCAGAAAGTTAGTATATTTTCACTCTCTGCTGACTTATGGCATCTCATTCTGGGGAAACTCGTCACAAGCAGAGAGGGTATTTAAATTGCAAAAGCGTGCTGTAAGAACTATTTGTGGAGCAAGCCCACTGGAAACTCGTCACAAGCAGAGAGGGTATTTAAATTGCAAAAGTGTGCTGTAAGAACTATTTGTGGAGCAAGCCCACGGACGTCGTGCAAAAATCTATTTAAAAAGCTAGGTGTACTAACAATTCCAGCACATTTTGTATACTCCGTACTATCATTTGTAGTGGAAAATCCTGAACTCTTCAATCTTAATGCTGACATACATAGCCATAATACTAGGAATAAATATAATATTCACAAGGTTTACAAATCACTGTCAATTGTGCAGAAAGGGATAACATTTACTGGAGCTTCCTTATTCAATGTCTTAACAACAGAAATTAAATGTTATCTACGAAAACCCAACTACTTTAAGTCCAAACTGAAAGAGTTTCTGCTTCAGAACCCATTTTACTCCGTGAAAGAATTTTCTTCTTGGAATTTGGTAACTAAGAATGACTGATAAAATAGTATATATGATGTATGGAAGGGGAAGGTGACAAAGTTGTCCACAATTACTAAAATGACACATGGTTTTTCATTCTATTGAAAATTTGACAAATGAAGTAAATACAATTTAAAAAATTTCACTCGTCGTGTATAGTAAGTAACATGGGATAGCATACACTCAAAAATTGCTGTGAAAAATTATCATACCAACAGGTTTTTAAGTAATTGACTGCTTATGAGTTATTGGTAATATAATTGATATTGTTAATATGTATGCTTGTAACAAGTGTATACACTGTTCCACATAATAAGTAGTAATTAACTCGGGATTGTATTTGTAGATTACAGGGTATATTGATTATACTAATGGGTTGCAACTAACTTGTTGTCAATATATAATAATATTATCAATTATATAGTAATATTGACATTATTAATAAGTGTTTGTACTATTCCACATCCCCGAGATTATTCTCACATGAGATCAAAGTGAACATATCTATCCATCTATCTACCGGTAGTGCCCAAGTTGAATGTGAATTGTAATCCACTAGAATCGTCGCATCGTCGCGTTATGACTAAGACGATTAAGAGAAACAGTGTGGAGAGGGATGTTATAGTGTACCGAGCTGGGATTGAATCGCAAATGAATATAACCTTCTACTGCTAGCGTTATTGCATTTACAAGTGTGTGGAACAGAACTGTGCTGTAATGACTCTTCGTGTGAATTTTTTTTATTGAGGCTACAAGTCACTTTCATCAATCCTTTTCACGAATCTAGCAACTACGGTGAAGCAGTTTCAAAATTGTCTGGTGGCTAGCGCTGGCAAATGTATGTCGAGTTTAATAAAACTTTTGTGATCTGTGATTAACCACATGTGTGTGCTGACATTTGTCTATAGCATATTGTAGTGCATGAATTTTGCTTATTCAACCATTCGTTAGTCATAGACCAATGGACTGGTGACCACCACAAGAGAATCAGACTACTGGTAGGAGCTAGTAACAGCACCAACACTCGTAAGTCTGTCATACCGTGTGCTGCTACCAGCTAGCAGCGATATAAATCATCTCTGCATAAAATTCTGTAAATCTCTATACTTCTCTCTTTTCGCTAGCCGTGTTTGCTAACCTGGTGGTATGATGATTCTCGATGGTTAATGATTATAACTTGTCAGTTTTTATAACCACCGTTTTGGGAGGTCATATTGAAGGAGGTTCTAAAGTTTCAACCAGTTATTAATGGGCATTGTACTGTGTGTACTGCAATGTTTTGGCACTTTAAAATGCGGCGTTAGTTAAAAAAAATGTACAAAGATTAATAAGTATTATTGTAAATTTAACCAACAAATTACTCAGTGATCTACGGTGATTGCGTGGAACGAAGTAAATCTTCGGTGAAAACTCGATTAATTATTTTTTACTGAGTAATTTAATAGCAAGACAGGTGACAGTGACACACACTGAACGCTTTAAATTATAAGCCATATTGCAATAAACAATATCTTGAACAAAGCAGCCATTAGAAGGAAACTGTTACTATTTGTGAATGTTTAGAGATGAAGAAAAGAAACCCACATATTTAAATAGACAAGGTATGCTAACTGAAAGTAAAGGAACAATCTCAAAACAGTGGGAAAGATAAGATTGTATTTGCTGTAGGGAAACGAACAAAGCAATAAAAATAAGTCTGTTCAAAGCCTTGAGGTCTTTCAAGTACAATTGAGGGAGAGTTCGACGTCGTCCACAGACCTGGTGGCAGTAGCTGGCGGCGTCCACGGCTAATGGCTATTATGACTAAAATTTATAAGAGTTTAGATACGAACGATAAAATGGGTGATAAATATCTGAGATGTTAAAAGCAAAATTGTTCTTGTTTGAAGATAAATTTCAAAGGCATATGTCTGAGCGTAACTAATGGATTAGATGTGTAGCTTAGAGAGAGTAATGATGAAGATATGGTAATCAGTGAACTGTATGAGAAAATACGGAAAGTAGCAGATGAAAGTATTTCAACTTGAGAAAACTATGATTCTCGTATTGCAAACCTGGAAAAGAAATTAGTCGAGAAAGGTAATCATGGCACGCCACTCAGTATTAGACCTGATGAAAGATCTGAATTTGTTAAACACATTCCGAACAGATTTAAGGCTACTCCTGACGTGGATAGTCGGATTCAACAACGATCAAGGATGTCTAGTTTCATGGCAACTACCGGTAGATTATTCAATGCGGTGGGTAATATTTATGGGAAAGATATCCAGAATCCTTCCAAGGAATTTTGTAAAAATTGAGATCAATTTTCCAAATCACACCTCATGGCAGATGAAAAAAAAAAAATCTACCTTTCTGTGAACATCTTACCAGGAAATATATAAAACAGTGGTTTATTTCTGTAAGAAAACCTTTGTTTGATAAGGGATGGCTCCTTGATCAAATCTGGTCAGTACCGGCCCGACTGCGGTGTAAGAGGTTGTTAGTAGCGGCTCCTAATGTCAAAGAAAGGAAATTACACAAGTTCATACCTTGACCCTGCCGAGATAACAATAAATGGGCATAGCAGCTCACTATAGACCATGACAATTCCCGAGGCCTTACAACTAGTAACTGAAGTGGATGAATATCATGAAGAAGTAAAAATTAGGTTGTATGGAATGAGAGGGGATCATCAAAGTTCCACCTCCCCCTTTCAATATGATAAACAGCCGTTAAAGAACGTAACATACAACGGATACCTGACAACCAACGTAGTGGCGGCAAACAAAGCGAGAAAATCCGTCAAACAAGCTAAAGGGAACCGTTTTTTTTTTTTTTTTTTTTTTTTTTTTTTTTTTTTTTTTTTACTTATGGTGTTACCCCGGCGTCGAGGCGGGAAAGGACTGGGGGCAAGGAACGGGAAGGAAATCGGCTTTGGCCTTTTGAAGGAAGCATCCCAACATTCGCCTGGAGTGATCTGGAGAAACCGAGAAAAACCTAAATCTGGATGCCCGGACGGGGACTCGAACCCGCATCCTCCCGAATGCGAGGCCAGAACTTTACCGCTCACCCACCACATTCGATGTAAAATAACTAGCAGATGACAGAACTGAGGATTAGAAAGAGAGAGTAGACCAGCTGAGCATAGACTCAGGACTCAAAGATAGAAGATGGAGCCACGGAATTCTAATACCATTTGCTAGTTAGAGAGACACTGAATGGCAGTGGCTCTATCCCCATTCTGATATTTTCTGTAGTTACATAGGCATAGCCCATTATGTATATCTGTGGTATAAACACATTCACATACCTTTTAGGCAAGTTACAAATGAAATTAGATTTTTCACGTTTTCAATTCTACAAACCTCAACTCTTTTAATAATTTATTTCGGGGAGCAATACGAAATATCTCCTCTTCTTTTGAATACAAAATTGTAACAGGTTTTGTTTGCCATTTCCGGCGCCGACGATAATTTACTCCTGTTATTATTTCTTTCCCCTGGAACAGGTCTCCATCAAAATTGATGACAACATGGTCACCTCAACAGTAGTCTGTTACGGTGTGAGAGGAGCCAACAACGATGAAAATTCTAATTTCATGACATTTTTAAAGGCTCGAGGTGAAGGTGTGAGTGAACTGAAAACATGGCTGCAAAGAGATGCTCACAGATGTCTTTATAATGACTGTTATAGCGAAATATTTGATGGCTACTAAAGTACTGTCGGAAATGATGATAGGAATAAGAGCATTTTAATTATTTATTTATTTTTTTCTGTTTCAGTAGCCGACACGTCTGATATTTCCAGAACGTAACAAGTGTCCGTTTGCCTGAGAATCGTTCCTGAAGATTTTATTGCAAGTGAATATTTCAATGGGTTATTTTCAAATCCAAATACCAAGGCAGAAACGGTATTCAATCTGGTCATTGACATTTTCCCTAAGCACAATTTGCCACTCTCAAAATTCAGAGGCAAGTGCTGCGATAGGGATTCTAATGTTTCTAGAAAAATGACTGTATTACATTCACTAATACGCAAAGAAGAGGTCTCGAGATTTTTTTGTACATAATCTCAATGTTGTAGTTCAAGATGGAATTGAGAGAGTTACCATTCCGAGAAAATTCATTGAAACAATAAAATATTTGGTAAGCTTTATGTGAGACTCTCCGAAACGAATTGGACATTTTAAGCAACAGCAAATCCGATATGATATTATTTCTTCTCTTGCAACCTATTGTCTGACAGCGAATTTATAAAGTTTACAAGTTTAACATAAGTTTTTGAATTATAAAGTATAAGGCTGGTTCAAGAAGTAACGAGTCGGAAGCCTCGGAACAGAAACCAGTACTTGTATTTAACAAGTATTGGCCCTGGTTGTTGAGGAACTTGTTCCACTGCGACACAAGGCGGTTAATGGCTGTCTCTGTGATGTGAACCAGTTCCGTACGTACTGCTTAACGTCGTCGTCCGAGATGAACCTTTTTCCCCGCAGGACCTTCTTGGTTCCAAGGAATGTGAAAATCATATTTTTATGACTAGCGTTGTCATATTTTTCATTTTACTGGGGAATATGAATGAAATTGATTCAGAAGCACTGATATCGGCATTTTTGTTTCTCCTGTTCCACCATCGTTACAGTAACCACAGAAGCATTTCACTCTCGTCTTCAACAATCATTGTTCCACAAAGAATTGAACTATACGCGCCACATCTTATGTCCAAGTTAGGGTTGCCAACCGTACTGTATAGTATTGTACTGTATTTTGGGTCTGCGTATTATATACTGTTGAAAAAATATATAGTATTGGAAATACTATATTTGTTTTGAAACATTGAAACTAATAACAAACAGACTACCCACTTTGTAAAATCTGTGAACTCACATTATGATTTAACTGTTGAGTGTTGCGATGTGCGTATATCCGAACGCGCATCTGTCTTGCTGCGTCCCCAACCGTTGACAACGTCAAGCAAATGTTTGCTCGTTCAACAATCTTTGCTTCGTTTTTGTTTTGTTAATTAATTTCACTTGGCGGCTGTCCTCCCTTTTGACATTTAATTAAATTAGCGATAGTGAAAGGTTGTCAATTTCAAGTGAATTGAAAAACATTGAGGGACATTTTATTACTTTAGGGGAGGATTTTTATAAACATGATACTGATGGAGACACTATAGTTAAAATCTTTTTCGAAATTCGTGAGTCTTTTTTTACATGTATACAACTTGAAGGTATTAACATCACAGTCTTAGATGTGTATAATATTATGTAAACTTTGAAATCAGCTATAGAACAATATAATAAAGATTGTTTCTTTGCTTAAAAAACCAAAAAAATGTCCTTTGAAGCCAAATACTATACGGAAAGTGATAATATTAAAAAGATTTTTTTTATTATTGGACGATAAAGGTCTGAATTATTTTAATAAATTATTTGATTTTGATGAAATCAATTCTCTAAAACAAAATCCAAAAATTAAATTTAAAACATGAGGTTTCATTTGATGACTGTGAGACAATATTGGAAGTTCTAAATTTACAATAAAACATAAGTATCAAAATGGACGAACTTTTATATGAAGTAACAAGTAACTCTAGGAAAAAGTAAGAGACTGTAGTAAGTTTACCTACAGAATCACAGACCAATAATGGCAGCATATTCTAAAATGCACCTAAAAATAATTTATAAAAAGTTATTTAAGAGTATTTAATTCCAGCTCTCTATTCCCGCCACTTCGTTGTTCAGTTATAAATTCGAAATAGTGAGAACAGGGAAGCAGCGCGGGTATCTCATTAATAAAAATTGAGCTTTTGATGTACATTAATTTTAAAAAATTGAATGGAATAAAGCATATGACACTTTTATTGCAGACAAAAAAATTGTTAAACGTTGCAAGAAGTGCAAAAAATACTGTTTTTATAAAGGTATATAAGCAAAGAATTACAATTTGTCCTTTTTTACTCTTTCTATAAAATACCATATTTCTTTTATGTTTAATATGTTTTTTGAACTGTACTATTTTATAACTTATTTTACAAACACTATCACTATAATCAGCCGAAAAAATGTTGGTAACTTTAGTCCATATGTCGGCAGCCGCTTCATTACCCTCCCGCGGGGTATCATGTAGCAACGGCTGAATCCTAATATCGCACCACACTCGTAATTCATAAATCTTATGATAAAACTCAGAATAATGTCCTAAAATACGCTCTGTAAAGCACTAGAGTCGTCACACAGTCCGCATTGTTTTTGACATTCTTTCAGTTTTCATGGTTGCTTGCTCACTGTGATTAAAATGGCCTACGATACTTTTGCTATTTTGCTTTGGTTTCTTCGTCTGAAAATAGTGCGTGTTTATCACCAACTGAATCGTGTGTGCCACACAACCTATAGATTCATAGTAACCATGCATGGCGCTCACCATGTTTGCTACACTGTCACGTAGGACCAGAAAAATCTTGCATTCTGTACTACATTCATTCACCATCTCCGTATACTTTTGCCCAAAAATAACCGGAATAACATTGCCGTGGGTAGTACGCGTTTCTGCCGCTAGGCGTTTATAGCGCAACTCATTGTCAATTCAGTGTCGCCCCTGTGTTGTCGACCTGGCTTCTTCTGTTAATCTGCAGTCTCAAACATTCCCAAAAATGCTTACCAGCCGAAATTTCCATTTTTACCTATCATGTTTGTTGTGTACTGTGATTTGTCGTTTAAGTGGATGAATTTTACGTTTTATCGGGCACTATGAGCTGGAATCCAGTGAAGTGGCCACAGTTTTCAGTCAGTCTGTGAGGTCTTTTTAGGTGTAGAAAACAATCTGTAATTTTAACTTTTGTCAAAACCCACTGCGTTCTGCATTGCAATCAGAAAAAAAAAACGTATACAGGTCTTGTGTTGAAATAGCACTATTGGCTGAAACAATTTATGGAAGAAAGTTTATATTGCAAATTAAATGTAGTAATATACAGTGTTGTCAAATATGATCTTTTTGGGAAGTATTCCGAAAATCTCTCTTATCTTAGTTTCTTAATTTCATATGAATTTGTCTGAAGTTATATGGTGGCCTGTTACACTGTTGTCAAAACTAATTGCAAAAACTCTAAAATTGGGAAATCAGAAGTTTGCCCTATGATTCAATTACATAAAACGACAGTTTATAAATAATTCTACTAATTCAGTTACAAGTCATTTTTGCCAGACTCTAAAAATATCTGTAAACGATCATTATTTCAAGCAATAGTCAATGTCGGGAAATAACCATGGTTAATTGAACTAATAATTTCATAATTATCTTTAAGATTCTACCACAAAAACTGCTAATGGTTAACTAGTTCCAGAAGGTTTCATTTAAATTTATTGGTTCACTTAATCGTCAACGCACTTTTAAAAATATTAGCACCACTAACGAAAAAATTTTTTGAGGATGAAACTAAATCGTACAAACAGCGTGGTGGGTGAGCGTTAACGCTCTTGCCTCGATTCGAGTTCGAATCCCCATCCGGACATCCAACTTGGGATTTCCATGGTTTCCTCAAATCACTCCGAGCGAGTGCCGGGATGCTTCCTTCAAAAAGCTATGGCCAAATTCCTTCCCATTCCTTCACAAATTAATAAAAGGAGGGAAATATACAATTTGCGTGGAAAATGGTTTGTTAGACTAAATTTTACTAATAGTTAATCTACAAGCTCCTTGGAAAAAGATAATAAGTTATACAAAATCTTTATCAATGTGACGTCAGCAAAAAACCATAGTTGGACTGAGGTGGTTACACACAACATATTAAATAAGGAATAAGCATTGGACCATAATGTTTCTAATGATATGGGTAAACATTAAATTCGCTTAATTTTTTTAGAAAAATTATTCTTCGCTTCAAAATCATTTCTAGCCAACCAAAAGCGAATCCTGAGGAATTATTTGATATATGTTTCAAAACTTCTTGTGACACTAATTTACAAAATGATGTAGAATTTAGGAAATCTGCTAACAAATTTCTCAGAAATCGACGCATAATTCTTGCTGTGCTATCTACTAAAAGGAATTACGGAAACCAAACTCATAGCTATAAAATCGGAGTTTATTAGATCAGCTAATAAATTTAATGCTGCTTGGAAGTTATTGAAAGGGATACTAGTTAACTATTACTTCAATATAAACCAATATCTTTACATATTAACAAAAAAATTCTAAATGATCGGCATTCCTAGTTTCTCCTCTTGATAAGACACTCACTACGGGTACAGAACATGTTCCCCATCAGCCAGGATGAAATATAATAATCATTAATTACCTCGATAGAGTTTTTTCTCCCTTCATTTACTGAAGTATTATAGTGTCAACGTTAGGGCTGGTAGCTAAATCTGACAATCCACAAGACAGAGAAAAATGATGGCTCAAAGAATGAGGACTACGATCTGTTTCACTTATATTAGCGTTTTGAAAACTACTGAAGAAAACGATGCAGAAAATAGTCTGACATAACTCACATGCCTTAGCAAATGTGTTTTGGCGATATGCTGTCTGAAGGAATAAATTAAAGTGATTAAATTAGTACGCTTTCTTAGTATGACCTAGAAAACAGAAAGCAACACGAAATTTGTAAATATGTGTGAGATTTTCTGTTGCCTTCTGGTATCAATTTTTTAGTTTCAGCTGCTCCTTAATATAAACAAATGACTATCCAGTAATTGTAGATGAAAATGGCATATCTTCAACGGATTCATCTGTAAAAAATCTCTCGATCAGTTTCGATGACATGCTACAGAAAATATGCAATTAGTTCAATGCAAATAAATTCATGACAATAAGTTATAACAAAGAACGGTTATAAGATGTCTGAAGGGGTAGCAGCAGTCAGTAAATATTGTGTGAACAAACAGGAAGTGAGACATTTGACAATGTTGTCCTGCAATGCCGTGTCGCATTTCACTGATGCCATAGCTTTGTGGAATTCTTCAGTGGCGCGAAAGTCACAAAAGCGAAACTTCAGAATTTTTTGCGTTGTTACCCTACGACATAGCTCAAAAATCAGCTTGAAAACGAAGGTATGTTTACAGAGGTAGAAAAGAAAATCCTAAATCTGAATAGTGAAATGGAATAAATGCAATATACACAAAGAATACGAGTCAGTGTCAACCAGGAATAAAATCTTCTGCATCCACTGTATTAAATATCATGACACAAGAAATAAAATGTTGTCTACAAAGATTAGATATAAGCTAAATGAGTTTTTATCTGTGGAATGGTTTTCTTCTCGGAATTAGAAAACTGAAAACAATTGAGAGAGGGGAAGGTGACACTGTGTATTATACTGACACGGGAGTACTAATATACCACATTCTATATCTACCAAAACAGTTGATTTTCCTTGTATTCATATATATTTACTCTTTTTATTGTTTATCATTTTATTCAGATGTTGGTAGGACACTAACGCCTTTCAGGTTTGGAATTCATGACTTTTGATAAATAAAATGTCATCATTTTATCACTTCGATAACCACGTCTCAATATTTGTGTGGTCGTGGTTTTATGTAACTGCCATAAGATAGTTTGGGGTACACTACGATTCAGGTTAAATATGATGAAAGTAAGATATGGGGTTTACTATATGTTGACTTGTTTACGCGTGCTAATTGATTACAGCGCCTGCCGCCAGGTGGCTGGAGTAACGCTCGATACGCCTGGTGACGTCACATTTAGGGCGTGGCTCAATGCTGACGCTTTTTATCCACTATGGAAATATTATGATAGCTGCAGCCGTCACTATTTCCTTAACATTTCCCTAGTATTCCGGGTATTACTTTAAGCCCACTATTTCATTAGTAGTAAAAATATAAACTATGTCCGAGGTAGAACGTTCAGTTTATCGTGGAATCGGAATCACGGAACGTTCTGGCGTAGCTCGTATGATAAAACATAACTCTTAAAGCTTCAAGATTCACAGGTATTTGCACCCCAAAGTCCCAAACTTATGAATGCAACGACTTTAACCAATTTAATTTTTTTAAAGGCAACATTTAAAAAATATGAAATTAAGTTTATTATTCTTTGTTCTAAAAAAAACCAAAATCTTATTTTTTGTAATGATCACCAAATGAAGTATAAAATAAATTATAATAAACATTTTTTCTATTCGTCTTCCTCGAATAGTGACGTGACTGAAAATAGTGATAGTAAAAATAATAATTTTTTGATCTGCGTGCTGAGAAAGTATCGATGTTATTGTTCTGTCTTGAAAACACTATTTGTTTTTAACATTAATTATGTCTTATATCTTTTTCACTTAATTATATTGCTGTGTTCATTTGTTAAGCTTTACTAGTAGTCTTCGATGGACGTCTCTCCTCTTTTATGCACCTCATAGTGGGTGTAGTAGTTTACCAACAGCCAGAAGAGGTTATTTTTGTCAGTAGTTGGGTATACTGTTATATTTGGTGTTAATATATCCTATTGTGTGAAATTACGTAGGGTGTTTCTATTTATTATTTTCAGATTGCTTTTTGCCCACCTCCATCCACCATCTAACTGTCGGTGTTGTATTTTGTCTTACAAGTTACAAGGTTACCAGATGGGAGAAAGGCAAAGGCAAATAGTTTTCCTTTTTATGCAGAACTCTGTGCCACGTGGAACGGGCATTACAGCCGATACACTGACTCTGGATACTCCCCCACACTCTTTTCCAGTCATTTCTTTTATGCGTAAGTGAACTTTAATTACTTTGGACCTCTCTTTGCATCAAGCCGTATAATTTATTTTGGTGGCACCTGTGCGATAATTGTAAAAGTATACAAGGATAATTTATTGAAGAATCTAAAGTCCAAGGCGTTCTCTCTGAATCGTTTCTGAGACTGAAGTGAGTGAGGTTAGCAATTGAAATTCTTCAACTGATGATCGATAGCTGAAGTGCAATCATAGGTATTTTGTTGCTTGAAATATCAACTCCGAATAATCACTTTAAGTTATGTTTATTTTCTCGTGCGCTCTATAATGACATTACAACGCAAGGCATCGTCTCCATCCAAAGATACTAAGTCCCAGCGATTAAACTCACACACTTCCAACCGACTGACAACTCTCTCTGCTCGCAACCTCTGAGCGCTCAAATAGACACTTTAGAAACATCCAGAATAATTCAAAGAAAGCCACTCGATTTTTCTCGAACGGCGACAATGCAGCTAACAATCAAAACCACATTAAAACAATCAGAATTAATACAAAATCATTCACAATTGATATAATTGACAAAATTGCGATGAAGTGCACGCTCCAGTGGCAATCTCCCTACACACCCCTCAACTGTCTTTTACTGTGAATTCTTTCAGTGTTTTTGGTAAATTATTCATCAATTCTCTTGGTAATTTATTCCAATCGCTCACATCCTTTCGTAGGATCGAGTGTAAGTGGATGTTTCTAAAGAGTCAACATAAAACACACGGTAATAAAAATTAAAGATATTTACACACAAAATCATCTACATAAATCAGTACAAACCACTCTAAACGTCGTAGCTCACCTAAACTCTTACAAGTACAATCTTTTAATTAATGTTTTATGCATAATACTCTCCTTGAACATGTTAAATAGCATTTACATAGTTTCTTTCCATAAAACAATGTTTATTTATACAAATTTACAATTAATAACACTAAAATTATAAGGAACAATAATTGATCAACTCCCAGCTCGCTATACATAATTTTTTCAAATAACACTTCATACAAGGGCTGGTTCTGAAGGCTGTTACAGTTGTTTCGTTGGGACCTATCACCTCAGCAAAAGCTCGCGGAATTACAAACTCAAAAGACTTAACAACAATACGAAAGACTAGGTCTATATATTAAGATAAAAAAATAAATCAACAATGATTAAGATCACAAAAACAAGCAATAGAGAAAAATAAAAAAAACTCAATATTGATCATTCATACATGCATGTCAACAGGAGGACAGCGAGTAAACTTTTTTAGACAACATTTTACTATTCAGAGCCGTTTCATGCCATGTCAAGTGATCGAAATTCCTAAATGCTGATATAAAATTTTAAAAAGAAATAAAATTACTTAAAACAACAAATTACAAGCGTATATGAAAACGAAATAAACATTGAGCTTATGTTAAATTCTAAATACACCTATTTAAATTATAAACGAATGTATTTTTCTTTTATATAAATACATACTTTCAAACAAAATATTAAAACTCGAAACTCCATCCCGTCATGTTTACACAGTTAGCAAAATGAATTTATCTTTTTTAACCTTCCGGACATGAAGGCTAGAGAATTTTGGTTGGTATTGCAACTGTACGACAGTGACTCCAATATACATACATTCATACGCCCCGACCACAGTATACTGCAACCTTATGTTACAAGTCCTCGTTGAGCTGCGAAGTTGTTACTTTCCAGTATAGGTTCATTGAAATGTTATTTTACAGCACACCAGTACTCAAATGATTGAACTACGCATGCGGGAAGATTGTTTTATGTTTTCATGAGTGTTGTAAGTTCTTCGGTGCTAAAACCGTTTTGATAATAAATTACTTTCTTTGCATATAATTGATTTTTTTTTTTTGGCATTTGGTGCAGGTCGATTTTTGGTGTACCACCTTTGTGGTGCGGGTCCATAGGCTACATGCTGGGTATCGTATACTTAATTGCGATCCCGATTACTTGTACAAAACACAAGCATCTCTGTCATTAGATCAAAGAGGAGTTAATTTTTCTGGGATTCATGTTTAGTAAACTTCCAAAAATCATAAAACAGTTTGCAAATAATAAAGATTTATTTTAAGAAAAACTGAGGGATTATCTTATTGGATACTCGAAACTCTAGTCAAGAAATTATTCAAAAGAATTAATGGTATCTAATATACCTTTTGAAAAATTCAGTTGTAAAAATTAATGTTTGCTTTTTATTTTATTTGCTTTTTCTTCGTGTTTTTTATTATTATTTTTTATTTAACTGCTATGGAGCGAACGCCCTGGTGGCAATTTCTCTTCACAAACATTTTTCCACTTTCTTCAACCCACCCACTTTTGCCCTTCACGAATGTTAATTTTAAATTCTTTCAGCGTTTTGGCAGATTATTTATAACTTCAACTGGTATTCATTTTGGGTAAAATATATATATATATATATATATATATATATATATATATATATATATATACAATGACATGTATCTCTTCTTTCCTCAGCAGGGATCTATGTAACAATAAATAAATAATAAAATAAATAAATAAAATAAACAATTTCTGAGTTTTCTGCTATGCAGCAGAAATAATTTTTATGATTCATCTTTATATTTTTAGCAGTTCGTACATTGAATGTGGTGTTACAAAGAACAGTAACGCCATAAATGTTTCAGTTATTCGAATTGACGTGACTTATCTCACGCCTTCTGCCTTATTCTCATTTCCGAACATCATGACACATTCGGAAAGTTTGGGAGATTCCCCAACGAAAAGGCTTTAGGCAGTTGTCATGTTGTTTTACAGATCCCTGGAAGAATTCTGAACTCTGTCAGTATTTACAAAGCTAAAAAATGGAGATCTGTTATTCTCGGCTAAGGGTTAGCACCAGATGGAAGGAAAATATTTGCATTTGCTAAGAGGTGCCCAATATAGCAGCAAACAACACACTATACTGACACGGAAGACTAAATTACTCAGACTTACTCAAAATTTTCCAATGCAAAATCTTAAATATTGTTATTATTATTACTAATCAGACCTTTCCACAAACTTATTGAAAGATACGTAAATTTTTGGAACGATTAGTCACCTATATGTTACATATTTGTGGCTCGAATAATTTTGAAAATTTAGTGGTTGGCTGTAAACTGTCAATATCTTTCCGAATTACATCTTGATGTTAGGAACTGAGTGAAACGAGTTACACTTATTTAATTAGTTGAACTGGTTATGACCTTTCTTTGTCTTTCCATCGAGGTTCTTGTTTTGCACTGTGAGAGTTGCGGTATCAATCGAAACGCTGAGGATTTCGGACACATTCTTCGCCGCTCACCGTATATAGAAATACGGGTTGACCAGAGGGAAGAAGCTCGTGTGATTCAAAGGGTGTTAGCTTGAAATAAGGAGGGTCGGTGAGCGTTAACACTTGGGGCTGCCACTGGGGAGCAGACAAGTTCAAATCCCCGTCCGGCCAAACGTTTTCAGTTTCAATTGTTTCCAGATATCACTCCAGGAAAATGCCGGGATGGTTTCTACTAAAGGATGTTGCCGAACTCCTTCCCGTTCCTTGCCCTCAATCCTCTCTCACATGTAATGACCTCGACTACGAAGACTGGGGAGGGGGGGGAAACAGAAGATCTGTTTACCTGGTGGTAGTCACTCCGTACACATCAGGCTACATATTGCATGCTTTATTTGTTACAGTGAATTTATAAGCACAAAGACAGAAGTTTACTTTCAGAGTTTACAAAACTTCTTTATGCCATTAAGACATAATTAAATCGACTTGGGAAAGTGAAAAATAACTGCATCCTTGCTGCACTTAAACCAACATAAGTGGCAAGTAAAATCTAATCCTATACACAATACTACATTTACTATGGAAAATAATTGTTATAGTAGAAGCCTTTCGCCGATCAAAGTTATCCGTGGAAATAAAGCTGACTATTGGTATTACTGGTTCTTAAATACAGTCTATAATACTGTCCGGCTTGTACCCCCTGTGCCGAACCTTACGTTGTCAAGTGGCCTGAATGGATGAGGGGGGGGGGATTTGTGGGCTTTTCTTGGAATAGGACTCTAGGGTGGAAGTTTAATGACCTTTGGGACATTTACTAAGTCTTCTATTCCTCTTGCGCTGTAATCCTCTTCTCTCTTGAAGATGTCTTCTGATGATCTAAGCAATGGCTTGTGGGCTATAGTAAGATGTTAATTGTCAGGAATCATTGATACCACTCCATTAGTTACGGTTGCAGAACCGGTTTAGGCAGTGAAGGTTGAGGGCAAAATGATAACCCAGCTGAGAATCTACCCAATAAATAATGTAGGCGACTATCGTATTTAGAATCCCTTTTATTGACCAATGAAGACTGTATGAATACAGTTTAGAGCGTGATCTGTAAGGATAACTCCCGATAGCCTCTACAAATATTATTCATTGAGTGAGCCGCTCAAAATGACAGACAATGTTAACTTACTGATTGAATGGCGAATTGGCGTGATGGATGCATGGTAGCGAAGCAAGCTACCGAGACACGGTCTAGCTAAGAATTAGCCCATATTGACTGTTTGGTAATCATCGACAAAGTGAGGACGAGTATGGCTTGCTCTGCTCGCTCGTAAGTTCGGTTTGGCGTCACTGAACACAGCGATGTCCTCTTAGTCAGCCGTCAGCGTTTTACCAATAAACAGCACTTGCTGACACTCGCGCTTGCATTCTGGTTTGAGGCTCGACTAACTTTACGAAATATTTCATCTATCTAAAAATCCTCATTCTTTCAAATGAATATATATGTCCATAATGACGTTCACATACCTCCGCCTTCCAAACCACGTATAATGTCATAACACTGCATAGGGATATTGATCCACCATTCACTTCGCCATTTGTCAAATAAAACAAATATTAAAAATAAAATTTGCTTTCCGGGTTTTATCCTTACAGTCTAGTATAAAAGTAAATTCAATGTTATTTATTAAATCAATAAAATTATGAAATTAATAAAATAATTCAATTATTAAGTGGCTATTGCTCAGATTTAAAATATCATCGATCAATTAGAGAAAAGGTTACATATATCATAATTATTTGTTACTAAACGACAAGTTACAAAAGCAAGTTAGTAATTATTCTCATATGTCACCAATATGTACACAGGTGCTAAGTGGTGCTTTATGGTACTAAGATTTCATCAAACTAGTTGACTGCGTGAGTTATTATAAACATCGTGCCATTGTGTGATAAAGATTCATAGTTACAATTAGCATAAGATGTTATTGTTCTTGAATTTATGCTTGATTACTACTGATGTATCCAAAATATGAAAATTCCTTATTCAAAATGAAATATCGTTGTTTACAGAGAGTTAAGGTTTAATGTTTACATTATTGCAAAATGAAAGAAATTTAAAGTCTGCACCTTTGGTATTTTAGACTGCGTATAAACTAAGATTGACATGAAATAAAAGGGAAATTGTTTTAAATCCGATTAAATGTCACTAGTTCGATAATCAGTAATCTGAAATGTGCGTTCACAAGTTGTTCTAACTCTGAATCTTGATAACATAATCTACGCTGTATCACTATGACCTGAACATAACTATTTTCGTTTTATATAAGACAATTATTTAGTTAAAATAAAATACGAAAATCATTATTATAGAGGACGAACAATTGGCTTAGTGAAAAAGTCCATTAATAGTCTATATAATACTTTCTTTTCACTCGTGGCTGACTGTAGCGATGTGCCAGGTCGCCGACTCGTAACTTGAGAAATGCTGCGTCGACAGCATTCTTGCTCGTCGCGCGGCCGTTCGCTGCAAGTTGTCGCTGAAACAATTCGACTGCAGCGGAATACCGAGTGTGGTGGTGTTACGGCTAGCGTTCTGGCCTCGCATTCTGGAGGACGGCGGTTCGAATCCCCGTCCGGGCATCCAGTTTGGGTTTTCCATGGTTTCCCCAAATCACTCCAGGTAAATGCCGGGATGCTTCCTTCAAAAGGCCATGGCCGAATTCCTTCCCATTCCTTCCCCCCCATCCTTTCCCGTCTCTAAAGACCTAGTTGTTATAGGAGACGTTAAGCTGATAAAAAAAAAATGCAGCGGAATATGTTCCTAACATTTTTCGCATATTTTGAGTGAATTTTGAATCACCCACTAATATGTATGGCAATTTCTTTTAAAAACTTAAAACATGTTATTACTGTGGGGGAAAAAATCACATTTATATGTTAAATTAACAAAACTGGATAGGCAAAATTATCATCCATCCATTCATGAAAGAATGAGTCATTTCTAAATTTATTACATGGGAAACTATTTCTAAGGAAAAGAATTACCAATGAATTCTTGGAATTTGGCTACGTGTGTAGTGACTGACAAGATACAATGTTTTAAGTTAATTTCTATTTATACTAGGAGAGTGAACTACACTACATTTCCATATTTCATACTACATATGCCATTAAACTAGATAACTTTTTACTAATTCTGTTCTGCAGTACTTGTAAACAAAGATGTATTCATTTATACAGAATAAAATTCTACAATGTGATAATCCCAGCTTACCCAATAAGACCTCTCTTATCAAATTCTTCAATTACACTACAGTTAATATACCGATAGTTTCGCTACCTGAACATATACATTACTTAAATGAACTATTACACTCACATGCATCTAAAATATTCTCCACAATCTAAATCACATTATTCTTTCATTATTAAAATATTTTTCTATTTTTTTTTTTTTAACTTTTGATCTAAGCTTAACCAGTGTCTCAGGTGTTATGCTCACTGTCTTCTGATAAAAGTGTTATTCTTTCTTGGATTAATTACTTGGATGGGTTACTCAACATGCAACGATGGTTGGACTTTCATATTCTTGTAAATTCTCGAGATTATGTTCACTTTAACTTAGTTGCTTACTTCCGTTCAGGGAACCTCAGTATTTAGGTTACTTATCTAACTGCTTACATAGATGTACGCTTGCTTTTACTTATCGGTGCTTCTCACTATTTTAGTTTTTGCGTGCGAACTCAATACGACTTTTCCGTGGCCACTTACTTCAACAATATTTTTACTTCTTGCGTGCACATAACATGCTTTATCTGCTACCACTTAATATTTCAACCGGTGGAATTTTTCGAAACATTTGCACACAAAAGCCAGAACGATGTGGCTGTTACCGATATTACCGCTGCCGTTTTAGCTATACCAGGTGCTGCCAAATATTAATCTCTTTTTATTTCAACTCACGGAGTTTATCGGAACATTTTGGTACGCAGCCACCTGAATGGTTGGACCAGTTCTCGACGTTTTCGCTAACAATTTGCAACTTTACTTCCTTCGACACATTTCACATTAATGTCTCATAACGATCTGGAAATTTTATCTCCCGGAGTTTATACGTAACACATAGACTTATGCAAATCGTATTGTGGGTAGAGATACGTCTATCCCTTCCCTGACTGCGCACGCACCTAATTTAATGCTTTTCTGACTTCGAGCACGTGCTACTCTCGACCCATTCGATAATTCCTCAAAAATTAGTTCTTAACCTCCGTACCGTTGCTCATAGTTTAACTACACCGCACCCTTCAACTTTTATACGCATTCGCCATACCATTTCAACATCTTTCTCTTTTTCTCGCTGCAGCGTCACTCAATAAAATTATTTCTGGCACGCCTTATCAATTTCACCTAGCACACATTTCCTTAACAATAACCTTTTACTTATACATACTTAAATAGCACTGTTATTTTTACACCTTTTCCATTAAGCACCTTACACTGATCTTAATTTTATTTTAATTTCATCAGACCAGCATATCAAATAATTATTCTTGAATATTTTATTTTTAATGAAACCAGCATGCATATTCTTTGCACGCACAATAATTATATCTAAAATCAGATTTAATATTTTGTTGCTTGATAACGTGCTTCAAGTTATAATAAAATTGGGAAAACACTTTCATTTCACTGTCACTTTTAGTTTTTCACAGTAAGTTAGTGCATATTTTTCTCGCTATTTTGTTCAACAGATTTTTAAACTTATTTTATGCTACAATGTTTAATTAACATATTTTCAAATACTACTTTCTTTGAATATAAAGCAATCACGAAGTCGTACTTTTTAGTTTTTAATATATAATACAGGTCTGCCAACTTAAGGGGAGACATTATGGTGGCAGATATTATGAAAAAAATCAATTTTTTTTATTTGTTTATTTAAAAGGAAATATTGTTGGGATTGTTATCACAAATTTTTTCTTTGAAATTCGAACTACAAATGGTATAAAAATATTAAAACCGTAAACAGTGTAATGTGCCACGCCCATTTTATAAGGTATCCAATGGAGAAACAATAGTCTTGCTTACTTTTTACTGTGTAACGTGGATATATATCTTTAGAAGGCTGTGATTTTTTTTTAAATATACAGAACAGCAGTGATATATAGAAGGCTGTGGAGGCATTTTATGATCCAAGCAGTATTGTATAAAAGGTTGTGAAGTTTCGTAAACAATTTTCGTGCTTTATAGTAGAATTTGTGTGAAATTGGATTTATTGTGTGATTCCTTGTGCAATATTGGATATATTGATACGGTTTTACAATGCCTAGGCCTGGTAAAGTATTTAAAAAATACAGTAAGTCCGACATTTCAAATATAAGGAGAAAAATTGACGTTGAGGTTAGGTCTGGGCCTGTAGATGTAAACATTAGCTTGTCTTCAAGTGCGTCCAAAGTAAATCTTAGAAAGATATTGTATCAGAAGAAGCAAAACTTGACAGAAATTCAGGTTTCAGAAGTGTGTATCTGGAATTGGTAGTAGAAGCCCTTAGGAATGCTTGCAAGTGCTCTGTTTGTGGAGGAAATGTCAGTTTGGTGGACGATGGAAAAAAGTTTTCATATAAAATTTAAATTGATTTTTCTGCAACTTTAAATTTTTCATCTCTCAGGTACACATATATCAGAAACTACTGGAAGGATATCTATGAAATTTGGCAGACCCATTCTTCCAAGTGGAAGAAACATTTAAGTGAGACAAAATTTTAATCAATCCATTTTAACAAGTTTTATGGTTAGTAATATATGGAAAATTTGACTGAAAAAAAAACGCAAATGCAAAATATCACAGAAAATAATTGAAATAATTTATCAGAAAGTTACTACACTTAATTGTAAATTTATTAGTGTAGATTAATTTGCTATATAGAAAAGTTAATAATTTTGAATGGAAACTATAAAAAAGTGTACCTCAAAAAATAATGTAATAAAAAATTCATAATACTCTGACAGCTATAATATTTTATTAAAAATTCTGAAAAAATTATTTAAAGCATATAGGTACCCTATGGACAAGTGTGCAAAATTTCAGTGAGATTGAGCACGAAATGAGAGAGATTTAGATTTACCAATAATTCAGTGCCACCGTCTCCCCTTAAAAACCCAAAGCATTAAATGCATTTTAACCAACAAAAGAATGATTGGATTAGATCTTGCTTTGCCCGCTATTGCTCGAAATAACATCTCCTATGTCACGTTAATCGTCACAAAATTCATATAGCACATTGAAATTATTGTAAACTAATGCAAATAATGGTTGCATTTAGTTAGAGTAGGGATTACTGACTTGTTGTTTTTTTTTTTTTTTTTTTTTTTTTTTTTTTTTTTTTCGGGAAGCAATAAGATTTTTTAATAATATATAACGGCGTATTAGTTTAAACATTTATGTAATTTAGAAATATAGTTGGTTAATCTGTTCGGTGCGCGCTAACGAACAGAGCTATAAACTGTTCACCTATCCTTATAAATAGAATTTAACTGAAAATTACTTGACTGTATCTATTTTGAAGATTCTCGGATATATTACTTTTACTAAACATTGCATTTCCTTTTTTAATCAGATTACATTTATATGGACTTTAGTTGAAATTACTGCTTTGTCCGGGTACCTTTGATCAAAACCATAATCTTCTACCAATTCTTATGACTGCAATTTACATTATTTCATTTTATTCAGAAAAACACTAGCACATATCAAATACATTCTTACACGTTGTTAATTTAATAATGTAACTAATTTTTGTGAAATTTGATACGTTTATGTGTTACAAACTAGTTTTACATCCTGAACAATATTTAGCTACTATTTTCAAACTAATTTTATCTTGTGTACCTCTTGTAATATATTGTAAGTATGGGCCCGGAGTAGAATCTAGGTGCTGGGCTATTATGTACTAGGATATAAAATCATTTTTTTAATTAAAAATTAATAAAAAAAATTCTACGGAAACTATAAGTTATGGTAAGTTCAGCCCCTTGATGAATCCCATTGGAGGATAGTTCATCCAGCGCCTTCTACATTTCCGATGATTCATTTCCAGAAGTCAATGCCTGAAATATAAAACGAAGTCTGGCAAACAGGAAGGTATCTAAACTGCGGCCCACTGAAAAATCTTATTGGCAGGGTGATTCATCTATATGCCTGTACATTTCTGTAACTCTTTTCCTAAATTAAGATTATGAAACCTATCATTAAAGTTATAACTAACGGGATTTCATTAAATCGCGGTAAAAGAGAGTTGTAGTGTTATATTATGTTCCAAGTGATTAGTTAAACTATAATGATATTGATTTATGTTTTGTTTTTGATAATTAAGCTCATAATGTGGTATATGTACCAATCAGCGGATGGCCATGTCCGAGGAAATAGAATTTTTAGAGCTCTTAAAGATTAGATACAATCATAAACAGATTATTAGAAAAAAAGTCTCTCTAAGCCAGGTTCAATGAAACAGGATTGTTTCCACACAGACAACGAGCTGTATGGGCTTCCCGTTAACGTTCTGGTCTTTTAAAGTGTGGTTCTAGGTTGGAGTCTGGAGTCTAAGAATTACAATTTTTTCTTATACATAAAATATAACTTTGATTCTTACCTAATTACGTCATGGATAACGTACTAAAGGAAAGCATTCTTACATCTTTTTTTTTTTTTTTTTTTTTGCTGCTTTACGCCTATTCGAGGTCATTAATTGTGGAAAGGGACTGGGGTCAAGGAACGAGAAGGGATTTGGGTACGGCCTTTTTGAAAAACCATCCCGGTAGTCGCTTAGAGCGATTTCGAGGAACTATGGAAAACCCAAATCTGGTTGGCTAGACGAATCCGCGTCCACCCGAAAGTAAAGCCATCGCACAACCAACCACGATCGGCACTATAGCATAAACGACAATGATCACAAAAATATTTGCATCTATATCAGTATCGTAAGAAAAACAGAAATTCTTACATAACTGTTATTAGTGAAGAAAGATCATTAAGAGGCGCGGTGACATTTGCTGAATGTTTTTAAATTATAATTTTTCCGTTTTCCAGATTTCGATTAGTAGTTTCTGTTCACAATGACTTTATATGCTTAGCGCATTGTGATTTGGGACCTACCGCGGTTGAATGCCCATTTGGAATTACTCTAGTAATTAATGTAAATCAATGCCATTATTTGTAACAAATGAGAGAAAGATCACGGCTGGTTGGGAAAATTGTCGTAGAATCACAAGAACATTTAGGGACGCGAGATACATTTCTCAGGTTTAATTTGCCAGGAAAAAGTTTAACTTCTTTATTAATTACTTAACAAACTGTTTGGAGTATTTTTCGATATTAAATTAGCACCGAGGAGAAATCAACCCAGGGAGGGCGGAAATAGGCGGAAGGTGGTTTTTTCCAAGCTACCTCCGATACAGTGTTGTACAGTCCTGAAAAGGAATACAGAATTCGGTTTCAACCAATCCAACCCGGTTTCCATACTAGAGTGAGAGGATTAAGACGCTTGCTGTGATACTCTCCGTCCCGTGTTCAAAACCTGATGTGGCTTGGAATTTTGCCAAGAGTTCTTCTTACTCATTTGAGGTACGCCAAAATGTTCAACCACAACAGAGGTGGAATGCGAGGTAAATCGAAGCTGCCTCACCAGGTCGCAATACCACAGGAATATATTTTGTACGCCAAAAAGAATTCTGAAAAATCTGAAATATGAGTTTTAGCCGGGGCTTCAACTAAAGATTATGAAGTTTTTATCTCACTGAGGTAGGTTCGATTTGAAAGGTTGCAATGGTGTAGGTCAGTCACATTTTCAATAAAAAAAAAGTAAAAAATGTGAAGCAAGACATATTTTCATTCAGCTTCCAACAGGAGGAACTGGAAATTCTAGTGATGAACGAAACACCTGCTTTGTTTATCAGCAAAATGGTATAAGCCAGACTAAAATCATTGTGTTTGTAAACGCATCCTGTGTGCTCACTTTGTAAAGGTATCCTGCATGCTGACTTATTGCACACTTCCGCATAGGATTTCTAAAGACATAATTGATTATGAGGAAATAATTCAAGATTCATTACGCAATATTACTATAGATTAGTTTTGGTTATAAATATACCGGTATAAGTCATACACACTAGTGTATTGGTTCACTTTTTTAATAAACACAAGTTTTAGTCATTTATGTCAGCAGTAAAATGTAACAATTTTATAAACTCCATTCAATTCTAACCTCGGTATTAAATTTGACTCCAGGTGACATCACTAAAATGACAATATTACAACATTTATGTTCCAGAATTTATTACAGCATCTTTTGCATTATATTAATTTCTAGAAAGCACGGATAAGTGACTTACACCACTGTATTTTGTATTTTATACGTTCTTACTAATTTTAATCGTTTAAGATAATTGTTTTTAAGAATTCATTTAAGAAGCATATGATTATTCTCCTGTAAACTAAAATTAAAAGCGAAAAAAATTGTTTTAAATTACTGTTGTTTTCTTTTGAAACTTGCTGTAAGCAGGATACATCCTAGCAAAAGTTTTTCAAAAATGGCCTTTGTTCTGTGCGACCGTTTAGCCAACTCCAATTTATATTGTACTAAGAATTGTATCAGGCATCTTTCATGTAATTTTGGGGCACAATTTTGAGGACAACACAACGCTAACATAAAACCAGCCAGGCCCTAGCGCGGACCCAAACCAGCGACCCTTCAAATGCCAGACCAGTCTACCAGCCCCTACACTGCCACGGCCGGACTAACGAAGGCACGAACTGACCTGGCTAGGCCTGGCCCCGTCGTGTGTGACCCCCTTTTCTGGACCGAGATTAAATGGAATGTTGTCAAATGGCCTGGTGCCAGATGGATCGCTCGTGTTTGGCCACCTTTAAAGAAGTGAAGTACATCACCTGTTATTGTTCGTAGAGTATCTTCAGTAATGTAAGATTCGTACGCGTTTGCACGCTGTAAAGGGTCAACATAAATACCTCAAGACAGCTGCGATATAGGAAGTACTGTAGATAATACTGCGGAATATTGATTAGTATATGCGTGCCCACAGAGAAGCAAGAGAGAAATTTATCACACGTACTACGTGCGTGTCCCGATGTATGGTTCTGAAACCTGACAGTGAAGAAGCGGGATTTCAGCAGGATACAAGCATCGAAATGAAATTTCTAACAGGCAAAATGGGTATTACAAGAATGGACGGGATAACTAATGAAACGATTAGACACACCATAAAAGAGGAACCTCTAAGGAAATGATAGAGAAGGTCAGATTAAGATGGCATGGACATGTATGGAATCACGAAATTAATATGCATGGGGAACGACCAAGAGGGAGTCCAAGGGATGGATGGCTGAGAGGAGTGGATGAGTATGAACGGAAGAGAGGAGAGAATTGGACCATGGTTGTGACAGAGAGGTGGTGGGAAGAGAGAATGAATTGGAGAGACTTGTGCACCAGGCAGACTTGGCCGGTGGCTGGAAACTGTTGGATATGATGATGGTATGCAGGTGAACATCAAACCCTCTGGTAGCGTTTACCAAATAAAGAAAATATTTCAGTAGTATTTATAGAAGACAAAAGTTAATTTGCTTCATCAGGCTGGCCTTGTCAGCCAAGTGAAAAATATCGTTTACGCTTGGTTAACGCTCGAGCGAGGTGGTACAGTCATGTGCAGTGGTTAGTCAATGTAATTTGTGCTATTCCAATAATACTATTAAGCTACTGAAATTCAAATGTGTGTCAATATGCCATGGAGGAATGGGGGAATTCCGATATATTTGTGCACATGATTCTCGGATAATTGCCGCCAAATTAACGCGATTTTAATTGCGGTATGTGGCAACAAGGTTCTGCGAGGCACGCGCCACCTCGGCAAGGTGATGCACATTTACCGTTCAGAGGGTTAACGACATAGTGTGGATAGCAAAAATAAGTTAAAAATTAGCGGAATAATATTGGGAAGTAATTCAACAATTCAAAATTTAGACGCTCTGTAACGATGATTTGTTGCTTGTAGTAATGAAATTATTTTCTGCCTGTGCGAAAGTGGTGGTGAAAGAGATATAGACTTGTGAATGACATCGTTCAAGGTTAATCCCGAGGTGCCGTCATTTCTTCTTCGTGAAGACTACATGCGGTTTCAATAGGATAATGGAGGTCTATGTACGTCTGCTACAACTTACTTTTCCGTGTTGAACGACAACTGTCCCACCCTGTTCATCAAAATCTTTCAGCAGGTGTGATGTATGATGCGGTTGTAACTGACTCGGTCTCTAGGGCCATCCACAACACTGGCTGTATTGTAAGAGATGCAAGCAAGGTTCGGAGCCCACAACGCTGCTGGGTTGTCACTACAGCTGCACATTAGGCTTATCAATATAGAAATTACACCCTAATATTAGATGCTTATGTGGGGAGGTTATGAATGGTATTTGACTCTTTAACTCATATCAGTCTGAACCCCATCATTGCAACCGCTTGCTTTCTGAAATAAGTGTGAAGTGAGTAAACCTTCACAATTATCTGTTTCTAGTAATTCTGCGACCTGCGCCTGTCTATGCGGTATGAAATACTTGAGAGGTGGAGGTAAGCATAAAGATATATACTTACTTTGAGTGAATGAAAGAATTCAGAGAGGACAACATGAGAATCTGACAAATAAATAATATACATAAATATATTCACGGAACCAGGATATTCCAAAACACAGGCCGGAGCCATCGAGGTGGGCATATGTTTGTGGCGAATTTCATCGGACGTGTTTGTTGTTCCATAATGTCAGTATATCCTGAAGTATGTTTATGAAAGGAGGTATTTTGTTCTTTGTGTGTCTGTATAAGATATGGCGTGTAAATGAACTAGAGTCAGGGTAGGAGTTGTTCGTTATAATCTAGCAATCTCCTTCAGTCAGTTGGAATTGCGAATTTTATTCGTTGAAAAAATAAATAAATTCAAGGAGGGACAGTGTCTAAGATATATAAAACGAACGGCTATCTTTTCTCAAGAGGTGCAGATGTTTTTGCTATATTTGTATGAACGTTCTTGTGGTTACATTTTAAAGGTAGATAGACGCATTGAGATTGCACCAGTTAAAAAAAAAAAAAAAAAAAACTGTTAACCTACATCCAGTCTCTTTTTTGTGCCGATAGTTTTCCTTCAAATTACTTCCTTCAACCATCATTTTATTTCATACTTCTTTTATCCGCATAAATGTTAATAACTTCTACAAGATTTCGAAAGTTTTATCTGTCTCACTAGAAGGTTCATTACCGTGAAGCACTGCCACTATCCATGAACTATTACAAACGTATTATGAATGCTACCTATTTTGTTGTCAGGTAGGTGTTATTTAAAATGCGACCTTTCGAAGTTCTGTCGTTTAGATAGAAGCTACAGCTAAAGGAGCCCGACGCTCAACGCACCTTACTTTCCTCATCGTTTAGTTTCATTATATTTACCTTTTATTTTTCTCTTCCGAGCAGCAACTTTAATGTTAATGTAGTTGGTTTTATATTACTCCAAAATAGTGTGAAATCACTGAAGAGACTCTATCAGTCTATTAAGACAAGGATGAAAAGCGTTAAAACTATGGAAGGAATATGTACGACACGGAAAGTTCCGTCGCTGTGTGTCAGAATTAATAGTAACTATTCCATTTGCTCCAGAATCTATTTAAAAAACAGAAAATGATTCTAACGGCACTTTGCCGACGAACGAAAAATTAAAAACTTTTGAGATGGATTTACGCATGTATGCGGATAGTTGAAGTACGAAATAACATATTTTAAAAATGATGGCCCAAGGAAGGAATTTGCAGGAACGTCTCACTGCAAAAAAGAGACTGGACATAAGTTCTCTCTTCAAGAGGTGCGGGACTGATTCATCCATTTTTTTAATGGGATTAGTTAAGAAGTGAAGATTAAAATATATAAAGCAGACGACGTGGTTATAATAGCTATGATGCCAATGCGATGATGTGACAGATCAGTACAGGGGTTTGCATAAATCCCATGAGTATACAGATCACTGAAGGAAAAGGTGATTTTGTTGTAAAGTGAAATTACAAGAATTTATCCTCGATTCCGAAAGTTATTTTAGTCTTAAAACTATGGTGATATTAAGGTGTATACTGTTCACTGTTTAAGCAGTCATTGACATATTAAGTGAAATGTAAGCCTCATCTCCTCCACCGAAAATCTTATTTTATTTTCTGCTATTCTTCAAAAGCGTTTAGTTTGCGGACCCTTTATATATTTTTTTACAAAATTACTCATTTTTTGATTGTCTTTCGATTCCAGTTATACCGATACAACGCCACAATATTGGAGCTTGATTGTTTTCTAAATCTCAGAAGTGATTCGGGTGTTTCCTTTCACTATGATGAGTTGAATATGTTTGGCCGGAGATCTAGGTCATCCCTTGTCGGCATAGATTAATATATACAAGAATCTTTAACATTTCGATTAATTAAATGATAACGTTTCAGCCAACCTGCTGATGGTTGTGGTTTATAACAGTCCATCGTTTTCTCGGTTTTACAGAAGAACTGATGTTTGTTTCTAGCTTTAAATAATTTTTGTAACTTTTTTACTTTTTGAACCCCAAAGACTATTTGTATAGAATGAATGGTGTTATATTATATTAACTCTCGGAAATAATCTTAAACAAAGCAACGAGTGACGAGCATTCCAGTACTTATCTCTCATTTAAAACTAGAGTTGAATACTGGAGTGAAATAAGGTATTCCTTAATGTCTGATATCAGAGAATCAGGGAAGTGAATGTAGGCTATTTATAGAACGGGTAAGTTCAGAATATTCTATTTCCATAGAAGTGTATGTTGCTAAATGTAAAGATTGTTGAACATTAGTCTCTATGCGTTCTTTTATGTATTGACTTGAATGTATGTTCCTGTACTAAGCTCTAGAAGAATACCTTCTTTATTTATCAAGTTTAGTGACAGCAGTTATAGGCAGCAGTCTGATAGCTTAGTTGTTTAGGCAGATGGAAAGCAGTGATAGAATCACTTTTGGGGTAAACGACTATTATTGGCTTTCCTTTGATCGGGCCTGTGCGCCATGACGTTCTGTGTCCATCCACGTCAGAAATGTAATCGCTCGGAACAAACTAATTCATATTTCAGATTTAATTTTATCTGAGTATATTAACATAATGATACCGATGTTGACTGAAGCAGTATTGAAACCAAAATGAAAAGTAGAACTAACGATTTTCTTGATTATGAAAGGAGAAACAAACTCAGTTTTATCGTAGAAATCAGTAGTTTTCTTTATATTGAAACAAATGAAAATAAGGGCTTTCAAAACTGGAAGTAACTCTTTATGTCACATAGACCTAGCTAAATTATTAATCAACAACGATCTTATCGTATATGTTACAGAGTGGGGATCGAAACTTTGAAGCTATAAGATCAAGAAAGCTATAAAATAGTTTAATTATTAAATGTGAATTTTCGTTTGGATCATATTGCAAATTTCAGTTCTTAATTACTGGTTATTGTTCCAACAAACAGTGGTGAAATCATAAATTATAGCAAGGTGAATATATTCTACTGCTGTGTGAACTAAGTACAGGTCTCATGACAGCAGGTAAGGATATTTTGCAAGTTTGTAGTTTTTTGCTCTCAAGAGTATAAGAAAGACGTAACTGTGGCAAAAGTAAATCGAGCATTCAGGTTTACTACTCCTTTTCTGTGAAACTCTGTTCCGTCTAATGTAAGCATTTCAGATATCATTATGAGCGATTGGTCTAAGATTTCGTAAAGGTTTATACTTCTAAAGCAACATATGTCTAATTATTCTGTAATTGAGATCAACTTTAAAATGCCCATAGAGCCAGTTCGAAAAATCAGTGATAGCTGAAAAGAGCGGATTAATTTATACCTGTAGTTACTGCAAAACGGTGTCTTTTTTTTCATTGAGCTTCAGCATTCCCCGACGGCGTGGGTAGGTGACACGGAACGGCAATATTCGGTATGAGCTACTCTAGTATTCGTCTGGTGTGATGATACGAATTAAAGGAATCCCTAAAAATGGAATGCCGGACCAGAGATCGAACATCCACCTCAAATGTAACATTTGAGCAATAAAGATTCTCTCCTAAAATTGATCATTTTGCATATATAGTGTCGATGTATTGGTAGACCTCATTCTGTAAGAATGGATTAGTTTTATTTATTTATTTACCAGCATTATAGTAGTGAAATATAAATAGAAATATTTTCAAATACCCTCAGAAATTCTTCACTCATTAATTCGCTGTAGTTTTGCGATTGAATGAAGTGATAAATAGGCATTATACTTAAATGCATTTTGCCAGATGCCATTTCGTCGATGAACATGTATGAACGCGATACTTATATGTGCTCCTACCATGACACGTACCGGTTTAGTGTTAATAGCTCTGAGCAAGGAATCTAGTATACAAGATAAAATTTTTTTTTATTCCGTCCATATATTTTCACTCCGATTTTGGTGCATACAAAATTGATTGCCTAGTTTCTGTTACAAAAAACATATATTTCCGAGAACAGTAGAAAACAATAGTTGGGAACGATATCATTACCTATAAACACAATTTATCTGATAATGACTGTTTAAGTATTGAATAGTATACATCTTGATATCCCCATACTTTTATGGCTATAATTAATTACGGAAACGAGGATGAATCACCTTTCATTCTTTTATCTTTGCCCCGATGAGTTTTATGTAATCCTCTATACAGTTCTAACATAGACTAAAAAGTTCGTCTCAACATGGATGTGATAGCCACGTCATCTGTTTTATATATTTTCATCTTCACTCCTTAACTATTCCCTTCACTAATAGGTGTACTACCATGCTCATAAGTATCAGAACGACCTGAATCGCACATCACTACATTTCATCCTGGGATTAATTCACATATCAACGAAGACAGTCACGCAACTGTCCAAAGTTTTGACAAATCTACCTCCCGAAAAATGAAAAAGATTTCAGATCTTTCGTTTCAATAACCGAAATAATTAAAACATTTCTGCATTAAAAGAGTTCTACAAACAACGAATACATTTCTTTTTCATTTTTTAAGACACTTAAGAGTTATTAAGAGTCCATAAATAACACAAGAAATTATTACTTTCAAACAAAATACTCAATTTGACCCAGAACTGGGACACAACAAAATGCAGCTTTTATACAGGGTGTCCAGGTATGAAAGGATAATCTTGCCACCGCAGATATGTCAAATTATTTCCTACTATGTGACAAAATTTATTTTAGTAAAAGTCTCACCATTTTCGAGATATTGATTTTTTTAATATTTTTTCGAAACATGTGACTTTGTTCAGTTCATTCCATGCCATGTCTACAAGTTAAGACTTTTTGAACCATGTTTTTTTTTAATTTACTCAAAGATAATTGAGTCATCTAAAAGAATGTTCTTTTTTAAAAAAAATCTTAAATGGTACAATTATTTCATACTTTTTTTTTTAAAATGATTGCTTTATGGTAGTTCAATCTGCTAAAGAGATCATTGTGCATTTTAAACACGTAGTAAAAAAATGATGATAATAATTTAAAAATAGGTTTTTTAACTTTTTAAGAAAAAAGAACATTGTTTTAGATGACTCAAACAGAGTTAAAAAAAATCTTAATTTGTAGAAATGGTATGGAATAAACTGAAAAAGTCACATGTTTCGAAACAATACTAAAAATCAATATCTCGTAAATGGTAAGACTTTTACTAAAATAAAATTTTGTCATATGGTAGGACATAATATTACTTATTTGCGGTTGCAGGACTGTCCTTTCATTCCCACAAACCCTCTATCTATTTTCATAAAGATAGTATAACTAGAGATTTATATTAATATTTAACGTTCTTTCTCTATTATATTTATTGGAGACACTACAGGGTTATCTGAAGGAGCTGTAAAATGTATAGCACCTAACAAGTTTTTAAAGTCGGTAATTTTGGCAGTCATCTCGTGAATTTACATTCCTGTAGGTTATTGTAGTTCTGTCCTTTAAATTATTTTAAAAAAGTAATGAAGGAACTAAATCGAAGTAAGGTAGCCGAAATCATATGGATTAAATTCAATGTAGAAAGGACAAAAATTTTAATAGGTGCCTTGCACCCTCTACCTGATACCGACATAAATGTCACCGAGGAGTTAAGAAAGAATGTAAATAATATGACGCGTCGATTTCAGGATCATGCTACGAGTACTAACAAGGGACACCTTTGGGTGCGCAGACTTCCGCGGTCCTCGATGTTATCTTAGTTGTCCGGGTTTAACCGTGTCAACTTATTAAATCCTAACGTTTCAGACATAGTTTTGTGGCCTTGATCAGAAGAATCACTCTGAACAAGTCCACAAAATGATGCATGAAACTTAAATTTTTGATAAATTGACGCGGTTCAACCCGGACAATCAAGATAACAACGGACACCTTTGACCTCGAATGCTCCGAACGGTGCGAAAACATATTTACGATAACAAGCGATCATGAGCATAATAACGGTGTTTGTAATGTCCATGCACCTACATTTAAGCCAATGTGCAATATGCTTGGTGAAAGCCAGGTTACTACATTGACATACCAACATCATCATCTGAAAATTTAATTAGTGTGGCTTTTGATATTGGTCTGCGTGAATGAGAAAGTGATTTGGAATGAGATAACGTGGCTTTACTGAGGTGTGCACATTGTTATCTTTCACTTTGTTTTAACCACTTCATCGAAATTCCACCTCTGCACTTTGAGGACTAATGAAAGCACTCTCAGGTGTGTGGTACTGCTGTATATGTGTGTTTTGCGATTTAAGTACTTTAAGCATAGAGTTTTTGGCTCTGTTGATTGAAAATGTAATGATACACTGACGTCATTGAATTGCGTATAGTTTCCTTCATATGGTATAGATATTTTGTTATTTTGTTTCTCTCTGTTAAAATATTACTTAAGGTAGAATGCAACGTTTTGCATGGAAATGACACACACCACTATTTTGTTTATGGTCGTTTGTTATTCTAAGCATAATTTCGTGCGATTCTGAGCATTCGAGGTCAAAAATGTCCCTTGTAAGTAGAGATTTCAACCTGTCTTATATCGACTGGAATAATTGCTTCTTAAGTCATTCTTGATCTTTTCTCGGATCACCATTTCAAGCAGCAGGTTAAAGAACTAACGCGATGTCATAATGGCAGTGAAAACATTTTAGATCTCGTGGTTACCTACAGGCCACTGAAATTTCAACTACCGCAGGAATAAGTTATCACAAAGCGATAATTGTATCCATCAGATCAGTAAATGAGAGAAAAGACGGAAAAGAACGGATTGTGTGCGCCTCAAAGGAATATTTTTGAACTTACCTGAGGAATAATTAAGATACATTCAAGTAAAAAAGAAGCACCGTTAAAGAGATGTGGCATCGATTTGTATGTATTGTCAGGGAACGCATGGAAATACATATACCGAAACGCCAAGTTAAGAAGGGTAATGATCCGCCGTGGTTTACATGCGAGTTTAAAGGATTACTCAAAAAGCAAAGACTTATTTATGAAGAGCGGGGCGTCGTAGTAACTTAGAAATCATAGATTAATTAAGAAGATGTTTTAAAAATGCGATGCACGAGGCCTTTAAAAATTTCCGGTGCAACTCTCTTTCTAAGAGCCTCACAGAAAACCAAAAGAAAATTTTGGTCGTACCTGCGATAGGTCAGTTGTAATGGCAATACTTCAGTATTGATTCATGATGGATTTGAGGTTTAAAAGAGCTCCGATGAAGCTATCATACTTAACACAGAATTAAAAAATTCATTCACTGATGATAATAAGCATAGCATACCCTTTTCCCACATAGTGTGGAGTTAGAGATGGATTCGTTACGAATTGATACTGCAGGTTTTATAAAGCAATTAGATTTCCTAATGGGGAGAAAGCGCCGGTTCCGGATGGAATCCCAGTAAGGGTATTTTCAGATTACGTGGCGGAAATTGTAACATTTCTGTTTGATTTTTTTTTTTATTGTCATCAGCCTCTCAATCGGTTTGATGCAATCCTCTATCCCTTCTTATCTTGCGCTAACCTTTTCATGTCAAGATACCCAAACCTACAACTACAATTATCTACTTCATATATTCCAATCTCCGTCTTCCTCTGCAGTTTTTTACCATCGATTGTTCCCTCCACTAACAAGTTAACCAATCCTGCATATCTCAAAATATGACATACAATCCTGTCTTTTCTTTTTGTAAGACTCTTCCACAAACTTCTATCCTCGCCCATTGTTTTCAAAACTCGTTCGTTTCATACTTTATCCGCCCAACTTAATTTTCAGCATCCTTCTATACCACCACATTTCTGTTTGATACATCCTATAAATGATTAGAAGATAAAAAGTACTTTCCGCCTGAAAAATTACGTAGGTAACTCCGCTTTTTAAGAAAGGAGACCGAAAAGATCCTGGTAACTACCATACCATATCCACTACATTTGTTTGCAGTAGAGTTATCATATGCTCGTACCTTATAAACTTTCTAGATGCCGAACCAACACGGATTTCGGAATATAAGATTATGTAGAATACAGCTCGCCCTATTTATACATGACATAGGCCTATGCCATTCCCCTTCAATACGGCCATATATGGGCTCTGAATGCTGAAAACTTAAATTTAAGGAAGGAACTTGTAGATTTGGTAATGCGGCAGTAGTATGGCTATTAATTTTACTAAGTATGACGCCATATGCATCTGATTTGTATTGCGTCTTTGTTGTTTCACATTATGTGTTAAGAACTTTATTTAATTCTCCGGCGTTATGTAACGTTGAAATATAAGACATACCAAACAATTCAATTCTGATCCTATGATTTCTAACGGCGAAATCTCATCGAAAAGATGTGCAGTAGTTTTCCTGGAATATATGTATACATATATATACGGTTTTCTTTTTAAAGACGTAGGAGAAGATTTACGCAACCGATGGCATATTAAATTGCATCAATTATGATTTTTTAGCAATATTATTGAATACGCAATTCCTTCCTATGCACAGATCATGTTATAAACTAGCGTGATCAGTACGTACATATATTCATATTATGTAACGGTTTACTCATTGAATTTATTAGGCGGAAATGTGCATGGGGGTTTTCACACTTTACCTAAATTCAAGCGGTCACCACGAGGTTTTATTATAACCCCAATACGAAGTGTATGATTAAATAAGTTCTCTTGACACAGTTTTTAAAGCACACAATACTTTTTTTCTTGGAAAGTTCACTCATACAATATCGGTACCAGAATCATGGATAAGACGTCAGACAACAGTTCCATAAAAGATTTACAGGCTAGGCACTTTCACACTAGAATACAGCCTCACTAAGTCCCCATAACATTAGTGAGAACACTACAACTGCATGTTATGACTTGCCGCAACTAAATCGTGGAGCGGTTCGCTCCGATAACTGACGCAAAGCCACCCGTCTCATTTCTAGAGAAAGAGTGACCAAATCTAAGATGGCTGCAGGGCTTTTTATAAGTTTTCCAAGGCCTATGACATCAGAAACTTTTTCCATTAATTAATATTTCCCCATGTACTAAATGGTTTAACTTGCAATTAATACAATGGCTTCCTAAGATCATTTTCTATCTGTTTTAATTTAATTCAACATTTAAAGGGATTTCTATGAATTTAACGTTGAAGTCTCTTACGTCACCGGTTTAGCGTGATTTTACGCGCTTCAACAACAATTAACGACAATCTATCTTTAAAATCTTAATTATTTGACAAATGCTTAAACTTTATACCGTAACCATTATATATGATCCTCTTAATTTAGGTTGTCTACTGATATAAATTTCTCAATTATATTCCTTTTAGTTAAAAACTTTAATTTTTTCTCTTAATTAAAACTGCTAATTAAACTTTGCCAAATTAGTTAATTTTACTATAAAAACATTCAGGCAGGATAGTGCTGACTATAGCTGGTGATAAAAGATCAGTTGTGGCTTTACTCAATTCATAATTATTCCAAACCATAAATTCTATCTTTCCTAATCACGTGTTTCAAAACGTCAACAAAAAAAAAATTATCTCTTAAAATAAATTTTTCTGGGCATAGTGAATACACTTAATATGGATTCTTATAATGAGTTTTCAATCTAGAAACGAATGCAGGATAATCCATTCAAGTTAACAATTACTTTTCTTGAAATTTCTATGTCCTGCATAAGTGACTTCAAAATCGATCTATAAAATATGTTACTGCTGGAAGTAACTAGTGGGAATGCTTCTGGGGAACTAAAGAGTAGCTTTCAAACTCCATGGTGATTTTATCACCATAAATTATTGAAGTTACAAAGTTAAAGATTAATTACATTTTTTAGGAATTTAATTAAATGAATTTCATGCATTTAGAAATTTGGTACAATTATGTACAGTGCTTACTGTGGAATTTTTATCCCTATAGGGGATAGTAAAAATTATTACTGTTTATTTTATGGAATTATATGCCTTTACTGATTGATTGAGACTTTTTTCTAATACCGTTCGGTGAATGTGTTCGTAGAAGCTATAAGTTTTACTGTTACTTACGTTAATGTAAGAAATCCAAATTGCGTTAAAAATAAACAACTTTTTTATATTAATAAATAAATTACGCCAAAGCAATTGACTTTTTTGTGTTTATTTGTCTCCCGTACGCGTTTCACTTCTTTTGGAGAAGCATCTTAAGCGGTTTTTTTCTGTTAATTATGTACAAAAGTTGTAAGCAGGTTATGTTTGTGGTTTGTACAGTGGAATGAATTATTATCTAACTTATAATATACTTACATTTTGTGGTCTATTGTATTTCTTTTAGCTCCATTCTCAGCATCAGTGCTTTTGCATTTTCGGTGGGAATTGTCTTCATGTTTGAGATTCACAACACTACACTTTATTGCACTGCAATATGTGTTTGTTATTACTGGCAAATGGCCGTTCTGTTTTGTTTACTAAGCATGGAGTTTTTGTAGTTATGCGGTGCTGTTTTGTTTTTTCAGTCTTCTATTGTTTGGCGGTTTTTTCAAATATAAATGATTTCAGTAGTTGTTGTTTTGTATGTCCATATTTACTGTTGTTTTTCGGTGTCAATGTTTCTATTTTATTTTAGCTTCAGTGTTTTGTATAGTGTTGGGTGTGTGGGGTTTGTGTATTCATTTATTATTCGTTTTCCTTCTGTTAGTGCTTATTGTATGTGGTAGTTTTCTTGGAATGTTAGTATTTGTGGTTTGTTGTTGTTTATGGTGAGTATTTGCATGTCTGAGTCAATATTTGTTGGGTGGTGGTTGTGTTCTTGTAAGTGTTCTGCAAATGTTGAATGGTTGTTATATTTTAGAGCTCTTATATGTTCCTTGTACATGGTTTCGAATTTTCTGCATGTTTGTCCTATGTACTGTGCTTCGCATTCATTGCATATTAGCCTGTATATTCCTGAATTGTGATATTTATTTGATTGTGTGCTGTTTTTAATGTTTTTATGTATTGTGTTATCTGTTCTGAATGCTACTTTTAGTCCCTGTTTTTTGAATATATTTGCAATTTTGTATGTGTCTTTGTTGATGTATGCCATGACATGCCATTTATTTCTATTTTGTGGTGTATGTAGTGTATTATCTGGAGTTGATCTATTGTGGTGTGATGATGGGGTTGTATTGTGTGAAGTTTTCTTTATTTGTCTTATAATTTTGTTGTTTAGTTGGTGTACCCTGTGTTCCTTGTGTCCATTTTTGTTGGCTATATAGATGATTGTATTAAGTTCTAGAGTGTAGTTTTCTTTATTAAGTGGGATTTTGTTTAGTCTATGGAGCATGTGTCTTATTGCAGCTTCTTTATGAGTTTGTGGATGGTTTGAGTCAGTTCCCATGATCATGTCTGTGGTGGTGTGTTTTCTGTAAATCTGAAATGAGTGTTGCTGTTTGTGTCTTGTTATAGTTATGTCAAGGAAGTTTAGTTTAGCATTTATTTATTTCTCCATTGTGAATTTGATGTTTTTTGTGTATAGTGTTGATGTCAGTATGTAATTCTTGTATCCTATCTTCTGGTTCATTGACAAGGCAAATAATGTCATCAACAAAACGTTACCAATATATAATGTTATACCCCTTGTTTTTTACAGTGTTTTGAAATATTTGATTTTCTACATGGTTCATAAATATGTCTGCAATTATTCCTGATATTGGGAAACCCATGGGTAAGCCATCATTTTGGATGTAATATTGGTTGTTAAATTTGAAGTAGTTTTGTGATGTTAGGAGTGTAAGTAAGTCTATATCCTCTTCAATGTGTGTGTCAGGGATTAGTTTGTGTTGTTTAAGGTTTTGGTTTATTATTTCTAAGCTTTGTTTGATTGGAATGTTTGTGTACATGTTCTGTATATCGAAGGATAGTAGTGTTGCTGAATTTGGTATGTCTATGTCTTTGACCCTTTTTTATAATCTTTATTTTTTATGTGTAGCAACTCCGATTCAGACAATAAAATTCCCTTTGTGGGATCAACATATAAACAAATATACACTAAATACTAATCCAATAAACCATCTTTTGCCCGACTCGCTTGTTATCGCTATTCTCTCTTCATTTCCGTGCGAGTAACCTTCCTTTTTCGTCAGCCAAAGATACTACTCCTCCTCTTTTGTTATGTACCTTGCCACTCCATACACTTAAAAACATGTAATATTAAAACTACAGTAACGAATTTCAAGGGGAGGCAAGCCAGTAACGTAATATATCGCCCTTGGTTATATTGTCTCTAAAATTTCACAAGAAATTTTTCGAGAAATATACTATATATGGGAATACGAACAACTTTCATACCACCTATCACACACTCTCTGTAACACATTACATTTATTACCAGGTTCATTGTGTAATTTTAGATCGCACACATCCCTTAATCCGAAATGTTTCTTCGATTTAGTTTTTTTTACTTATAGCTTTATGTCTCGTCAACGTCGAGGTCATTAGAGGCGGGATGGGATTGGAGTTAAGGAACGGGAAGGAATTCGGCCATGGCCTTTTGAAGAAACAATCCTTCGCCTGGAGTTATTTGGGGAAAACATGGAAATCCCAAATCTGGATGCCCGGACAGGGATTCGAACCGGCGTCCTCCCGAATGCGAGGCCAGAGCGTTAACTGTTCACCCACTCACCCACCACGCTCGGTTTCTTCGATTTAGGATTCTGGTTTCTTACTATCAAGTATGGACTCTGATAAATGTCGGAAACCTCTTGACTCATAGGATACTTTTCTAGAATTCTCATATGATTTTGCTAGAATTAAATCTCCAGTCTTGGATTCTTCACTTCATATTTGATGGTCAATATGCTTTCCCCCCCCCCCCCCCCTACTCGTCTTAAGTCTTCTGCTTAAATCTCAGTACATTCCTAGCCTGAAAATAGACATTCAGTCAACTTTTAAATATTTCCTTTATATCTGAGTTTGTTACTTCCATCATAACAGACATTTAACCATTTTCTTCCTTTCCATTTTTCTGTTCAGCATTTCTTCATCATCTTCTGGAATATTTTCCTTTCTTATCTAATAGCGTATAACTTCTTGCTCTTTTTAATATGAACGCTATTTTTCTTATCTTCAAGTTCTTCGTCATTTTGTTTGAAATCACTCTCCACATGCTCGTAACTTCATCTTCAAAACATTCTACATTACCGCAATCACACTTTCTTCTTCATCTTTATACCATTTTTCCTTTGTCGTTAGCCCATGAAATTTATTTTAATTTTCTTCAACACTCATATATCTTCTATCAATTTCTCCTTCCGTTTGCTGTAAACATTTCAAACACCTCAATGGCTCACTTAGGTTTGTTCTACGTTACTGTTTTGCGGTTCATTAATCTCTTTAATCTGTCCTTCTTCTTGCAGTTCCGTCTTCAGATAGTTTTCGAATGTTTCTGCAATTCCAACGGTGGAGATAAGTCATCAAAATCTGTCGAAATATTTCACTACACCAGCCCTGTACTTGATTAACGCAACCCAGTATTTTCAGTGAAATGGGATTATACTGATGCTACCAGTATTAAGTGCGAATGTGGTGAGGACCAAACCATGAACCATATGCTCGAGTGCCCTATGTGCCCATCATCCTGCAACAAAGATGATCTGTTTCGAGCAACACCGAATACACTTGTGATTGCGAAGTACTGGGCGAAATGTGTTTTAAAGTTGTTAATTTTAATTGTGTATTTGATGTTTATGATTCGAGAATAATAACAATAAGCAGTGTCCAAGTTCACGGTAGCAGATTCACGTTCACGAATTTTTTGATATAATGCATCACGCATAAAGACGCCACGAAAATGAGATGTAGGCAAACGCTTTACACGTCTCCGTATATCATCATCTGTCCGCGGCTGCATACAATTATTTTAATCCCGATTCATCTTTCCGGTATGGTTTCACATAAACACCTTAACCTCTCATTGGAATTGTTTCCATGGTTTCATAATGTCGTTTCTTTACAGTCAGCTGCTTTTTTTTGCTTCTTCAGCTGCTTCGACAGCACTGGCAATGGCCGAGTGCTCCGGCGGCCGATATTCCGGTAAAATTAGGTATGAAATGGAGGATACAACCCCTCTTCTTCTTCTTTTTAATGCTTGAGCCAAGCTTTACCTTTGCATGCGTAGCACCGTTAACTAGAAACGCAGCTGCCTGTGCACCAAACTTTGCATCATTGGCATTGTCTGTTTGAAGCCTTCTCCATAAGTGTACGATCCACATTACGTCTCTTATCACCCTGTACAGACGCAATATCATGCTCGCTGCATGGTTTGATCCCATTTTACCAACCTTCAACCGCTTTTCCAGTTTTCTCCCAGGTTCACAGAACTGGTACGGCATATTAGAACATGTGCTTAAAATAGCATTTTGATGATCATCTCGTTTAAGAAACCACGACCATTCATCTTCTCCCTCGTAGGAGGCATTGTTATCGATTGATTCATTTAACATGTTCGTTCGCCTATATGTATAATCAAAGCAGCCATCAAACACCGTTAAAATGCGGTTCGTCAAACAGCGGTCAACATTACCCGTTAATAATTTGGACGTTCCCTGCACCAACACCAAGCTAAGAAATGGACCTGTATTCATTGCGGGAAAACCACTCTTGTGTCCTCCCTGCTAGAAAACCCCAATTAACTTAGATTTAAAAATGTTTTTTTCTTCTTCTTTTTTTCAAGTCGTCGTACAAGCCGAAGTATTAATTGCTAGGTGAAATATCAAAATCCACTAAACAAGTTCAGTATTTAACATTTAGAGATAATCGGAGTGTGCCTCAGTCTAGAGAAACTCTACCAAATTCGGTGTTTGTATTTGATGATGTTTCTTATGAAAAAACAAAATAACATAAAAAATTACCTTTTTATGGTGAGACAAAGGTCAGTAAATTATTTCTGCTTGTGCCAGATATATAGCGGTATACAGAAACTGTTGGATAGAGACAATGCTACGTAATTTGATTGTTATCTTTAGACAGGATGATAAGAATCTCAAACACATTTACAACGACCAGGTCTACACTGATATGCCATTCAATGATATAAAAAAAAAAAACAACAACGGTGTGGTTTTATGAAACCACGAAGCAATTGAAACTTTTTTAAGCATTTAACTGAGAATTATTGGATTTAGGGTATTAAAATTACTTTCTTAATCTTAACTTAATAATTGCAAAATGGGAATGATAATGGGAAATCAATAGTAAACAAGATATCCAACTATAAATTTTTATTTCAATCTATGTATTAGAGTTCGAAATACATAATAAACACACTCGCACATATAAGTGAGAATGTCAATGGTAAACGGTCAACTGATGCCATATTGACCTTGGCTGCTCTGCCGAGCGACTTTCACTTTATCCCCACTCCACGGCCGGCTGTAATGCAACATGCGATAGATAGACGAAGAAATAACACTTCCTGTTTTCGGAAGAGAAGATTAGAAAGCACCCGTCAGTTGCCGATTACCTTTCTTCAGTTCAACTGTAGTCGACGCCAGACAGATCTCAGCTTACAAGGAGAGGTTTTAAGTGCGGAAATCGCAACCGTAGAACGAACAAGTTTGGTAAATAGCAAGTCAGCTCTGGTTTCTCGCCCTAAAGCGGTTCTGCCTGGTGGGCATCCGTTTAAGAGAAATCGGGGAGTAAAAAAAGTGCTTAAATTTTATGTAAATAAGCTATACTTTTACGGAAGTCCGTCAGTTTATAATGTCTATTTAGCCGTGGTCGTTAAGGCGGAGTGATCAGGTGCGAATTTTTTTTATTGCCATTCCATCTTGTATCATTAAAAATTTGTTTTGAAACAAAATCTACAAAAATTTTATTTTCCTTTGACAAATATACAAATATTAGGATGGTATAAATCACAAAAACATTTGAAACAAAAATTACGTGAACACCAGGAACATTTTATGAAGGATATGTTTTGACAGTCACATACAGTATTTATTATTAATTTAGAAAGCATGTTTCGTTAACATTTGTAAATTTCTGCCTTTTATTCGTTAATTTTGAACCACACCAGGAATATTTTATCATGTCATAAAATACAGGCTCTCGCAAAATTTGGTGAATAAGAGAATATATCTTAACATCATCTTCACGAGAAGATATTGCACGGTTATCTTGCAACTTTTCCGGCGCATTTTGAAGCTTTTTTTTTTGGTATTTTTACCTGATGATAGAAACACTCATCACATGGCTGACATAAATGCCTACATTTCGATGGTACCATCCTAATATTTGCGTATTTGTTAGAGGAAACTAAAAAAAATTGTAGAATTTGTTTCAAAACAATTTTTAATGCTGCAATATAGAATAGCAATAAAAAAAAATACAAATAGAAAAAAAGGGCGAGAAACCAGAGGTGACGTATTATTTCCCAGACTTGTTCGTTCTACGATTGCGATTTACACACTGAAAACCTCCCCTTGTGGGTGTTAACGGACATGAGGCCTCCGCACTAGGTCACGTCATACCTGCGCGCATGCGCCTGGCCGGCTGTAATGCAACATGCGATAGATGAACGGAAAAATTTGAGGCGATAGAATAAAAGTTTCACTTTAAAAAACTATGAGGCTACTGCTGGAATAAGACAAAGCATGGATTTCTGGCTATTGATAAATACTGTTACATGTATCATGGACGGTCCCACAACGGAATTTATTCATTTTTAAATAAATTGCCAAGCATATGACGTACTTAATACATTAAAGCCACAGACAAGTCTGGTAGATCATAAACGATCCAGAACAAGAGAGTGTTGGTATAACTCATCTGCGACGCATACTTCTTACAAAAGAAGGTACTTCGGATTGTCCTGGTAGAATATTCAACCATGTAACTGGACCCATTGACGTTGATGATGTTGACGATACGACTTTGTTCACGAAGGAATTAAAATCGACAGAGATTACAAGATTCGTTACTATTACGACAACGAGTGCGTATAAAAATTTCCTATATGAGCTAGATACAGGCATAATTATTACAAAATCCCTGTCGACTGCAAAATCATCTCTGTAAACGTCTCTAAAAATGTTGATGTAAGAGTGAGTTGGTGAAAAATTGACTATAATAACTAAACAACTGTATGGTAAATTCCCAGAATCCATTACAGTGGAATACAACTATCAGATTTAAAATAGTAAACATCCATAAGCTTCAATCGGTGCTTAAACATGGATGCGTCAATAACGACCAAATGTGGCATATTAAAGGCCTGAGATACAATTCCACACAATTAATTGAACCGAAGGCGGCAAGAATGACTCTGAACAATTTTTCAGGGATTAATTAAGGCCTGTGACAGATACTATGGAAAACGTTTTCTTACCTCAGCAGCAGCAGTCTTCAGGCTTGATCAAGTAATCTTGATATCACTAAATCGAAATGAAAGAGATGATGATTCAGTCTATGGTGTCCCCAAGAAGTATGATTCACTAATGTTTGGAAACTTACTTATGACTATAGGGGAAGACGTTATCGTGAACGATAGTAATGAGTATGAGAGAACGGAAGGGATAATGGAACTGCATTTTTTCTTTAAATGCAAACAAAAACTTATGCTACCAAGTACTTGAATAGCTACTTTGAAATACTAAACAACACGAGAGCTCACAGGGCACATTCAAGTCCATCCTGCAAAGTTTTGAAATCTGCTCACAGAGTAAAATATACATATATAATCTCTAAACTTTACCATCAGTTGGGTTCCGATCTTATCCCAATGAAGAAATATGTGTATTGTGTAACAGAACATTTTAATAACTGCAGATTATTTTAAGGAATAATAAAATATAAGTAAGGGACCGTGCACAAACTACGTGACTCGGTCCAGGGGGGGAGGGGTTAGCTGGAAGGCTACGCTGTGCTACATGGGGGTGGGGGGGGGGGAGGGTTCCGAGCCAAGCCACGTAGCTTTCCTTTCATAACATTTTTCACAGTTAAAATGAAGAACTGAACTCACAACAGCATGTGAATATTTGTTTCCTTCAGTTAATTATTTCCGTATGTAATTTAAAATAGTCTGACAAGAGAAAACGGTACAAGATGTCTTCTGGAATCAAAAGGGAAAAAAGCTACGTGCTACGTGGTGGGAGGGGTGGGGGGTAGAGGCAAAAGCCACGTGGGGGGAGGGGGGGGGGTTCACAGGAGGCCAAAATGGAGCTACATGGTTTATGCACGCTCCCTAATGATGGTAAATTAGCGGCAGCGCTCGCTGGAAGCGCAGCACGGGCGATCTACCAGCGTAATGCGTCGTAAGCACGTAAGCAAGATATCGAGGTCGGCGAGCTAAGTTCTGGAAGCAAGGCTCGTGGATAAGCTTCTAGAAACGCCATCGCAAATGCAAGTTCGCCAGGTCAGTCTACGCGACTGGTTGACATATAAGCGCGGGTTCACCTGAGCTCGACCTCAAGTTTCAGTAATCACGCCGTCGCTATGCCGTGCTGAAGATTGTTCGGGAATCGAAGACCAGCCACGCCCTCGCTAGGCAGCCAGCCAGAAACTATAGTAAGCCTACGACTATTTTATATTGACAAAGTGTTTGGATCCTTGCCTCGTGGCAGTATGACAGTTGTACCTGCCTGCCTAGAGAAGAATAAATTGTCTATGCCACTTAATCTCTTTCCTTGTACCAGAGATCCTGAGCTAAAAGTAAACAGATTGGTAAACTAGTCTAGATCCTGTTCCGGAGTACCAGCGACGAGCGACCAGTAACATTCGTCACCAAGTAAGTGTCTAGTCAACGCTCACAACCACTGTCAGTAGATGGCCATCCTGGAGCTCTCCCAGCGGGCCTAAACTCTTCAAACAGTCTGCTACAATTGGGACGATTGGAATGAACTCGTTTAATGATTGAAATTACATACTGCATCGATATCAGCAGGGCATACGGCGCACTCCAACGAAATTTTATCAGTGACTGAAACATAACATGGATCAAGTTGTAACAGAACTCTATAGACCAGTAGGAAGGAATTTTTAAAATGGCGCGTAGTAATCAAAGGACTCTGTGTGGCAACCCGACATTGTGGAAATGATCTCATATGCTGGTAAAACAGTGGCTCCAAAATTATACCGATGGTGATTGATATCTTTTTGATGTTTGAATCGGCTTTACCACTCAGGAACAAAGCAACTAGTGTACTTGCCTACGCTATGACGAGAATACTAACCGGTGATCGTGTTCCTAAAAGTTTACTGACTGACAACGGAAAGCAGTTTTACAATTTAAGTTTAAGATTCTTATGACTTTCCCTGGTATTAATGACTGCTCAATGTATACTCATCTTAAAGCTTTAACAGTTAAAGAACTCAACAGAACTATCAAGAATGCAATGTGGCAGGAATTCGGCAAAGGTGGTTCACATCAGTGGACTCAATTATTTCGTCTCTTAATGTCCAGTTACAATAACAAGTGTCGCAGCACCATTAAGATGAAACCATGGGATATTAAAGACAACTCACTAGTTTCAACAGTGTACAGTGATATCAAGACTACTACTTCTGCAAAATTCAGGTTTAACTAACTCAGGCTTAACTTATTTACATAGAGATTAATAAGATGATGATATTGCAGGAACATTTTGCTAGCAAGAATTATAACTAACAAAACTTACAAGTGCTTTTTTGGTTGAAGAGTGATGAGAGAAGATAAAACATCTTCTCGGTGAGTTAATGGTGTATTGATATATGACATAACTCTTGGATTCATCAAATTTTTTATTTAAAATGTAAATTTATCTTAATAAATAAACTTTTGATTCAAACATTGGTTTTTTCCTTGAATGATCTGTATACAAAACATATGTGCATAACACTCAGCAAACTTGCAATTTATGTTCAGCAATGATTTTCTGTACATTTAGTCTGGTTTACAATGTGCACTCGGCACAACAGCACTGGTCTTTTTATCTGTTGACTTTATACAAAGAAAATGAGCAAATCGCTCAGCAAACTTACAGTCTAGGTATGATCTACCACTGTGCGCACATCACAGCACCGGTATATACCAGTAGAAAATTTTGCAATGCTTTTTTTTTGGTTGTCTCTATACTAAGCAAATTAACACAGCACTCAACAAACTTACAGTCTATGTGCAGCAATGATTTATCTGTGCATCTGTTTTACAGAGAATAACGCTCAGTAAACTTACACTGTATATGCAGCAATGATTATTTTCTATACAACATATTCTATATTAAAAGGTTTTTTTTTTCTCTATACAGCATTTTTTTTACATTTATTCCATTGACTCGGTACAAATCAACTTAAAGTGCATTGCATGAAAAATAGTTGATGTTTGTTCCGTAACTATAAAAAGTAAAGTATGTGTAGCATTTGTATAGTATCTATTTACAATTTTGTACAACATTTTGTGCAACATATATTTACAATATCGAAAAATTGTTTACCGCAGCTTGTTGATATATTTGCAGCACCTTAAGCAGTTCACTGCTTATATTTACAAACTAAATACAAGGATAACGGATATATTTCGTCTTCGCTCATATAAACATTCACTCAGTTACTTATTCGGGCCACCACGGCAGGGTCTCTATCACGTCAGGGAAAATATACCGCTTATCATTTGTCCCGGTATGGGGATATGAATGGTATTTACAATGTGAATGTTAAATGATATACGCTGCTACAGATGGTAAAGGAGAATTTTTTTATTGAGGCAATTTACGTAGTCTTCGATTTGCAGCTTTCAAGTGACGGAGCCAGCCAAACCCGGAGGTCGATCTCGAGCCAGGATTCGTACATTTCATCCCGTAACCTCGCATACACAGCAATCACCTCGTCCTTCATAACAACGACAGCCATTTCATTACTGTAATGTAACCCGAAACGATTGCTCGTGCTATGGTGCTATGGTGTATATTCGGACGTGTCGAGCTCGTCCCTGTTACAGTGCATCACTTCTTATGGATCGCATTCCTTCACTAACAAATGAAGTTCTCCATGTCCATATGTAGTAATTTAGGACATCTAAACTGAGAACTCGTGATTTCGAAATGAAATCGGTTCATCCTCAAATTAGGAAGGTGAAGAATACAGGTTCCGACTTGGCTTATTTAAAAGAACCCCAACTTTCATCATCTCCACAGTCACAAAGTTTTTGTTGAAAGTAGATTTCTGCTTGAATTATGTTAAAGTTATGAGTTTTTGGCACCGCGGAGGCCAACCAAGCTAATACAGAACCTCAGGTCACTGTGTTTTCGAATGTTCTCCACAGTTTTGTCGAAAATGGAATTATTCATCAACTTATAAAAATATCCTATCGTTATCTGTTTTGGCCAAATGACGAGAACCCGTATTGAAAAGTATATAGTCGTTCATTCAAGGTGGATATTTGAAAAACATTACCCGGTGTATTTTGGTCACCAGCAATCCAGGGTCTACACTTTTCTGCAGTACTCGGTAATGGAGATCATTCCGTACCTTGTTCTCCAGTGTGGTCATCAGCTTGGAGACGGTACAATCTACAGGGGCATTATGGACTGGACATGGTTGAAGGTTTGCTATAACGTCGTGTTTATAATGGGGAATCGTTAGATCTACCTCCAATATGAAACCCTTAGGCGTTTTGGCTACAACATTCATAAAATCAATGCTCCCAAACTGTCTAGCCTATAGCCATTTAAACCCACCAGTGGGCAGATACTCCGACATGCCACAACAGTACAAATTGTTTATGTCGAAGTATATTATAAAATCCTCTGGCACCACACAGTTGCACTCTGGCATATGCCTGGTCTTTGCCTTGGAATACCGATGGATGCTCTGGCAAATATCTTCTTGAATTCCTTGTTTCAAAAGCAGCAGAAGGTCGATATCTATTAGAAGGTCCAGTTAAAATCGCGTGCTGTTTAATATAGCTTGCCACGAAATGCTTGGGAATGTAAAGTAGTAGGCGTCATCCAGGGTTTACTTTTCCCTAAAATGCACTCCTAAACAATCTGCAAGTAGCTTCACATCTGTGCTCATGTACGGACTTGCATATACACTGAATGTGTTGATTTTGAAAACCAGCCACAATTGTGTCACGTGTTCGTAATCGGTATCCGAAATATCAGACGATAAATTGTAAAATTTTAGCTTTGGAGGAAGCGTGTCCTTTGTGAGGTTATCCCAAGAATCCTTGTGCACCTAAGGGAAAATACCCTTACTTTTAACTATTTGGAAATTCTTGGGTTCCATGAAATGGGCACTGGTAATGTGCATGTCGCCGTCATCAAGGTTCCCAACTAATTCGACTAATTGGGCCTGCATTAAACGACATCTTTCCATAAATCTTAATGTAATTGAAGGAAATTCAATCTTTTAAGAAAAAGAAATGCATCGTTCTGTGTTTATGGGATGCACATCCATCTCATAGCCGTCGAGGTCGTATACAGCCATAACTATTTTATTTGCGTTATACCCAGAAAGTATATGGAAGAAAATGGGTATGTATATTTTATTTTTAAATGGCAAATTGAATTTATAATGTGCAGCCACCCTAAATTCACCTACAATAGACATGTACTGTTCCCAATCAATGTCTTTCTCAAATATATAGCTTACCGCAACATCAGCAAACATTGCTTCCTGCTCATCTGTCATTACAAGAGCAATATTTTTCTCGTAAATTTTATCAACTTCCCATGCAAGATTGACGCGTTCACCAACAAGCCATTTCGGGGATTTACACCCGAGAGGGAGTTGAAATGCAGCGGACTAGGTGCGTCTGGACAAACGACCTATTAAGCAGTACTGAAAAAGGTGTGTTTCTGGACTCTGGTTGTGTGAGTGGTGTTTGGTGGAGGGCTGTATGAATTATTAAGTTCCGAAAAAGTTTCAAAGTTTGCGTAAAGGACAATGGGTACATCCTGTTCACAAAATCTTTAAAAACAAGGTTTTTATCTTCGTCGACTGATAAATCTACGCTTACAATATACACCGTTCGCAATCAACTCGCGGCAGTCCAGGAGACGTTTACGTCCGAATTGTTGAGCACATATGTCACGGTTTTAGTAGGCCTGACAAGTTGGGAATCCAACAATAACAGAATTTTCCAGTACCATCAATAGTTATCAAAATATTTATGTAGTTGCCACGTTTGTATGACGTTTGATGGGGGTTCCTGGCCACTAAGTTCCTACAATTAACTATATCCAGACCAAAAATATTTAATGAGTAGTTCAGGATTTTCCTCTCGAATTTTGTAACGTCTGAGAGTTTTAATTTAAATTTGATACCTATAAAATCGATGGGACAGTATAAATATGCCTTCCTGTAAATGCTAAATCTTTTTGTGTGTCTCTTAAGCACCTTTACGTGAAAAGAAAGAATGGTCCATAGAAAGCAGAGTTCGTAATCACCATTTCGTGTAATGACAACGGCATTTTTTTTTACGGGTATCTGTTTGTAGAGAAGCATAGGAAGCCACCCATAGAATGTTGCGAATTAAGAAATGTTGATGTTGAGGGATATGATTCTATCAAGAGATTTGCCACTTTCCTGTTCTTGAAACTAACTCAATTTTACTCTGATCTCTGACTGTAGATAGTTTTTGTACCAAGCCGACAGGGAAGTGCTGCGAGTGACCTCAAGCATTTTAAAGGAAAAACATATGTGGTCGATTTTTAAAACTATGTCCTTCTGAATTTCGATTGGAGCAACAAACTCAACCTGAATATTTATGGCCGCGTTCAAAAATTTCCAACAATTTCACGAAGTTATTTAACCCAAAAGATCATAAGCATCAACGTAATTATTGGTTCTAAGAAATTTAATATTTCTGATAGTTCCAGAGTAATTTCTACTTTCAAAGGCACTTTATCTGGTCTTCAAGTTTCAAGCGTTGTACTGTCAACTTACCCAACGAGATGCGGTGAGAGGCTTACAACGTCGGGCATCTCCCAAGATCGCCAGTGGCAGGTTCATTCCTGTTAGCGGCGGCATGATTACCAGTTCAAACGAAACCTACGTCATCTGTTTTTCCAACGTATTCCAGCCAAATCTAAGAATAAATTCTATGACTGTTTCATAAGGATTGTAGCAAGAATTCACGGATCGAGCGGCGATATACAGGGACCCCATCAGTTAGAAAATCCTTCAACCTTTCACAAAGTTAATTCGATATTTCATACACTCGAATCTTGGCTAAAAGTCGGTTGTGAAGCAAAAAGTTGAAGGCTTTCTGAAAAACCAAAAAATTTGGAAATTTGTGAACCTGTATCAATAAATTTCATTACGTCATATGAAAATAGGGCGAGCTATGTTATTTTCTGAAATCCAAGTAGTTCGGTGTAAGCAAATTTGTTTCCTTTTATGAAGTTCATAATGTTTGTGCGTATCACTCTACTTCAAACAGATGTTATACAAATGGGACGGTAGTTACTACGATCCCTTCTATATTATTTCTTGAAAATTGGAGTTATCTGCAGTTTCAGCCACAACGTACTTTATCTCTTCTATCAATTTACAGTATATATCAGACAGGAAAGGTCCGATTTCCGCCACGTACTCTGAAAATTCTGGAATCCACCACTACTTTGTGATTTCTCCCACTTCAGGAGCTCTAACTGCTTCATAATACCTGCAGTAACTATTCCTAACGAATCCATCTCTAACAGTACACGACTTGGGAAAATGTGTGTGCTATGCTTATTTTCATCCGTGAATGTATTTTTGAATTCTGCGTTGAGTACGTCAGCTTTATCGCGGGTTTCTTAAACCTCAAACCAATCGTGAATTGCTACTGTGGTATTGTTTCACTACAACTGACTTTTCGTATGTTCGACCAAAATTATTTTGGTTTTTCTGTGAGGCTCTTAGAACGAAAGTTGCAACGAAAATTTTTAAAGATCTCAGGCATTGCATTTTTAACGAGTCTTCTTAACTCATCTACGATTTCTAATTGTCTACCACACTTGTTCTTTCTTGACCGTGAGTGTACCCTCCTTTGCTTTCTTATTAATTTTTTGACGTCAAGCGTATACCACGGCGGATCATTCCCTCCTTTATTTTTCGTTTTGGTATGTGAATATCAGTACTTTCTCTGACACTGCATATAATTTGATGAAACATCTTTTCAACGGCACTTCTTGTTAACTTGAGGGTATGGTAATTATTCCTCTGGTAAGTTCAAAAACACTCCTTTGAGACTTTATCAAATATGCACACAATCAGTTCTTTTCCCTTTTTTCACTCAGTTATTAATTTGACGGTGGTAATTACTGCTTTGCGATAACTTATTCCAGTACTCGTTGAAATGTCACAGAGTAATTCTGGCCTATTGGTAATCACAGGATCTAAAATGTTTTCTAACTTGTTGCTTGAAATGGTGAGCGGTACGATGGCAGGCTCCACTTCAACAGCTCTGAAATAGAAAAAGAAAAATTTAAGTAACATGGAAACATTAAATGAATGTTAGTGAAAAAGGCGATAGTAATCAGAAATAAACCTACTATTAGCCACCCACAATTTTGTGAATTGCAGAGTATATATGTAGATGAAACATGGCTGGTTGTAGGTGGTGGTACCAATGAAGATAATCCACAACTGAGGTGGAGTCGTTGATGTTAAGCTGGAAGATGACAGTCTTTGCTGTGACCCTGGAAACCTCTAAACTCCACTGAGATGATCCTGAAACAGAAAAAACTCTTTTTAGTTGCATGAAAAAAAGAACTCGTATCTTCAAATTGTATAGTAAAGAAGTTAATACTTAGGGGGTGTCCATATACGTGGCTTGGTCTACGTGTGTGTGTGTGGGGGGGGGGGGGGGAGCGGTTGGCTGGAAGGTAACTCTGGACTACGTGGGTAAGATGGGGGGAGTAGGGTTTCATGTTATTTTCAAAGTTAAAATAAGGTACAGAACACACAACAACATGTGAATATTTATTTCCGTCATTTAATTATCTCCGTATGTAATTTATGATACTCTGACAAGAGAAAACAGTACAAAATGTCTTCTAGAATCAATTGGGAAAAAAAGCTGTGTCGGGCTACATGGTGGGAAGGTAGGTTCATAGGAGGCCAAAATGGAGCTACGTAGTTTATGGACGTTCCCTTAACTTGGCAGTACTGGAGTCTCCGTCCGTTTGGTAGGCTCCGTGCTGGTACTTGCTGGTAGCTTGTGGAACTTGCTTGCGTGTATGAAACAGAAGTCAATTATTAATATAAATGTATACAAAGAAATAAAACATCAAATTAAAATAGATGATAACTCACCACCAGATTGTGAAAATAAATATTTCTCGAAATTGGGAATTTCTGAAGGAAGAATAATATAGTTAAAAGTGAAATAACAAAAAATTAAATACTTATTAAAAATTATTGTTACCAACTTCAAAAAAATCTGTAGATGGCAGTGCAGTGTCATCATCAAGGCCTACGGGTGAATTTGTGAACACAAAAACTGTCAACGCTTAAATTTAATCACTTAAGTTTAAAGACTAACATAATGGACAGTAAAACAAATCTTTATGTATTTCCTTACCAACAAGAGTCGACAAATTGTTTATTTCGTCCCATAATAACTGCATATCTGTAAAAGAAACAGAATGTATAGAATACTAATTAAGAGATAACTGTGTAGAATATTTTATTATTAATTTTCAGCTTATCTTTTTCACTGAAGAAGAAATTTGGCCGAGACATGGTGATCTGGAGTCAAACGAGAGCTACGAACTGATCGACAGTCGGAGCAGAAGTGACGAAGAGCTTGGTTTTTATACCCAATCAGCTGGTTGACTCAGCACAATGGACGCATGCGATCTCCGCTGCAACTCCCAGCAAACAATAGGAAAATATTGTGCTCGCACTGCCACCAACGTGTGGTCTCTGTTGTTAAGAGTCCCAACTCAGAGCACGGAAACGTCTGCCGCATTTGTCGTGGTTCCTACAGTAACTTAATGTATTTGTTAGAGACACCGTCACTAATGTTTCAGAAACGGCGAACAACGTTGACAGATTCAAGAAAAGGGTCTTATCGGGACTATGAATAGCATTCAGAACATATGGCATTCATTTAAAATTCCGGGACAGCTATTTACCGGCGTTTGAATGGCCATATATCTGTAAAATACAAAACTATCGCATGTTTGTTTGTATTGCAAAATTAACAGCGTAATCTTATAGCAAAAAACGAAAGCGAAAAACTTTCAGATGACTCTTATAGGGAGGCCGGGACGACTAGAGCGAGAGTGGTAAAGTAACCGTGAAACAGCACACAAGTCTCTATAAAACTACCACTCTGTATTTTCAGGTACTGTCTATCCAGTTTCAGTCAAATAAACGGTTTTGGAATCTGCCGGAGTGTCGCTCTACAAATATAAGTTACACGGTATGAAATAATATTTTATACCTAGTTCGAACCCATGATCTTTGCATTCAAGTGAAAAACCCATCACAGTTGTATAAAAATTGTAATTATGTCTACATACTGCAAACTATGTGAATTTTCTGCTTTATGGATTTAATTAATACCTACTAATAAGTGCTGCTGAATATTGGTTTGGGGTGGTGTTAATATTTCTATAAGTAAAAGTCATTAGAATAACAGGATTTAATATATTTTTTTTTTTTTTATAATAGCAACCATGCAATAGGATATAATATCACCTAATAAATCCCAATATAATCTTCTGTTACCCTAGTCGAGAAGAAAAAGTGGTTAATAAGAGGGGAGGGGCCAACACATACCAGGCATCACCCGTTAGCCATATACAGGGCGTTCGCCGGGAAACGCAACCCTCCCAGTCTGTTGCCGTCGGCAACTTGCTCGGTCAGCGGGGCCAGCGGTTCCCGCCACCCGGCACCGTGAATCACCGCACTGTTTAACACCTCCGCTGCCCCAACAGTGCAGTGGCACAGTATAATGGGACCCTTACATGGTTAAGAACGGTTTCTTTGCATTGTAGCTAGTTTGTGACTTCAGTCTCTTATTAATCAGTGTTGTGAATAAACGTTTCTTTGCGGTTTGGCTGGTTTAGGGCTTCATACTCTTACTAATCTGTACCGTGTTTGAGTGTGAGTAAAATTATGGTACGTTACAGTTTGCAACAAAGAATATTTCTCTACGATACATATGTGAAGAAGAAGTCGTTTAAAAAGTGTCGCAGTAAATTTCGTCGCGAATATCCTGGCGCTTTACTGCCAGCTAAATCAACAATTCTGCGTCTGGTTAAAAAAGTAAGAGAAACGGGTTCATTTTTTAACAAAAAGAGACTGTCGGTCAACCGTATTCTCACAGAGGAGAAAATTGACGATATCGCTTTTCGACTAGAACAGTCACCTAAAAAATCATTAAGTCAGTTAGGGCAGCAGGCAGGCGTATCTAAGACGTCAGCTTGGAAAGAAACAAAGCTAGTTCACTTAAAGCCGTACAAAACAATTGTGGTGCATAAAATTACAGAAATAGACCAGGGGCCTAGGATTAGATTTTGCAACTGGTACCTGCAGGGTGTCCACGATGGCACTGTTGATCCGCAACTGACGTTTTTCTCTGATGAGGCCTGGTTTCATCTGAGTGGTTATGTTAACGCTCAAAACAGTCGACACTGGAGTTCAGAAAAACCAAATACTCTACTCCAACTGCCATTGCATGACTTAAAAGTGGGTGTTTGGTGTGCGATTAGTGCTTCGAGAATCATAGGTTCAATTTTCTTCCGTGAAACTCTTACTTCCGCAAGATATATCGAAAGTATTGTGAAACCGTTTTTCGAGAAACTTACTGAAGAAGAAAAATTGTACGGCTATTTTCAACAGGATGGGGCGACAGCTCACACCGCTAGAAATTCGCTTGCTGCACTTGACGAAGTGTTTTATGATCGTGTAATCAGCCGTGGGTTGTGGCCCGCCAGATCACCGGATTTAAACCCTTGTGACTTCTACCTTTGGGGTAAACTTAAGGGTAAGGTGTACGAAGGAAATCCTCACACATTGGAAGAACTTGAGGAAAAAATCTATCAAGTAATAATGTCCATTGACAAAGGTGAAATCCAGCGTGTGTCTCGAAATATGTTCAGAAGATGTGAAATGTGCATTACACAAGAGGGTCAACACTTCCAGCATCTTTTATAAGGTAAGCTAATGAATTACGACACATTTGAATGCTTAGCACATACAAGTTTATGAAGTGTAATTATTGTGAAATAGTCCGCGGCCGACGGTCGAACAATGCCGGAAGCTGACCGCTCGCTCGCCGGGAGCAGTTTCTTCCTTGTAGCGCTAACAGTGGGTTGCGTTTCCCGGCGAACGCCCTGTATAACAGCGTACGAGAAGCAATATATCTTTTTATTGTTCTCCAAAGCTAGGTAAAGTAAACAATTTGTTACCAAAAGTTTGGTTAAAGAGGGGAAGATTCGTGTTGTTGTTAGCAACTCCGAGGGGGTTCTAACAGTCAACTCTGCAGGGCGACCAGGCTTCCATGTTGCTCTGAGAGAACTAAAGAACGGAAAAATGACTGATGGTGTATAGGACCCTAAATAAGTAAGTAAACCACAAGAAGGATATTGATGGGGATTCTATGATTGTATAGAATTTGGAGGAATGTTTGAAGAAATATTAATGGATTATACAGGGTGGTCAGAAATTCACTCATCGACAGGTAAGAGCAGTGTTCGGGACGTTGCACTAACGAAATAAATACAAAAAAAATCTAGTAAAAGTAGTACCGTTTTTTAGTTGTACGCAGCTAAAGTTGGCCAATAAGAGCGCTGCGCGGGCGAATTCAAACAACCTTCCACAGACGATGTTGCCAAGCGTACTCGAGGCATGGGACCGCCAAAGAAAACGAAAAGAAAAACTCTCTTCGGAAGTGGGGATGGAACACGCAACCTTCAGATTGAGAGTTTGCCGTCTTACCGACTACGCTGCGAAGGCACTAGAATTTCTATGTTTTTAGAAGCCACTAGGGTGGACTGTTTGTTCGTAATCGGAATTGATCGGTAATCCGCAACATTTTTCGGGAAGTCGGTGGTGGGTCTAAGGGCCATGCCAGAAGAAGTCTCGCAGTCGAACACTGTCATCATGCTACGTCATCAATTTTCGTTTGAAGAGTACGCCGATATGCATTTGGCGTATGGCGTTGCTGGAAAAAACAGGGCCGAAGCAGTTAAGATTTACACTACTCGATTTCCTAACCGCGTGATTCCATCGGCAAACACTTTTGTGTTGGTTGACAGAAGGTTGAGGGAGACGGGAAGTATTGTTGTTCACAGGTCCGACGCCGGACGAAATCGGTTCAGGCGGAGTGTAGGATTTGAAGACAACGTCCTGGAAATGATTGCTGATAATCCGAGGACAAGCTCTAGGATCATTGCCAACGCATTGCAGGTACGTCCAGTCTAAGTGATCCCTCAAATTCTCCGTTTAAATGCAGCCTTTCAATAGGGTCATTTTTGTTGTTTTTTAATTACCAGGCTTCACATGCCACTGTTTTGGACGTCCTTCACGACGAAGGGTTACATCCCTTTCACTTTCAAAAGGTCCAAGATTTGGAGGAAGACGATTTTCCACTTCGAGTTCAGTTTTCACAGTGGTACCTGCAGCAATGTAACGATTATCCAAACTTTGAAAGGAAGGTGCTGTGGACGGATGAGGCGTGCTTTACCAGGGAGGAGTGTTTTAATAGACGAAACAGCCACATCTGGGATGTAGAAAATCCGCATGCAATTTTTGGCAAGTCATACCAACACAAATTTACTGTTAACATTTGGGCGGGTATTTTGGACGAGTTTATACTAGGCCCTGTTCTGCTTGCGCAACGTTTAAATGGCGCTTCTTATTTAGCATTTCATGAAAACGTACTTCTGTTGTACTTAGAGGACGTTCCTTTGGCAAATTCGTAATGACATGTGGTTTCAACATGACGGCGCGGATTACCGATCAATTCCGATTACGAACAAACAGTCCGCCCTAGTGGCTTCTAAAAACAAGGAAACTCTAGTGCCTCGGCCGCGTAGTCGGTAAGACGACAAACTCTCAATCTGAAGGTTGCGTGTTCCATCCCCACTTCCGAAGAGAGTTTTTCTTTTCGTTTTCTTTGGCGGTCCCATGCCTCGAGTACGCTTGGCAACATCGTCTGTGGAAGGCTGTTTGAATTCGCCCGCGCAGCGCTCTTGTTGGCCAACTTTAGCTGCGTACAACTAAAAAACGGTACATCTTTTACTAGATTTTTTTTTGTATTTATTTCGTTAGTGCAACGTCCCAAACACTGCCCTTACCTGTCGATGAGTGAATTTCTGACCACCCTGTATAATCCATTAATATTTCTTCAAACATTCCTCCAAATTCTATACAATCATAGAATCCCCATCAATATCCTTCTTGTGGTTTACTTACTTATTTAGGGTCCTATACACCATCAGTCATTTTTCCGTTCTTTAGTTCTCTCAGAGCAACATGGAAGCCTGGTCGCCCTGCAGAGTTGACTGTTAGAACCCCCTCGGAGTTGCTAACAACAACACGAATCTTCCCCTCTTTAACCAAACTTTTGGTAACAAATTGTTTACTTTACCTAGCTTTGGAGAACAATAAAAAGATATATTGCTTCTCGTACGCTGTTATATATGGCTAACGGGTGATGCCTGGTATGTGTTGGCCCCTCCCATCTTATTAACCACTTTTTCTTCTCGACTAGGGTAACAGATGATTATATTGGGATTTACTAGGTGATATTATATCCTATTGCATGGTTGCTATTATAAAAATTTTTTTTTATTAAATCCTGTTATTCTAATGACTTTTACTTATAGAAATATTAACACCACCCCAAACCAATATTCAGCAGCACTTATTAGTAGGTATTAATTAAATCCATAAAGCAGAAAATTCACATAGTTTGCAGTATGTAGACATAATTACAATTTTTATACAACTGTGATGGGTTTTTCACTTGAATGCAAAGATCATGGGTTCGAACTAGGTATAAAATATTATTTCATACCGTGTAACTTATATTTGTAGAGCGACACTCCGGCAGATTCCAAAACCGTTTATTTGACTGAAACTGGATAGACAGTGGGGATCACTTCCCAAGAGAGTTTTTCTTTTCGTTTTCTTTGGCGGTCCCGCGCCTCGAATACGCTTGGCAATACCTCCTGTGGAAGGCTGTTTGAATTCGCCCGCGCAACGCTCTTATTGGCCAACTTCAGCTGCGTATAACTCAAAAACGGTACGACTTTTACTAGACTTTTTTGTATTTATTTCGTTAGTGCAACGTCCCGAACACTGCCATCACCCGCCGATGAGTGAATTTCTGACCACCCTGTATATGTAAATTCTTTCTCTAAGCACATTTTAAGGAGAGCTAGATTTCTTCGAATAAGGAGGCCAATTGTCTACTATTGTAGTTTGGTGTTGGCCAAGAAAGAATGTTAAAATTGTTTTTACCGTGACTTTCACTTTTTTATACTTAGGAACAGGTATTATAGAATAAGACAAAAGAAGATACAGTTCCCTTCCTTTACAGCAGCGATTTTTACTGAATCTGTTCGTCTCTTGCAACATCGTAGCTAAGAACAGATACGAGAAAAATACGAAAAAAATGCTGGAGTGTCCCGGTCTTTCATGCGTGAAATAACCCCAGATCTGTTGCAGATGTGCTGAAGTTGTTGGGTCATGCATCATTGGTCGCAGATTTTTAAACCTCTCCCCTGAATTTCAGAGAAATTCTAATTGGGGAATAGTACTTACCAATCCTGATAACTATGTGCCCGTAACAGATTTTTCGTCTGTCAGAAGATCTTTCTTTGCAAGTCTGCTGTTAGATGTCTACTAAAAACGTTACAAAAATGCAGATTTACTCATCTTTCCCCCAAGTCCGCTGACTGGGGTTTAATTTGTATTCTCTGAGTTCAAAACGATTATCAGTTGACGTAGTTTTCTATTTCCTGTCACAGTTTTTTATTTTCTTTGGTGAAATCGAGACAGTGTGTTTGTGCCGCTGATAAATTCAATTTATGGTGCATACGTCGACACCAAAGTTAGTAGCTCACTGTCGGGTTGTCCTAGAATTATTCTGTGATAATGCTACAGTTGAGTCGTATCCACTGAAGATATACAATACAGGTCACCATTAGTCTTTCAAAGAAACCTCACAAAATTCCTCAAATGTAACACATATTCAAATAAACAGATTTTCAACCTAATACAGACTTCACACTAAGTTATTTATTTTTATTTGTTTATCGTACGATATTTAACAAGATATACAAAAGGTGATGACAGATGTGCGTATCAGAAGCTTGTACAATTTTATAACTCTAGACTAATGTTTTTATCCAATCAACTGCACTGATCGACGCTTCCTGTATTTGAGCTATTGTTCCCTTGTAGGCGCGAAGAGGACAGTCAGAAACGATGTGGTGAATTGTCTGTAAGGTGGCTCCACAATCACAATTTGCAGAATCTATCCAGTCTCATTTGTGTAATACTGAATAATTATCAGTGAATGAAAGTGCAAAAAATACGCAAAAAGCATGGTGCTGCACATTGTTGCCAACCACTGTAAAAACTGTAAAAAAAACTTCCTTGTACAGAATAATTGGCATGGAAGTGTACATAAACCTTCTTCAAGTACTGCACCGTAGAGCAGTGAAATATTGTCCAGGGGTTCTCGAGTCATGTGTAGGGATGTTTGGTTCTATATGATCGCCAGGCACATCACAGAAGTCATCTAGTTTATATTTTAGTTTCAAAGATTCTGCAACGATAGGCAGAAGCAATTCGCTTCAAATACTGCAGATGTGTTTTCTTCCCTATCGGTCTTTGGTTTCAGGTACCTTGCCTGAATCATCTGAGAATTCACAAACACAAGTGCTTTAGATTTGAGGTGAAACTTGGAAACCTTGGGTTTATTATTCAGAATAATGTTTAAAATACAAGTGGTTGGAGGTATTGTGTAAGTTTTTACAGTTTGTTGTGTCTGGTTTGCATTTACATACAAATTAAAGAAAATATCGCTATTATATTAAACAATATTTTTACAAATTGGTACGAATATTATGTGAATGCGAACGTGAATTCTGTGAACAGTTCATATTTAATTCTGTTAGTTTTAAAATATCATCAATTAATGTGGTAAGATACGACATAACCGGTCTATGATCTATTCAGGTATATCTTCTATGGAATATCAGACAACTTGTAGTGGAGAAAAAATTAATAAGAACGTATTAAGCAATCAATATCACTGTATGAACAAACATCTATTATTGTTCAGTAGTTTTTCTAAAAAAGTTATAGACCGTTTACAAAGGTAATAGTAGTGTAGTGATCTTGTTTCCCTCTTTTATGCGATTTTCCAAATTTACCTAATACGGATATTTTTTAAGACTTCTATTTCTTTGAAAATAAACTTTAAAGCTGTGTTTAGATACTGTTGTTGTTAGGAACAAAATGTGAACAATTTGTAACGAGAATACCAGTATCCTCGAAAGCATATAAAATATGTATTGATAATTTGCTATTATTCTGCAATATTATCTGTATCCTATTGTGTCGCTGGAAATAAGTTGTTGTTGACCGTTCTTCCGTGATTCTTTCACGTAGGACAAATTTTCAATTGACATATGATCTCGAAGCATGTATGAAATACATAAAATTACTATTTCGACTTTACCAATCGTTAGTTTTCAAAACGCAAAAAACTGTTAAGAGCATGGCATTTTAATTTTGTAACACAAAAAAGGAGTATGTAGATGTATTCAGTATAAAATTTATAAACAAGAGTTTTTTGGAAGGAAAATATTTGAGGATGTTCTATCTTCCATCTTGTTCCGTTTTATACAGTATATCTGAATTTCTTATTCCAGTTGTGCTGCAACGTACTGGTTCTGCTCTCGGTGAATGTGGCGGGTCTGTTCACTCACTTCCCAAGTGAGTTAGCGCAACGACAAGCCTTCATGGAGACGAGGCAATGCGTTGAGGCGAGGCTGAACACACAACGCGAGAACCAGCAGCAGGTCAGGATTCACCATATTCTCATCTTTGTCATCCTCTGCACTTTTCTCGTCCGACTGTTAATTCCTCTAACACTTCGTGTCTTCAAATGTCTGTCTTTTCTTTACATCAGATACTTCCACAAAGCAATAACACCTAATTTTCAGGACATGATAAATACGTATTTCAACTACCCTGTATAACATTACATTTTCCCTCTTTCTCGTATTCCTAAGGTCTATGCATCAACCGCATAAAGTGTACTGCTCTAGATATACAATTTTGGTAAATTTGTTTTATGTTGTAGATTAATATTTCTATTGTTTGATATTTGTTCAGGAGCGACTGCTGCTCTCTGTACTTCCTCGTCACGTGGCCATGGAGATGAAAGCAGACATAGCAGGGAAGCCCAAGGACTCCATGTTTCACAAAATTTACATCCAGCGGCACGAGAATGTTAGGTAACTTCTTAGTTTAGAATACATGGCACCACAACGACTGATTAAATCTTTTTCTTGTGGTTTAAGTGAAGAAACACGATGTTGTAAATACGTATTGAATTTTCCACAGCAATTGAAGAGCTTAGTGTCTTTTCGATAAAAATCCCATGGATTTCGACTACACAGTAATGAAAGTAAAAATCTACACATATAAAGTCCAATTTTTAAAACTAGAGTTTGTATCTGGGATAGGAACTAGTTTTAAGAAATATCAAGCTTAAAATAAAAGATGTCAAATGAACGAATACATACAAGTTTTGACAAAAATTTTAGTGGAGATCCATGGAAAGCAATCAGGAAAGAGATTGGAAAAATTGGCAAGTAATATGAGCCACAATGGAAAAGAAGGTCTAAATATTATTTCACTAAAGATATACCGTAAGGGTTTGGGAGAGACAGTAATAGAATCATCCAACCAAATTTCAAACTCTCCTTCACGTGGTGCATCCCGTTTGAACGACGAGGCTCTGGCGACTGAAAGATTCCCGGTATAAGGAGTCACCCACTGCTTGCCCACGGCCACCGAAAGGAGGGCGGAAGAGCGGAGAGCTGTCCAGGGGACCCTATTGCCCGTGGGGTTGGAAAACGGCCAATAAAGGTGGATGAATCAGAAATGATCAATGACATGGGATGCAGAAGGCAGCGGAAAGCCGCTGCATTAATGACCCTAAGGGTATCCCGAGGCCATGTAATTATCTCAAATTACATATAGTATGATGGCTTCTTCCTGGTATAAGGGTGCAAGTTGTGGGCAAATTAAATCCAACAGTTCTGCCACTAACGATTGCAGAACGTTAATTTGTACATTTCCTTGCACAGTACCTGTTGAAGGCTGATTATTTTTAGAATTCGATAACACAGTAATATTTCAAGTCTTCTTTTGAACATTTATTCGTCAGAACATGTTAAACTATTAAAGACACCATGATGTAAAACACTAAATATTGCCTCTAACATATCAGTTCTGTTGGCAATTACCGGACGGAGAGAACAATCACGATGCGGGTGTAAATGAAGGAGGATGTATGCATGTTAACCTTTAAATGGACGCAATGTTGACTGTATTCTAAACAATAACAATCCATCTTACCCGCAGCAAAGAAAGACTGTAACACTCGGCGTCCCACCATCTAGATTTCGGTTTTTCATGTTTACCGAAATCATTGCAGTCATTAACACTTCCGTGACCTCGATTTTGATGAGGTAAGCAAAGGAATGTGGCAAGTGGCCACAAAACACGCGACTATTCTCTTTATCTTCCATTCAATGTTAATAAAATCTCTCAGATACCGATTCAAAACAGGATTCTGTGACAGAAATACTGAAGAGAAACTTTGTTATCTGTTCTTATATAAATTTGTAACCGAACCGTGTCTGTTTATTCCAGTGCCACGCAAATACTACCTAACAGATTTTGTTGTGGTTTTCATAGTTTGAAAGTAGTTTAGGGCTTGACGATTGTGGAATACTTTTCAGTTTAGAAAAGTACAGAGTACATCACGAAATAATAATTGCAGAACCTAGAAAAATTTGACGCAAAGCTATGAATGGAGGGAAATTTCTTATGAACTGTTTAAAGTGATCTGATATTGTAAAGTGACTGTGTGTACGTGTGTGCATGTGTGTGTGTGTTTGTATGAGTGATAACATTTCATAACGCAATTAATATTATGTAATTCGGACGTAAAACAATAGTCTGTGCTTCTGTGTCCAGTTGGATAACGTTCTAACGTGCAGGGGCGTATTTTGTCGAAGCGGCGCGCAATGTGTGGTCAGCTGCCGAGCTCCTTGCCACTCACATAAGATCCATTAGGTCATGAACTCGTTCTTCTACAAAAACGCGATTTGTTGTTGTATGATGTGTAGAAAATTAACTATCCAGAAGTAAGAAACATGATATAATTGACGTGAAAACTAGTTTATATACGTCCTGAACTCTTGAACTCTTGAACTCGTGACTATGAAACCTAATAATTTGCATTCGTTCCAATCTATGAATTTCTTATGTATCAAATACACAAATCAAACATTTAGGCGGCTTGATTGGTTGACGATTCAATTAAATTATTTGATTACGATTTGAGATTAACTAAATGTTACAACTGAGTAACAATTCAAATGAAATATCTGCAAGGTGTTCGAATAACCGAATATTGAATTATTTTCCCATCGAACCGTTTTGGACACAAGTGTTATTTAATTCGAAACATATAATACCCCTTTAATACGAATTTTAATAAATTATTATATTAAAATTGGTTAATAGCAGCCAGATACTTTGATGCCTATGTGTGAGGGGCGTCAGGGGCAGCTGTAGGCTTCCGTGAAGGGACCGGTCAACAAGTAATTAATATAGCTTGCCAACAAAAGAAGGTGGCCTCTTTTTATTTGCCCACAAGAAGCTGACCAAACTGAGGTTAGGAAGTGTAACGGTTTATATCTTTTAAAGGAAAGTGAGCTCAGTTCCAACGAAATCAACACTTATTAAACCAACATCCTGAAGATTTCTCGATAAAATAACAACTTCTGTCTAAAAACTGAAGATTCTACAGCGTCAATTCTGTCTAGTTTTTTATTCATACTGCCTGAAAATCTTTGTAGTGGTTTCAACAAGATGTCAATCTATTGTCGTTTAACTGCGATCTATATCTTTTCTTTTCATTTAGTCTCATTAGAATAAGAATTGTCAGCGAACGCCACGCTAGCCTTTTCATCGCGGAAATTTATTTTCTCTCTTTCAAATTAAAATAACCAAATATATATATGATTAATTGATATTAAAATAATCAAAGTCAGTCTCATTACAGAAGCACGTGTCCCATGTCAACATAGTAACTAAACAGTCTTTGTGCCGACTGGGGGAAGGCCTGTTAACAATCCATTAATATAGGTTACCAACAATGGAAGCGGTTTCCTTTGAAGTTGGCCCCAACAGGCTAGACAAATTTAGGTTAAGGATCTGAATGCGTATAGCAGTCATCCATCAAAGCTGTTAATAACTCCGGGTGGGGGGGGGGGGGGGGTCTAACTAGTACTTCGAATTGGGTTGGCTACTTTGCATTACAATAGGGTACCTATTTAGCATATCCTTCGTATGATCTCAAATCGCTCTTATCCACCTACTTGTGGTTTTTTCCTAAATCCAACCTGATCTTCACAAGCTACTTTTACTATCGTTTCTATTCTTCTGTATTGTATCCATGACAGTTCGAGGATGTGATATTAGACTACAGTGCGATAATTTTAAGATTTTTAAGATTTTGCTTTCCTAGGAAGTATGAAGATGATACTTTGTTTTAACAATCATTTAGAATATCTCTTCTCCTCTCTCCAACTGTTTGGTATCAGTCGGAATAATCTGTGGGTTCCTTCATTTCCTAGGGATTTCAGAAATTCTGCAGCGATGTCATCAATTCCCCGAGCTTTTTTTGATTTAAAATATTTTACAGCTCTATAAAATCTTGCCTTGAAACTGGATCTCCTAAGTCATGAATATCAACCTCACCTTTATTCCCCATCACACTTGTGTTTAAATCTGCGATTGCGGATGATAGTTTGGTACTAAGCTTTTGGGACAGCGTTATTACAATTCGCCTCACATCTGATCTTGGGATCATGGTTTCGAACTGAGTGGTGGATTTATACCGGTTACTGAGGCTGCTCGTCAACACTCCATGTCTCGTGCTTCGCGGGGTGTTAATCAAGTCTGAGACCGTAACAACGCCTCTAGTCTTCACACAACGCGCTCTAAGCAAGCTGTAATCTTCAAGTCTTGCGACTTGTGCAATACACACATGAAGATGGCGACGAAAACAGAGCTGCCGAAATATTGTGTTCAAATAACAATTTTACTCGGTTAGTTTCCCGAGGAAAATTAATGAAATACAACGCAGACATAAACATCGTTCATTGTAATTTTATTGTTTGTTATTATGTTTATTACCTCATGGGTGCTATTGATGCATTCTCTGCCCGGTGATCTCTGTTCTGCATTTTCTTTTCGAATCTACGTACATAAATTCATTTGGTGACCACATGCTCAGGATAGCAAGAATTTAACATTTAATAAGTAGTGTTCTTGAGCCTATTATCATACTCAATAATAACTTAGAAAATTTAAACTCTTATGTAACACAAAATGAACTGATTACAAAATTTTAAGAAGGAAAAAATCTAGCGTGATGGTGCAACGGTTAGCGTTCTCGCCTCGCATTCCGGAGGACGCCGGTTCGAATCCCCGTCCGGGACTCCAGATTTGGGTTTTCCATGGTTTGCCAAATCACTCCAGGCAAATGCCGCGATACTTCCTTCAAAAAGGCCATGCCCGAATTCCTTCCTATTCCTAAAAAAAAAGAAAAATACAATACAAAATAGAATACAATCGAACGATAGAAATGACTCCGCAAAATACAGAAGGTTTCTTGCTCGTTGGTAGGAAGAAGATAAAGTCTTCCACCTGTTACCGACACATCAAAAGTGTCGCTTTACCTGGCTGATGCTGTTTACCTGAAACTTTCTTTCTTGGCATGGTCGGCTAACTCACTGGATTCCACACAACAGATGCACGCGAAGCTAACTCTCGTGATCCTTCAAGCCGTAGCTGCAATTTAAACACATGAAACACTGTTTAGCAAAAGATCTCTCGATCATACTTGTTCCTTTTAAACCGCTATAAGGTAGATAGTCTTGTTTCTCACCGTGAAGAAAACTCTGTTTTCTATTTTTCGTCTCAACCTGGGGATCTTGGCCAGAACGGTAGCAGTAAAAATAGACGCTCTCCGGTGCACATGCACATCATTAGTACGCTCAGAAAATATTTATTGTTTGCTATTAGTTGAGTACCTCTCCCAACTATCCATTTAAATATTTTTTTTTTTCAAATTTTGTCCGTTTATCGAGGTCTCGGCTTCTCGCTTCTTTTTTCACACACACTTAAGATGCCGTCCATTTTTATACTCTAAGCAGGTCACCTGCACCCAGAGATATATTTTCAGTATTTGCTTATACTATATCTTAATATTGTTTATGTTAAAATCGAAATAAAATGTATATTGTCGTATACCATTTACTGGTACAATACAGTATTGAGTTATACATTTACGTATATTTGTTTGCTGTAATCATTAAAGGCCTGATAAGTCTTAAAACGACTGTAGTCATAAAATATCAATTAATGAGAATATCAGAACCATTCGAATGCCAGCCCCAGTAATTTTAACTCTCAATATTTCGTACCGTCGTACGCCCTAATCGGAGATGTGAAAGTTACCTCATAAAAGTATCTGGAATAAAAGATACAAGATACTCTTAAGTAATGGATTTGAGATATCAGGTACAAGATGGTATTTGAAATACAAGATACAAAATACGTATTTTCAAAATAAGATACAAAAAACGAATTTTCAAAATACTTTTTCAAGATAAAATACTTTTTTACATAACAAATCTTTTTATTATTTATTTTGAAACATGTTTCTTTGTCTACAATGTACAAGATGTTCCTTAAAATTTTAAATGAGACTTATGTAAGTTAAAACAAGTTCATCAAACATCTGATCGCTCATTTTTATTGTATAATTCTACCGAGAGTAACACCAACAGTTTTTTTTTTACGAATTATTATTATTTTTACTACTGGCACTTTGGAAAGTAATTATTCTAATGTTTCAGAACCAATTACAAACTGTTATATTCTAAACGGGACAGCTCCTACTATAGGTGGTAATACAGTAACCTCAACAATCTGAGTTAAAAACTATACATTTAATATGACACCGTATATCATATATATTTTTGTGTAAGGTGTTTTTTTTGTCACAAGCCATTATCTCCCTCCATACTTAACCGAAATTATTGAATGAGGTGTTATTTTAAAGCTTGTTGTCTCCACTTTGGTCACATCATATATTAAGAAAGGAATTTTTCGTAATTCGACCCTTAAACGACAAAAATTTCAAAATTTCTAAAATGCTGATTTTTATGTTACAAGTCATTTATCTCCCTGGATACCTACCTGAAATCATTTAATGATGTATCTTTTTATAGATTAAGATCTCCGCTTGTTGACATCATATTTTAAGACATGAATTTTTAGCAATTCGACCCTTAAAGGGCAAAAGTATCAACGTTTCTGCAATGCATTTCTCTGTCACGAGCCATTTATCTCGTTTGATACCTAACCAAAATCGATAAATGAGGTATCATTTTTAATATTAAAGTATCCGCTTTGGTCACATCATATTTTAAGAAAGAACTTTCCCCAAATTAATTCCTTAAGGGGCTAAAATAGCATCATTTCTAAATAAAAAGAAATTGCCGAGTTTGACGCCTAACCGAAATCGATAAATGAGGTATCATTTTAAAGATCAAGGTGTCCGCTTTGGTCACACTATATTTTATAAAATATGTTTTTTGGAATTCAACCCATAAAGGGCATAAGTATCAATATTATTTCTACAACGTGTTTTTTTATTACTAGTCATTTATTTCCTTTGATACCTTACCGAATTCTATAAATGACACATCATTTTAAAGATTAAGGTCCCAAATAAGGTAAAAATAATAAATTAAGAAATAATTTTTAGGATTTTGATGCTTAAAGAGGTCGCGGATTTGGGACAGTTCATAGCCAATTCTTAGATTGCAGCAGCAGATATCACAGAAATTTCAATAAACTGTTTTTTATACAATAAGTAGGTTTTCGGATATTTTTTTCTGTTACGGAAACATTTTTGTTTTGCTATACAATTATAGTGTAAACATTTTATTCGCACAGCAATACATATCACAGAAATGTTGATATGCTGTATGCATTTTGTTCAGGTTTGTTGTATTCTGTTAATGTCAGTGACAATTTGTTGTACATACAGAATGTTTTAAATTTTCCTAACTGTTTAGTAATATGTAATCTTGGTTGTCCGGGTTGAACCGCATCAATTTGTCGAAACCTAACGTTTCGGCCATCATTTTGTGGCTTTCTTCAGAGTACTGTCACTGCTGGAACTGCTGCCGCCTATATATAGCTCCCGAAGAACGCGCTAACCGTTTGGAGTGACGTCAAATGATGGCCGAAACGTTAGGTTTCGACAAATTGACGCGATTCAACCCGGACAACCAAGATTACATCGACAACGACCGCGGAAGTCTGCGCACCTGTAATATGTTGTAAGTATTTTGATGTGTACCTATTACACTAAACAAATAAATATTTGATAAAATAGTACGGTTCTACGTTTCACTTCTAGTAGGAAATTAAATTTGTTAGATAACTTATATCGCAATGAATACTATAATATTCTTAAAAAAACTAATTACCAAGTTTTCAGCTATCTGTAAATCAATAAAACTTGCGATAAACAAAATATCTTACAGCAATGACGCAAATTTGAAACTTATTTTTGTTTTAATATAAATGATTCTTGTCGCTAACAATAATCCTAAAAATTTAGTTGACAATTTAAAATTTTTAAAGAAATTTAGTCTACAAAATTATTTTTTTTTTAACTGCTTTACGTCTCTCAACAGCGAGGTCTTTAGAGACGGGAAAGGATGGGGGCAAGGAATGGGAAGGAATTCGGCCATGGCCTTTTTAAGGAAGCATCCCGGCATTTGCCTGGAGTGATTTGGGAAACCATGGAAAACCCAAATATGGATGCCCGGACGGGGATTCGAACCACCGTCCTCCCGAATGCGAGACCAGAACGCTATCCGTTACACCACCACGCTCGGTACAAACAAAATTAAGCTATTGGTGTAGTTAATAGGGGTTTCGTGAGCATCCTTCACACAAGCTAGCAATTACCAAGCAGTCCCTGCCAAGTGAAATCTAATGTTGATATAAACCTACTTAAATAAAATAAAAATTAACATGACTCCTTTATTTATTTATTTACTTACATTTCAATACCGTCGTCCTTTATTATGATTCAGTAATAATAATTCGACTTCGTAACACCAAACATAATTTTACAAGATAAAAATTGGCAAGGAGTAAATACAAGAGCTTATAGGCAGGTGGATGGATGTTTGTTTATGGTTCTCATAGTTCTCTACAATAAAGGCAGACAAAGGTAACTAGACCATACAACCTTGTCCTTTGATATAGATTAATAAATTTTCCGATTACGTTCTACTGTTGTTTTTGTCTTTTTGATATCGTAAAGAAAAAAAAGTGCGTAAATAGTGTTTAGTATTTTCAAAATACAAAGATAACGAAAAAACGTATCTAAATACTAAATACAAAATAAAGATTAAGAAAAGGATTTCAGATACAAGATGACAATACGTATTTTGTATCTTGTGTCTGTATTTCAAGTACTTGCATCTCAGATAAGTCACATCTCAGAAATGTTGTTTTATTAAGGGATCGATAATTTTGTATGTCGTAGCTAAGGATACGTGTTTTAAATTCTCAGCACGCTAGTAACCAAGGAGCAGCTATTTTGTAAGATTGTAATGGTCGTAAGTAACTCACAAAGAATTGTTATAAAGAATAATAGTAGATATATTGTCACATGGAAGTTAATTATTGTTTCAGCATCCTGTTCGCCGACATATGCGGCTTCACCAGTCTTTCAGACCAATGCACTGCCGAGGAGTTGGTACGCCTTCTCAATGAGCTCTTTGCCAGGTAATTTACTTCACAATCATACAGGGGCGTAGCTATCGGAGGGCTATGGTGTGCCGTGCACCGGGAGCCCCAAGCTCAGGGGGCCCAAGCGTAGCTCAGGGGGACCCCTAAAGCTCAGTAGAGATAATAAAAACAAAAGGTCGCTTATCTGGCCTGAGGGTTCAAAATATTTTTTTACACCTGGGCCGTTGTTAACCTAGCTACGCCACTGCAATCATAAACTCAACGTGGAAATATAGTTAAAATGAAAATCTGGAATATTCTCTACAACTGTAAAATTGTAACAATGTTCTTTTTTACTCTTTAATATAACCTACTAATTTTTGTTAGATGTTAAGAATTTGGAATATTCCTTTCAACGCCAATAAAGAAATTTCTTCTCTCCGTTTGCTTTAACAGTGATTGCAACCGAAAAGAATAAGTAATCAGGAAAGTTTTATGTAACACGCAAGGCAGGTATCGTATAGTCAGTGATATATGTTAATGTCCTGTTATCCTTTTTTGCCGAGGTAATTATAAACAAAATCCATTTACAATTCGATAATTCGTTCATTAATCTGAGAATTCGATCCAACAATGCGATAGAGTTTGAATCCACGTCCCGCTATCCAGATCTCGCTTTTCCTAGGTTTCCCGAAATCGCGCCATGCGAAAACCAGAATGGTTTCTTAACATGGACATGTGTGAATCCCAAAACTTACACTAGTCCTATTCCACCTCTGATGACCTCGATGTTGACGCGTAATGCCGTAAGGAAAAAAAAAAAAATTATTACTCCTGGACGAAAAAACAAAATTGTTAGTAGAGATTAGTTATTTGTTACGGAACTGAAATCTTATCATCCATACATCGTGTATTGAGAGGATGTGCATTGCTGAAATCGAGTTAACATTTTGAATAAATATCTGTGTGATTTCTTTCGTTGATTCGTGGACCATTTGTTTCTACTAACTTTTAATCTAACAACGCTGATAATGCTACATAATCTTGACGTTTCGTAAGCGGCATCTAATGCCTAACTAAGCGGGACGCTCGGGTTCAAATCCCCGCCCAGGCTAAATCCCTCCAGGCGAATGACGGCATGATTTTGTGAATTGCAGAGTATATATGTAGATGTAGATGTAGATGTAGAAGAGACAGGATGGTAGGAGTTGTTGGCAAGGGCTGTGAGGGAGCCCACTTCCAGTGGTGACGGGGCCGGGACTGTCCCTTTTTCAGATTAACGGCTGCTGGTGAGAGGATTAAAATAGGCAATCATAGGGATATTGTGTGTAGATCCATAGTTAAATAAATCACTAATACTAAAGAAACAGAAGAAGCTTCTGAAACAATAACAGAGGGGGTATATCTGGGAAAGCGAATGTTAGTGCTGAAAATATCACAAAGCCACTGATAAGAGTGGTACTGCTAAACTGTAGAAGTATAATGAACAGAGTAATGGAGTTTGCAAACCTAATAGATATACACGAACCTCAAGTAGTTATAGGGGTAGAATCCTAGTTAAAAGAAGGAGTATTAGATAGTGAGATTTTCTCCGATGGTCACAGAGTGTACCACAGAGATAGAGGAGCAACTGGGGGAGCGGTATTATTACTGGTTACCAAAGACTACTACAGTTCACTGGTGTTTAGAGATCATGACCATGAGTAACTTGGGGTAGACATCTGGGGAAATAAAAATGAAAAAGTCGGGGTGTTGACTATATACCGTATTGGAAAAATTAATAATAAAGATGAGGCACTTGGGGAGAAACTAAATTCATTTTCTGAGTTCAGAAGTGAGTATAGAATTGTCATTATTGGTCGGGATTTGAAATTAACATGTGTCAACTGGGTACGAAATAAGATTATTAACTCAAAGGAACAGAGATTTACAAATACCTTAATAAGGGAAGGAAGCTTTTCACAGGTGGTTGAGGGAAAAACAAGGGAACCAAACATGTTGGATATCTTCCTAATAAAGCCGGATGATTACCTAATCGGGTGTCAAGTAACTGAGGGAATAAGTGATCACAATGCATTTCTGATGGTAATAAGGGGATTCAGTAAACCAGTGGCCAGAATTGAAGGGGGAAATAAATACGATTATAAAAAGGCATAAATATTGCAAATGAAAAGATATTTCAGGGATAATTTTATTAAATTGAAGAATGGCACAATTAAGTGGAGACAAAGTGGGAAGCGTTCAAGGAAATAATAAAAAAAAGGGCGAAGAAATGTTTATTCCAAAACAGAGAATTAAGAGAAGTACAGAACTTTCATACTATAACAGGGATGTGTGAGGTTAAAGAGATTGGTGAGACGAGAACATAACAGGGTTAAGAAACAGCAAGACAGTAGGGAAGTCTTGAAGCAACTATCCATGAATTAATAACGTCAAAGAAACTGGCTAAGTATGAGGAACTATGGAATTTAAAAAATCGTAGAGAGGCCGGTGTTGATAATACTACTAGAGATGCCTTAAAGATAGTAGGATGGAACATTGTAACTTACCTAGAAGCATTGTTTAAATTGAGTCTGGATACTTGTTGTTTACCACACGAGTGGAAAAGTGCTATATTAGTACTGGTTCATAAAGGAGGGGTAACAAACAGGGTCGAGGACTGTATGCCTAACAGTTTGACATCAGTGGTAGTTAAATTAACAGAGAAATTTATATGCAACATTATTATAAGTGGCTGTGAGAAACGTAAGTGGTTTTCAAGTCAGCAACACGGCTTTAGACAAGGATATTCTTACGAATCTCAGTTATTAGGCTATATGCACGCCATTTCTGATAAAATGGATAGGGGAAGTCAAGTTGAAAGTGTAACACTAAATCTTTCAAAGGCCTTTGACAGAGTGAGCCATAAAATGGTACTAAATTTAGTAAAAACTATTGGAGCTGATAAAAGGTTGATTTGCTGGATAGGGAAATTTCTAAAAGGTTGAAAGCAAAAAGTTAAGATAGGAAATGCAGTATCAAAAGAAGTAGGAGTGAACATTGGAGTCTCACTAACTTGTGGGACTCCGATGTTCACTCCTACTTCTTGGGACCATTGTTATTCGTTATTCTAATGAATGATTGTGTTAATGGTTTATTATCAGAAGGTTAGATTGTTTGCAGATGATATAATATTATATAAAAGGATCAAAAACATAGAAGACTGTAAACAGCTGTAGGGTGATCTAGATACGATAACTAGCTGGGTGAGTCAACATGGAATGAAGCTAAACGCAAAGAAGAGCTAGCTCATTAGGTACACAGATAAAAAGCTTAAGGTTGATTATGATTATAAAGTGGGGAAGGAGCTACTTTTTGAAGACTCGAAATGTGAATAACTTGGCATAACATTTGATAGCAGACTTAATGGACAGGACACATAGGACAGGTAATGGGGAAAGGGTTCAAAATCCTTAACTTGTTGGAAAGAGTGATCTGGGAATGCACTAGAGAAGTGAGGGAATTCGAGTACAAAACGTTGGTCAGACCACTGCTGGAATATGGTGGTGTAGTATGGGACCCAGTGCATCAAATACAGGAGTTGGAGGGGGTGCAGAGGAGGGTTGCCAGATTTGTCTTTGGAAATTACCGCAAAACACAATTGGTAACTAATAAGATAAAGGAGCTGGAGTGGGATTCATTGGAGGATAGAAGGAAGGTGAAGAGAGTCATGGGAGTGTACAATTCCTACACTGTAGATAAAGCATTAAAAGATATCGATGGGAAAATTTTAAGAGAGGTGCTTGGAAGGGTATGGTTGACCATGACTACAAGCTGGCACCTGATTTCAGGCATATGTATGTTGGAAAATTTTATTTCGTTTGAAAGGGTGCTAGGGACTGGAATAAACTGCAGAGTGAAATGATGAATAATTTACCGTAAACACTGAAAGAATTTGAAGTAAAAATTAGTAGAGGGCGAAAGTAGGTTGGAAGTGGAAATAAGACAGACGGGTGTGTAGGGAGATTGCCACCGGAGCGGGCGATCCATCACAGTTTCATCAATTATTATTATTATATTTTGAGACAAGCAGGGTATGGTTCTTGTTAATGGAGGGAACAGTCGAAGATAAGAACTGCAGGGGAGAAAGCAGGTAACTGAGGACATCGATTGTAAAGGGTATCTTGGAATGAAACGGTTAGCGCAAGATAGAAAGGATAAAAATAAGGATGATTTCAGCAATCCGTATCGTCAACCATATCTACATTTACAAAATTACGCATCATACCACATTTATTTCACTTTTTATGATAGAGTATTTTAAAATATCATCGTTGAAATAACTAGTCCACATTTTTTATTCAGTTTGACATTTGATCTATCAACTTTTCCATTCTTTCTTTACTATCTCGCAACATGTATCTGGATTTATTACACATCACTCATCGCCCTATTTCTGGATCAGTTTCAGATAACATTGGTTGTAGTTAATCAATTAAAATATTAAGTTTAAAAAACCCATTTAATGGAACTCAGAAAATACACCATGTCATTAACAAACCATAATTGAAAAAACTGAAATATCAAAAAATATTGCCAAACGCGAAACAAAAGAAATTTGCTACGTGATAATGATCACTACTATTCTGTCAGTGTGGTTATTATTATCACACTGCCCTACTGACCATGGCGTTCACGAACCATAAGGCCCAGGTGAAACACTGTAAGAGCTCCTCATCTGAAGACACGAGCTCTTCATAGGCCAACATTTTTAACATAAATATTTTTCATTTGCCTATTAATTTGTGAAACATTCTACAGTTAGTATTATTGTACTAGTTTATTTTTAAAAAAAATAACTTACTTTTGAAGTTTGTAAAAAAACGTTAATGCTCAATCTCGCATAATGTATTTATATGATCTGTGAATGTTTTCGTCCTTGCCTATCATTACAGTTACACATGATACGTTAAGTATTTATATATTCTTTTCCTTCCACATCTATATTCCTTAAAATTTTAGTTTTGTATATGTCTTTGGTTGTTTTCTCATTTTAATACAATTCTTCATGTACAGTCGGGGACAGAATTCGAGAGACCCCTCGCCTTTCGATTATGCTTCGTTCTAGACACGAATACCGCATGGGACAGCATAACTGGTAGGTGGTACACTAAATTCATGATAAAGTAGACCTCTCATACCCAGCACTTTACCCAAGACTAAAAAAATGAGCCCGCGCAGCAAGAAACTCGCAGACGCTCAGAGGGAAAGTTCAGAGTTCTGCAGTAAAAATAATCACGAATATCACCAATTTAGTGATAATAATTATTTAAATAACCAAATTGATTAATTATAGAGAGATGGTAACACTTTAATCGTAATTTTGATAACCGTTGCGTATTTTTTTTCCCCCTCGAATAAACAGTTAACAATTCGCTAGCAAACGCAATTATATGGCAAATACAGAAAAGAATCGCTAAATTACGCACGGAAAACCAATAAGAGAGTTTGAATGGACTTAGTTACACTTTCTAACGCTGCAGCGTTATAGAACTGTGCGTGTGACAAATACACACAAAGGTTAAGGTTAAGTAGAAAGAGCATTCACGAAAGAACTCTAATGGTAAACTAAGTCACGAAATGTAAGTATACTATTCCCAGAAAATTAAATGGTGCGGAATATTAACACCTTAATTTTGTTTTCATCATACCATATTTAGAAGGTAAGCTAAACTTGAACGCAGTAGCGACAGTTTTAGTAGTAATAATAATCATTAAGAACAGTAAATAAATAAAAAAAATCCGCCTGCAATGTGAATTTGCGGTTCCACATTTTAAATCTGGAAGATGAAAGTAGTAAAACTATCATCTCTCTCTTTGTTTCTAACTAACACTGATACTTCTATAAAATTTTCTGTCAAGCTTTATTTCCTGCCGTCCAAGCCCGATGGGTTATAGGTAACACTGCTGCCTGGCATTCGAGAGGACGCGAATTCAAACCCCGTCGGGGATCCAGTTTCAGTATTCCATGATTTTCGTAAATCTCTCCAGATGAACTCCAGAAAAGTTCCTTCAAAAAGCGTTGGCTGAAATTCTTACCCGATCCTAGTTTCCAATACTATCAGGATTCATATCACATTGCCGCCGAAGATATGACGAAGACAAAAAAAAAAATAACGTGGTGGGTATGTGGTATCCGGCTTTCGGGAGGTCGTGGGTTCGAATACCCATCTAGCCACGCAGGTAAACGTTTTAGATGGTTTCCCCAAATCACTCCAGGCGAATGCCGGGATTGTTCCTTCAAAAGGCCATGGACGAATTCCTCCCCATTACTTGTCCGCAGTCCTTTCCTGCCTCTAATGACCTCGATTAGATGTAAAGCTAGAAGCAAAACATAATTGCTCAAATAATATTTTTTTTCATCTCTGTGGTGTGTTTTAGACCTTTTCGTTGTTGGATTTATCTTATTCGACGGCCGAACATGGTAGCGAAGGTACTAGAGTGCTATTTCCACATGTGGAGAGTCTCTAGTTCGGTGTTGTATTAGGGCTGGTTGACGTGGAAATCATTATAGAGAGAAAAGGACTTGGGGCATGTTTCGGGAAGGAATTCAGCCTTGGCCATAGCAGAGAATCATCCCAGCACTCACGGAGTGATTTCGATTAATCGGTATTGTGGTATGTCTTGTATCGTCTTTCAATTGTATGAGCAAAAAGCATTTGGAAATACATCAGTACACAGGATACACACACAAAACGGTTTAGCTGGATGAATGGCTATCGGGAGGAATGCCATTAAAAATTTAAAGACATTTTTATTGAACCAAAAGGCAATTGACCTCCTTCAAAAATATCTCGCTGGTCCACCTCATCTCACAAAAAAATATTCCTTGTTTGGTGCCAACTAGTAACATGGCTGAGTTCTAAACACGTATTAGGATAAAAAATTTGGAAAGTAGGCGTACTATATTTAGTGCACACGGGAGGGGTATTTAATTTCAGTTGAGTGTATAGGATTTAATCTCTTTAACATTATGCGTGGTTATTTCGTAAGAAGAAGATCTTCCTGCTGGCTCAGTTCAGACGCAAGGAGGAAGTAACCGTCCGACAAACGTTTCGAGGAAGTGTTTATTTACCAGTGGCTCTGAGGAAGTGAAGAACACTTGTTCAGTAGAATTAGCTCTAATAAAATTTGTGAATATGACCATCCGTACACGAAATATGCCCATTTTCGAATTACGAGCACCTACAAATACAGTGACAGTCATTTGCCGAAAGTAACAGAAACAACTTCATATAACATATTAAAGTTACTTCATCATAATTAGAAGACCGATGAAAATGTTGAAAAATAACATTGAACTAATATGTATAGGTCATTAAAAATTTCTGAAAATTACTTCTCGAGGATTTTAACTTCAGCATACCCTCATTGCGTCTTGTAATGTTCTACTGCACTATTTGATTACAAAATTAATTAATCAATATTCCGTGATAATGGAGCTATTTAAAAGAAGAAGAAAAAAAACTGGAAGTGCACGTGTGCACGTTATTGAAAATTGACATGCCTCCATCTGCTGATGTAAATATTTTATGACCTTCCGTGCCATTGACCATTTAACCTGCTGACTATTGTGTCAGCCTTTGTTGAGGTAATGTGGAACTCTATTGTGAAGTCAACACAAGACGAACACTACACTCATTCAAAAGCAACCATATGCGCAGAAGAACTCGAATCAGTGACCTTTATTATTATTAATAAATTTCTCTCGGGCTTTCCAGCCGTGTTAAGATGTTACATTTGTGGGACGTTTCGAAGGCGTCCAACTCTGCCTTCATTCTCAACCAAATATCAATCATTAAGGCAGAGTTGGACGCCTTCGAAACGTCCCAAAAATGTAACATCTTAACACGGCTGGAAGCCCGAGAGAAATTTATTAATATACAACGCCGTGAAAGATTACGATCTTACTTTATTATTATTACTCCGCGATTCACTAAAAGTGTGTGGTGGAGGGTGTATTGCTCCTATCCGAAAGGGTAATGGTTTGGAAGGGATATGGCAGGAGGCCTTTACAATGCGATGACAGTGTTCTAGCCCCTACACTGCTAGCGCCTGCTTAAGTATCTTGGTCGGGACTCTTGCGAAGGAATTTGTGAATGTGTCTGCGGTCGTGGTTTGCCAACACGGAAGACAATTCCGTAGGCCCACAGAACAAGGAAATTATCAGACATTTCAGGCATGAGATTTTCCTCATCCTCGTTCAACTAACTTGCTTATATTGCTACCTGAGGCTCACACAGATAACAGACGAAAGAATTATACAGGTTTAGAACCGTATATCCTCGAGGAACTTTCTGAACTTTTTTAAAATTTGTTTCCAGCTTGACATCTCGACTTTGAGGTCATGGGAGACGGGAATATGGACTTTTTGGTGAACTATACCGACGTTCGCTTACAGTGATTTGGAAAAACTGTAGAAAATCCAAATCTGGATGGCCAGAAGCGGATTTGAACCCGCATCCTCTCGAATGCCAGGCCAGAACATTATCGCTCGTCCACTACGCTCAGATTTTTTAATTGACCGTAACATATAGATATATAGGAACAATAATTATAGACTGACTCGGCCATGAATCATTTTAATATATCTATTTTTGCAGCCTAGTAGTAGACGAAAAAATATTAGATCAACTAAAGATGCCAGATCTTAATCACATCGTTTCTCACGAACCCGGAAACAACCATAATACACCCTTTTATAACCACATATGTAACGTTTCAATTAGTTTATCGAAGATAACATCATTTTACTTTTACATATCCAGCGTATTCCAGTTTGAAAAGCAATCATCCTTTTCCTTCAGAATGCAGGCATAAGAATTTTAAAAGCTCCACTGCATATGGAATTAGCCAACGTAATTAACTGTAAGACTGACAGCAGTCTTTTCCAAGACCATTCTTGCTTGTAGAAAATGCCATGGTGGCTCCCAAAGTGAGAAGTATTATTGCGCCGGTTCAAATTCCTGTCGGCTATCAAATTTCGTTTTTTCCACAGCGCCTAGTATTTAAAAGTTATTCGCACATCGAAACGAGATAATTCTTTGCAGTTATCATTTTGTAAACGAATCTAATCCAGCAGTATTCTTGTCACACTTTTACAATTACAAAATTTTATTTTGATACTGCTTTGTCTAGGCTCTAAGGAAGGAAAATGTAGTTTTATCTCGATGGCAGATGATTCCGAAGTCACAATACAAGGAAATATGTATCGTTTCCTGCCAGAAGACTTCCTCATCGAATGTGCGAGTTATATTCAAACATTAGTATGCTTCAGTGTCAATCGCTACACCAGCCACATCTAGCAATTTGAGTGATCCGTCTACTGATTGTTGAATATTCTTTTTTGGAATAATATTTATAGTCCGACCATTAAGCTTTGTGAGGGGGAGGGGAGGTAAAGTAAAACTGGAAATTGATAAGAAGATAAATACAGGAATGAGATGGCAGAATAGTGCAACATCTGTGTGGCTCACTGTTGGGAAGAAGCAAAAGAACACAGCGTTAAAAGTTCCAATAATTCATAGGGCAAATTACGCGTAAGTGATATATTTTAGAAAGTAGTCGACATATATTCCGTCTTTCTTAGAATGTAGACCATTTCAGTCTATCCACTTTCTACTGGGTTCATGTGAACGTTTATGATTGGATGATCAGTTTCCTGCGTCCTTGGCTCCTCGAGAAACCATCAGGTGGACATAATATTTGTCCTGCTGCGACATGATATGGGAAACGTAATTCACACCCTTATAGAAGTTAACATCGTGTTATACGGAACAGACACCCAGTTTTCATAAATACGTCGGTCACAGATGACTATCCTGCAATCCCATCCTTTACAAATGACAATATTTCACCTCATCGCTGAATTATTTTTGACGTCTCGTAGACGAATATTCTATTGCAAACATCAATCCTTAATGTATCTTTAAACTGTAATGATCTATAAAAAAAAAGGAAGGTTCTGCCAGGCCCATCCTGGCCAGAAGTTGTTTTGCGTGGAGTATTAGTGTAGGACTGTTGAATTAAATGACATTCCTTTCGATAACCAAATATACGGCATACCACGGTTTATTTGTTTATATTTCCAGAAAAAAAATCTAGCAGCCCTTTTTTGCACCCTCTCCTACTCCTGTATTTGATTCGTAAAATGAAGGTCCCATACTACACTAACATATTCGAGCAATGGTCTGACCAAAGTTTTGTAACCCAATTCCTTTACTTCTCTCGTACATCCCCTCATCACTCCCCCCAAGTGAAGAACTTTGAAACCTTTTCCTACCACCTGTCCAATGTGTCCTGCCCAGTTAAGCTTGTTATCAAAAGTAATGCCAAGATATTATCGCAGAATGCAATCAGTGACGGATATGATAAAGGAGCTGGAATGGGATTTATTGCAAGACAGGAGGAGGATGAGGAGGGTCATGGGAGTGTACAGGGCATATACTGGCGATGAGGCATGGAAAGATATTGCAATAGGTATTAAAAGTAGTGCATGGAAGGGGAAAGATGACCATGACCACTAGCTGGCACTAGATTTCAGCCAAAAAGGGTGTTTGAAGATTCTCTTTTTTAGGTAAGGGTGTCAAGGATTGGAATGAGTTACCAAGAGAAATGATGAATAATTTACCGAAAACTTAGAAATGATGAATAATTTACCGAAAACTTTGAAAGAATTTAAAGATAAAAAATTTGTAGAGAGCAAATGTAGGTGCGTGCAGATAAGGGGAAGTTGGGTGTGTAGGGAAATTGCCACCGGTGCCTGTGCTAAATTGCAATTAAGTTAAATTAAAAATTAAAAAAAATTATTTGCTTATATTCACAATTCTAGTTATAAAACCATTTGAGTATAGCTCTTCATGCAAAGTAATTATTACCCTCCTTCTCATATCACTCAGATGTGGCTGGTGTAGCGATTGACACTGAAGCATACTAATGTTTGAATATAACTCGCACATTCGATGAGGAAGTCTTCTGGCAGGAAACGATACATATTTCCTTGTATTGTGACTTCGGAATCATCTGCCATCGAGATAAAACTACATTTTCCTTCATTAGAGCCTAGACAAAGCAGTATCAAAATAAAATTTTGTAATTGTAAAAGTGTGACAAGAATACTGCTGGATTAGATTCGTTTACAAAATGATAACTGCAAAGAATTATCTCGTTTCGATTTGTGAATAACTTTTAAATACTAGGCGCTGTGGAAAAGACGAAATTTGATAGCCGACAGGAATTTGAACCGGCGCAATAATACTTCTCACTTCGGGAGCCACCATGGCATTTTCTACAAGCAAGAATGGTCTTGGAAAAAGACTGCTGTCAGTCTTACAGTTAATGATGTTGGCTAATTCCATATGCAGTGGAGCTTTTAAAATTCTTATGCCTGCACTCTGAAGGAAAAGGATGATTGCTTTTCAAACTGGAATACGCTGGATATGTAAAAGTAAAATGATGTTATCTTCGAAAAACTAATTGAAACGTTACATATTTTTTTGTGAGATGAGGTGGACCAGCGAGATATTTTTGAAGGAGGTCAATTGTCTTTTGGTTCAATAAAAATGTCTTTAATTTTTTAATGGCATTCCTCCCAATAGCCATTCATCCAGCTAAACCGTTTTGTGTGTTTATCCTGTGTACTGATGTATTTCCATATGCTTTTTGCTCATACAATTGAAAGACGATACAAGACATACCACAATACCGATTAATCGAAATCACTCCGTGAGTGCTGGGATGATTCTCTGCTATGGCCAGGGCTGAATTCCTTCCCGAAACATGCCCCAAGTACTTTTCTCTCTATAATGGTTTCCACGTCAACCAGCCCTAATACAACACCGAACTAGAGACTCTCCACATGTGGAAATAGCACTCTAGTACCTTCGCTACCATGTTCGGCCGTCGAATAAGATAAATCGAACAACGAAAAGGTCTAAAACACACCACAGAGATAAAAAAATTTTTATTTGAGCAATTATGTTTTGCTTCTAGCTTTACATCTAATCGAGGTCATTAGAGGCAGGAAAGGACTGGTGACAAGTAATGGGGAGGAATTCGTCCATGGCCTTTTGAAGGAACAATCCCGGCATTCGCCTGGAGTGATTTGGGGAAACCATCTAAAACGTTTACCTGCGTGGCTAGATGGGTATTCGAACCCACGACCTCCCGAAAGCCGGATACCACATACCCACCACGTTATTTTATTTTTTTTTGTCTTCGTCATATCTTCGGCGGAAATGTGATATGAATCCTGATAGTATTGGAAACTAGGATCGGGTAAGAATTTCAGCCAACGCTTTTTGAAGGAACTTTTCTAGAGTTCAGCTGGAGAGATTTACGAAAATCATGGAATACTGAAACTGGATCCCCGACGGGGTTTGAATTCGCGTCCTCTCGAATGCCAGGCAGCAGTGTTACCTATAACCCATCGGGCTTGGACGGCAGGAAATAAAGCTTGACAGAAAATTTTATAGAAGTATCAGTGTTAGTTAGAAACAAAGAAAGAGATGATAGTTTTACTACTTTTATCTTCCAGATTTAAAATGTGGATCCGCAAATTCACATTGCAGACGGATTTTTTTATTTATTTACTGTTCTTAATGATTATTATTACTACTAAAACTGTTGCTACTGCGTTCAAGTTTAGCCTACCTTCTAAATATGGTATGATGAAAACAAAATTAAGGTGTTAATATTCCGCACCATTTAATTTTCTGGGAATAGTTTATTTATATTTCGTGACTTAGTTTACCATTAGAGTTCTTTCGTGAATGCTCATTCTACTTACCCTTAACCTTTGTGTGTATTTGTCACACGCACAGTTCTATAACGCTGCAGCGTTAGAAAGTGTAACTAAGTCCATTCAAACTCTCTTATTGGTTTTCCGTGCGTAATTTAGCGATTCTTTTCTGTATTCGCCATATAATTGCGTTTGCTAGCGAATTGTTAACTGTTTATTCGAGGGGAAAAAAATACGCAACGGTTATCAAAATTACGATTAAAGTGTTACCATCTATCTATAATTAATCAATTTGGTTATTTAAATAATTATTATCATTAAATTGGTGATATTCGTGATTATTTTTACTGCAGAACTCTGAACTTTCCTTCTGAGCGTCTGCGAGTTTCTTGCTGCGCGGGCTCATTTTTTTAGTCTTGGGTAAAGTGCTGGATATGAGAGGTCTATTTTATCATGAATTTAGTGTACCACCTACCAGTTATGCTGTCCCATGCGGTATTCGTGTCTAGAACGAAGCATAATCGAAAGGCGAGGGGTCTCTCGAATTTTGTCCCCGACTATACACTTGCAGAACGTTCAATGTTTGGCTGTTGTGCAAGATCGTGGAAGGTGTTTGTTTTGACTCAGGTTATTGTTTGGTCAAATTCTCTCTGCTTAGTGCTATTCGTTGAAGAAGCGTAGTAATGCTTCTATGAAAATTTTTATGAACGTTTCTCGGGAAAACAAACCGAGTAATATTATTATTGATGCGCAATATTTCGGCGACATAAATCCTCCGTCGCCATCTTCAGCCTTGAAGTCTGCCTTGAGCGAGTTGTTTGAAAACTGGCATGGCAACGAGAGACGTTGTTATGTAGCCTAGCAACATCTCAGACGTCATTAAGCGCCAGCGGAACACAAAAGCAGAGCGTTGGTGACGAGTAGCCTCAATTACAGGAATCCATGCATCACTTATCTAGAACCCACAATCCCTATTATCCAAATCAGACACGAGGCGTATTTCAAGCGATTCTTTATTAACACTGTCCCAGAAGCCTCTCGCATGTGTCAGGACCTTAGTTGCTTCGAAACCGAATCCATGTCCTTCTGCCAAACTATGTTCCGCCACCGCGGATTTATCTTTTTGCCCCAGGCGAACATTTCGGGCGTGTTCCAAAAAACGTTGTTTAACACACCGTACGAGGTGCAAGGTCATCTTTTGGAGAACGCAAAATGATTCTTAATTTTGGCGGTGGTAGGAAAATGGTCTTAGTGCCATTTCTTGCCTGGACCCTTCGGACCCTCCATGTTGTGGGACAAGAAGGCTAAGATATCGTGTGGACCATCATCGTGGTATTAGGCCTGCGTTTTATTTCCCGGTATGCCAAATATATCTGATGTTCACTGTACCCATTTTTTCTGAGGGTTTCACGTAGATGTTTTAACTAACTGGGAAGGCTGTCTTTACCACATATTTCCCGCGCTCTGTGGACAAGATTAGCGAGTACTGTCTTGCTCTGTGTCGGTTGATGATGACTGAGCGCGTTTAGGTACAGGTCCGTGTGCGTTGGCTTTCAATAGACCGTGTGTCCTAAAGTTACAACCCCGCGCAGCTGTTCCACCCAAACTATATGGATTGCCTAAAATCCATAAACAAGGAACATCATTATGGCCAGTAGTGTGTACAATAGGATGGGCCACTTATTATCTGGTTCGATACCTGACTGTGCTGTTATCATCAATTGTGGGCAAATGTGTTCACCATGTGTAAAACTCGGCGGAATTTATTAATATCGTTAAAGAACTTCACCTGCGTCAACAGAATTTGATGGTGAGCTTCGATGTGGTTTCCCTCTTCACCAGGGATCCTCTGTCTGATACGCTGTCTCTTCTACGACAGCACTTTTAGCCCAAGTTAGTTGAGCTGTTCCACCACACATCACAATCTTCGTACTTCTTGTATGACGGGCACTATTATGAACAGATCGAGGGAGTTGCAATGGGCAGTCCCATGACACCTGTTATAGCTAATTTCTTTATGGAAGGTTTTGAGGAGAAAGCGTTGGAAATTGCTCCCATGAAGCCCAGTGCCTTCTATGAGTACGTGGATGACACATTTGTTGTTTGGCGCCTTGGTAGAGACATCCTATTTAGGTTCCTCCTTCACTTGAACAGCATCAACAAAAACATCAAGTTCACGATGGAGGTTGAAAAGGAAGGCCACCTGGCCTTTTAGGACATTCTTATTAAAAAGAAAGCCGATGGAACTTTAGGACACATGGTGTATAGAAAGCCAACGCACACGGACCTTATAAGGAAACACCTTATAGCCATCATTGATATTTGTGAAAAATTAGCGGTGATAGTATATCGTTGAACCATAGATTTTATTGTGTGTTATAATATCGCAGAGAGTTTCTTTGATAGTGTTGTATGGTAGTAACAAGAAAAAGGTGTTAAGCTGAATGTGTATTAATTGAGTGATAAATAAAGAAAGTATTTAAATGTGAGAATAAAAATTAATAGTAATAAATAGTATTCTTACAATTGGCAGACCGTATAACATGACTACAAATGGCATTTTAATTATAAATCGCCGTTTGGAAGGACACGAACTTGCAGTTTTCATATCGACGCATGTGTTTGAGTTTTTGGAAGGAAAATTGACAAAAATAATGAGGGAGAAATTTTAGTGAGAAGTAGCAGTGATATGGTAGGAAACGAATTGAAAGATGCTATTTTTAGAGACGAATTGAATTGTTGACGCAAGAGTCTCCATGGCAACGTTGTGTAAAAGCCACGAATTCATAGTAAAAGTGTATAAAATAGACTTGTAATATGGACTTAAGTTGATGTTTGATTAATAACAATTTAAAATGGTTGAACATCAAAATATGAATAAAATGTTGTTGATGATGATGAAAAAATACAGGATTCCATCAACAAAATAGAAAAGGCTACCAACGATTTGTAGCAAAGTTTACAAAGAGAATTTGCTGAACTGGAGTCTGGAATAAGAGAACAAGAAGACACAGATGGAGTTAAAAAACATGATGAAAGAAAATATTGAAAGACTTGACAACAATCTAGAAAGAAAAATAAAAGATTTGTGTGAACATAGAAGAGAGTGGAAGATTGAGATTGAGAACGCAGTGGAAGTGATAAATAACCGAATAGATAGAAACCTGGACTAAAAAATTAGTATGCTAGAAGAGCATCAAGAACACTCTTGTTATAGTGTTTCGAATAAAATAGAAGAGAATGAAAAATGAAAATCTAAAGCAGAAGAAGAGAAGAAATACAGACCAGAAGATGATTATAATGATTGTATTCAAGAAGAAAACCATGAAGAAGATAAAAAATATTACAAATACTATGAGGACAAAAATGATAAGCCAGAACATGACAATTCTGTATCAGATTACGATAGCGAAAATGGAAAGCATGAAGAAGATCACAGCAAAGGAGATGAAGAAACTAAAGAAAATAACAACAAGTATTATTTCAAGAAGAAAGAAGTGAAAAGAAAAGGGCAGCTAAAAATATTTACAAAATATGACGAGAGGCAAAAGAAAATTTTTCTATTTTATTTCTATGGAAGCAGTGTGAAATATTATAAAGATTGTGGTAAGAAGAACAGGAAGAAACGTGGATTAAATTTAAGACACGAGGGAAGAAATGTTGTGAAATATGAATAAAATATAAGTGTGTATGTAGGAGTTAGGAAAAATTATAAGTTATTGGTATAATATCTGGCAAATCTCATTAACTTTTAAAACTCGTTAAGTTAAAAAATTTAAATTATTGGCTGTGAGAACGAGAAAAAAATTAAAATTTTATGTACAAAATTTGTAATTATTATAAACTATTACTTGTCTCGAAAAATTACAAAGTATTTTTCGAGACACAATTCTGGTGGGATGTATTAGGAAACAAATTATACGATCATTGATATTTGTGAAAAATTAGTGGTGATAGTATATCGGTGAACCATAGATTTTATTGTGTGTTATTATATCGCGGAGAGTATCTTTGATTGTGTTGTATGGTAGTAACGAGAAAAAAAGTGTTAGGCTGAATCTGAATGATAAATAAAGAAAGTATATAATTGTGAGAATTTTTTTTTTTTTTTTTTTTTTTTTTTTATCGGCCTCCTCCACCCCTTACAGCCGTCCTTTCGCTCTCCATTACTGCCTTCTTCGGCTTGGCTTCTCCGCCATTTAATTTATAACTTAAATATTTTTATGTTTCCCAAGCTTTGGGTTTGCAGTTACCGTTTTTTTTTTTTTTTTTTTTTTTTTTTTTTTTTTTTTTTTTTTTTTTTTGCCAGAAGTCTCAAGTTCTGACGTTTTTACTTTTTAATTTGTCAGTCTTTTTATTTTTGGTATTTCGTCCAGATAGCTTCAAATTTAGTTTTGTATTTCGTCGTTTTCTTTAAACTCCAAACTTTAATTTTCAAGGTTGATACATACTCTTCTAAGTTCTGGGATGACTTCTGCAGTATATCCTGCATTGCATGTCCTAAAATCCATATTAGACTGATATGTTTCTCTACAGGTATAAGCTTGAAATCCGGCTTTGTTAGGATATTGGTGAGTATTTTCCTGGGCGGTTTTTGCATCATGTGTGCCACTAAATGTTTTGTCCACGTCCAGATTGTTTGCGCTCTTCCGCAAGAGATTCGGTGTACTAGCGTATCTGTGTTGCCGCAAGTGTCACATCTATCTGTTGGCTTGAGGTGAATGCGATGTAGCTTCTCATTGGTGGCCAGGGTCTCGTTGGCTACTTTGTACCATAGAGCTTGAGTCTCGGACGGAATTGTTTTGTTGAAAATGTTTGCCCACACGTTTTTCCAGTTGATTTCCGGGTATTTAGTTTCTATTATATTTCCCCGTTTATGGGCCATCATACATGCGTAAATCTCTTTTGTTGTCTTGGGAAAGTTGTTCTTTCTTGTCTCCATGATATAGCTGCTTTCGATGAAATACAGCCTGAAATGGTAAAGGGAGTTATTGATGTGGGAAATCCCTACCGGTGCTGTTGTACTCGCCGGTTTGTAGTGTTCCAATAATTGTGCCGTTATGGTTTCTTTGTTTTCAGATACTTTCCTCATTGCCTGTATGAAGATCGCATTTGCTTTGGTTCTTGCATCCATTAAACCTAATCCTCCTCTTGCTTTTGGCAGGGTTAGCGTCTGGAAGTTGACTTTGAATATGTCACCTTGGCTCAGGAACCAGGATACTGCCCTCTGAACGCTTTGTATTATCCCTTTCGGTGCAGGGAGCACTTGGGCTACATAGTTTAATTTGCCAAGGACCGCCAGATTTATTAAATTTGCTTTCTGTATTTTATTGATCCGTCTGGTTTTGTGCAGTTGCAGAGTGGCCCTTGTGTTGTTTAAAACTTCTCGCCAGTTGATTACACTCATTTTGAGTGGATTGGTTTCTAGCCACACACCTAAGGCCTTGTGTTTGTTCATTTGTTTGAATCCATAAGTATTTGCAAGATTTTGAACTCCTGATCCAATGTAAAGTATGCCTGATTTGTCCATGTTGACTGTGGCGCCACTTTCCGGGCCATAAATCTTTAACTGGTTATTAATTGTTACTAGGTCGTCATTGTCGGTTACGTAGAATCCAATATCGTCTGCATAAGCTCTTGTAGTATATCTTCTACCTTGGAACGTTATACCCTTTGTCAAGGAGTGGATGCTCCGTAGTAAGGGTTCCGTATATATGGCGAACAAGACCATTGAGAGGGGGCAGCCTTGTCTCAGCCCTCGGCCCATACGAAAGTTTTTTGAGATGAATCCGTTTACTAATGTTCTTGTGGTAGCACCGTTGGTTAGTTTCTTGATTACTGATACGAAGCTTGTTCCCATGCCCATTCTCCTCATGGTATTGTATAAAAACTGGTGTTCGACACGATCGTATGCTTTATCGAAATCTAGAAAGAGAATTCCCGCTTTTAGCTTCAAGTTGTCTGCCAAGGAGATGATATCTCTGTGTTCCAAGATTGCATGTTGGATCCCGCGATTAGGGATCGGACCTGCTTGGTACGGGCCAAGAATTTTGGTGAGTAATGGTGTTATTCTTCGTTTCAGGATACGAGTCAAAATCTTGAAGTCGGAGTTCAGTAGCGTTATGGGTCTTAACTTTCTGATATTCTTCGTGTGTGGTGCTTTTGGGATGAGAATTATTATGCCTTCCGTGAAGGCTTCAGGCAATCGTTCAATCTGCCATATTTCATTGAATATTTCGACCATCTTGTGGGATATGATGTTCCAGAAAACTCTATAAAATTCCAGGGGGAGACCGTCGTTGCCGGGAGATTTTCTAGTTTTCCCAGCCATGAGGGACAACTCTGCTTCTTCTAGTGTGATGTCTCTGGTAATCTCTCTTCGCTCGTTGTCGTCCATGTATTCATTTATGTGGTTTAGGGTGGAGTCCCTGTTATCTCCGGTTGTGGTGGAGGCTCTGTAAAAGGATGAAAAATGGTTCCAGATCATTGCGGGAATTTCCTTTTGGTTGGTTGTTCTGACTCCATCTTCCGCAGTTATGTTTGATAAGTCCTGGGAGTTTCTTCTTTTTGTCGCCCTTATCAGATGGTATAGCGATGCCTTCTCTTTCTCTACTAAGTCCACGCTGTCGGTGTTGACTAGGAGGGATTCCATTCTTGATGCTTGTAGTTTGTTGATTTTGGCTTTATACTTTTTAATCAGTACGTGGTCATGAATGGTGTGCACGTCTTTTTTGTACAGGTCCTTCAGACATCTGTAGTAAAATTCCATGGTATTGTTTGTCCAGTGATGTTTTACGTGTGAGTAGGCGATAATAGCTTTTCTTATTCTTGGTTTCGCATGGGTTATCCACCAGCTTAAATTAGAGCTGTACTTGTGGCAGTTTCTGACACTTGAAAGCCAGGTGGTGATGACGCTTTCCTTACATTCAGCATCGCGAAGAAGCGAAACGTTCATCTTCCAGTATCCTTTACCTCTCTGAATATTAATTGTGTCGCTCTTAATTCTGCATATGTACGCGCAGTGATCGGAGAACTTAAGGTATTATTTCATCGCTACTAACTGCTGGGTCTAGAGTGTTAGATACGTAAATTCTATCAAGTCTGCTTTTTGATGTCGAGGTCATGTGTGTGTGACTAGTTTGGTTTCCGTGCAATGTCCGAAACGTGTCCTTGAGGGCCTAGTCCTTCGACCATTTTTGCTAATTCTTGACAGATATTAGGGTTTGGTCTTTGGTCGCTTCGGTCAATTACGCAGTTAAAGTCACCGCCTATTACAATTCTGGTCGGTTTCTTGCGTAATAAGTAAGGTATATCACTTTTGAAGAAATCCGCTCTCTCCTGTTTTTTATTAGTGCCTGAGGGTGCATATAAGTTGACGATGCATATGTCCTTGATGTATACTGCTATACCCCCTTCCGGACGTTAAAATTTCCGGGTTTGTGTAGGACAGTCCTTCCTTGATTAGTATTGCAGTTCCGGTTTTGCAGTGGGAGTCTAAATTGGTTATGATTTCGTAACCGACAGAGTTCAACTCCCTGATTATCACTTCTTGCATGAGTGCGACGTCTATTTGATTTTTGGATAAGAAATTGTTGCAAGGACATAAAACTTAGTTTTTAGCGTTATGCGATTGATGTTAATCGTGTTAATGTCAAGACTTGATTCATTGTGATGGTGCTTGGCCTTAGGTTGTCCGCCAATCCAGAATAAAAATTAATAGTAAGAAATGGTATTCTTACAACCTGTACCTTAACGCGCACAGTCATTATCACCTGGCACAGAGCAAGACAGTAATCACTACTCTTGTCCACAGAGCGCGGGCGATATGTGGTAAAGACAGCCTTCCCTGTTAGTTAAAAAATCTACGTGAAACCTTCAGAAAGAATGGGTACATTGAACATCAGATACAGTTGGCATTCTGGGAATTAAAGGTCGGAAGGGTCCAAGCAAGAAATGGCACTAAGACCATTTTCCTACCACCACCAAATTAAGAAACATTTTGAGCTCTCCAAAAGGTGACCTTGCGCTTCGTACACCTTGAGTTTATTGCATCCCGTGAGAATGTGGAAAGAAGTATATCAGCCAGACGATACGGTGTGTTAAACAACGTTGTTTGGAACACGCCCGACATGTTCGCCTGGGGCAAAAAGATAAATCCGCGGTGGCGGAACATAGTTTGGCAGAAGGACATGGATTCGAATTCGAAGCAACTAATATGCTGACACATGCGAGAGGGTTCTGGGACAGTGTCATTAAAGAAGCGTTTGAAATACGCCTCGCGTCTGGTTTTGTTAACAGGGATTGCGGGTTCTAGATAAGTGATGCATGGATTCCTGTTATTGAGGCTGCTCGTCACCAACGCTCTGCTTTTGTGTTCCGCTGGCGCCTAATGACGTCTGAGATGTTGCTAGGCTACATAACAACGTCTGTCGTTGCCATGTCAGTTTTCAAACAACACGCTCAAGGCAGACTTGAAGAACTGGACCTGAAGATGGCGACGGAGGTTTATGTCACCGAAATATTGTGCATCAATAATAATATTACTCAGTTTGTTTCCCGAGAAATAGTTTATAAATAAACAACTCCTAGAAAAATAGCATTCATTTATAATTTTCTTTCTGTCGACTATAGTCGGTTTGCAGTTGATTCTGTCATTTCAGCGACTGTAATAGTTGTATATTGTATGAATGTCTTATATTAGTGTGTGACTGTCTGATTTCTGCTTCTGTGAATATGTGCTTGTACTGTTCTCATGAGGTTTTGTCTTTTCCCAATTTCATTTAGCACCTCTCTAATTCATGTCTTCAATTTCAAGTAATTAACTATACATATCCCTAAATATTATGCGCATTACTCCAGTCTTACTTGTTATACCTAGAGAGTCAGTTGTAGTTCTTGTTATCTAAGTCCCTGTCTGTATATATGGTGTATGGAAGGGGAAGGTGACAAAGTTGTCCACAATTACTAAAATGATATATAGTTTTTCTTTCTGTTAAAACTTTTTACAAATGAAGTAATTACACTGTTTACAAAATTTCACTCATATATAGTAACTAACATGAAATAGCATGCACTCAAAAACTGCTGTGCAAAATTATCATACTAACAGGTTTTTAAGTAATTGACTGCTTGTGAGTTGTGGTAACTGGTTGGTAAGAAAATAACTGGTTGTTAGATGCTGGTAACAAGTTTATACACTGTTCCACATAATAAGTATTAACTAACTCGTGATTGTATTCGTAGATTACAGGAAATATAGGTTATACTAATGGGTCGTAACTAACTTCTTGTCAATATATAATATTATCAATTATATAGTAATATTGACATTACTAATAAGTGTATGTACTGTTCCACATCCCCGAGATTATCCTCACATGGGATCAAAGTGAACATATCTATCTATCTGTCATCCTAGGTTCGATCGTCTGGCGGCAGAGCATCATTGTCTGCGCATCAAGCTGCTGGGGGATTGCTACTACTGTGTATCGGGTCTGCCTGAGCCCAGACCTGACCACGCTCACTGCTGCGTCGAGATGGGACTTGATATGATAGATGCCATCGCGTGAGTGCACGTCATACCTATAAGTTGCCTCGTATTGCCAAGTTGATTGTAAATTTCACACTTAAATAACATCACATATCGTCCTAACACGTGATGTTTCACTTTGCTTCATTCTCCTCCTCAAGGTGCTTAATTTCATCATATTTGTAAAAGAAATGTGTTGTTCACATGTCCGCCAGTAAATCTAAACGAAACTTACGTAGTCTATCTGATAGACAATCACAACCAAATCTACATACCAATTTTGTGACACTTTCGTGAGGGATGCGGCTAGCAGTGACAGATTGATCAGCTCTTTTCTGTACTGTCGATCAATACGTTGTGATATGGATACAAAACAGGTCAATAGTAGTTCAAATGTGGACTCACGAGAGTTTTGGACGCTATCTTCTTTGTGTATGCGTTGCCGTTCATCAAAATAAAAAAATGTGTGTACCGATGTCTATAGTTAGCTCTACCTAAGATAAAAGTTATGTGCTGGTCCTGTTTCATGTTACTTTGTAGTGTTAGGCCCAAATACTTTTTGGACTCAACTAAGTCAGTAACTGATATGGCTACTTTGTACTCATGTAGAAACCGATTCTTTTTGTTATTTATGCACATTGCTTTGCAATTTTTCCATTTAAGATGTTGATCAATAAACTCGAAGCACGTGTGTTTCTTTACATTTTACTAACGATTTAAGAGAATTAATCCTTTATCAGTGAAGGAAACAACTTATTGCTAACAGGTTTAGTGTTTGAAACGGCCTTTTTTGTTAAGTAATTGGCGGAAAGAGTAGTCTGTGCACATTATCCTATGTGAAATATTAAGAGATTGTATTAAATTACGCTTAGAAATGGTAGTTTCGGTGGTTTAGGTTGTTAGAGTAATTGGGTGAAATAAATCCAGGATGGAGCTGATCGTTACTAACCAGAAAATAGGGTTTACAATCAAAGAAAAGTATAGCATGTAAATCGCTGCAGTGGTGGTTGAGAGACACATGTAAATCCTAAAATATTATTGCGTAGCGTAAGTAATGGTTAAATTATATAGAAAAGGCGTTTGGAAAAATTCGTAACCACGCGTAACTAAATGGTTTAACAAAAAGTTTTAGGGTTAAAATATTATTATTTATCCAAAAAATGAGGGACATGGACACCGTCATCACTCGCTTGCTTCACCAAAACAGATATTTATGGTTTAACAGCACATAGAGTGCATGATGGTAGTTAGTGCCTTCAGTGTTCAGTAGCAGAACAAGTATGTAAAGGGTCTTGTAAACGGCTTGGTACAGTGTTTCCTAGAGATTGAGACAGTTATTCGATCTTATATCAAATTGTGTGTGTGTAGATTTTGCGCAGAGAGTTAACTCGTAAGTAGCAGAGTTTAGTGGCCCTCTTTGGGGTTAATGGTATATAAGTGAAGTCACAATTTAAGTAATACAGTAGATGTTGTGTGTGTATCTGGTGTAACTGTTCTAAATTAGAGTCTGGTTGTTTAAAAATTTGTTACATTCAGTAATGTTCTATTGTCGTTAATATAGTAATTTTAAGCCCTAATAGAGTATTTTCCATGCTAATTTAAATTTGTTTAGACAATACTTGAGTATTTAAGAAAAATCATGCCTGGAAAGTGTTGCGCATGTCGCAGGAACATGACGAACGGTGTTGGGTGCAGTGGGTATAAGAATGGGTTTCATTTGGCGTGTAGTGGAGAGCGAACATGGGAAATAAATTAGGGCTGTCCCGTGGATTTGTCCGCTTTGCATTAGAGATGAAAGGCTCCGGGAGAAAGACGAAACGATGAGGGAGTTGTGGGAAAAGGTCGGGGCTCAGCTGTAGAGTCTCGGCCTGTTGAGGCTAGGATTGTGGAGGCTAGGCCTATAGTGGCTCAGCCTGTGGAGGCTGGGCCGTTGGAGGCTCAGCCTTGAGAGGTCAGGCTTTGAAAACGCAGCCTATAGAGGCAGAAAGTAGAGACGGAGGGTGCACAGAGGAGGGTGAGAAGGATGTTTAGGAGCTGATAACAGGTCGTAAGGGAAATACGATTAACAGGATGGAGGAGTCAGACACTCCAGAAATTGTGGGGAAAAATAGGTTTGACATGTTACCAGAATCAGAAGGAAAGGAGTCTCATACAGATTTCGGAATATGAAAGGTGCTGCAGCCCTTTAGGAATAGGGGCGTCCAAAGAAAGAATAGGGTTCTGCAGCAAGATAGTAGCCATGGGAGAGGTGTATGCGTTCTTTTGCAGTATCAGCTGCGCACAGTCTACCAGGTCACAAGTTTTTTCAAACCTGGCAGAATTTTAGGTCAGGTAATAGAGGATATAGGATCAGTTTGTTAGGGTTTCACTAAGGAGAATAGGGTGGTGTTAGTAGGAGCTACAGGGAATAGTATTGACAGATATGCTAGCTATAGAACATAGAGTAACCTGACGAAAGTGGTGAAGGTGGCACAACACATTTGGCTGGAGCTCAGGCAAGTCCTAAGTCGCTATTATCAGACATAGTTAAACCACGCTGTCAGGGGAGTAAATGTGGAAATGGTGTTACTACGAGGGTGAGTCAAATGAAAACATAAAATATTTTTTTAAATATTATTTATTGTGCAGAAGTGTTACAAAGCTGTATCACTTTTCAACATAATCTCCCCCACGCTCAATGCAAATGCTCCAGCGATTACAAAGTGCATAAATTCCTTTAGAAAAAAATTCTTTTGGTAGTCCGCGCAACCACTCATGCACCGCGTGGCGTACCTCTTCATCAGAACGGAACTTCTTTCCTCCCATTGCTTCTTTGAGTGGTCCAAACATATGGAAATCACTTGGGGCAAGCTCTGATGAGTATGGTGGATGAGGAAGACACTCAAAATGCAGGTCTGTGATTGTTGCAACTGTTGTACGGGCAGTGTGGGGTCTTGCATTGTCATGTTGCAAAAGGATACTTGATGACAGCAATCCACGTCACTTTGATTTGATTGCAGGCCGAAGATGATTTTTTAGGAGATCTGTATATGATGCATTGGTGACAGTGGTCCCTCTAGGCAAGTAATGCTCCAAAATGACGCCTTTTTAGTCCCAAAAGAGAGTCAGCATAACCTTCCCTGCTGATGGTTCTGTTCGAAACTTCTTTGGTTTTGGTGATGAGGAATGGCGCCATTCCTTGCTCGCTCTCTTCGTTTCCGGTTGGTGGAAGTGAACCCAGGTTTCGTCCCCAGTAACGATTCTTGCAAGGAAGTCATCACCTTCTCGTTCAAAGCGCCGAAGAAGTTTTTCACAAGCATCAACTCGTCGTTCTCTCATTTCAGGAGTCAGCTGCCGTGGCACCCATCTTGCAGACACTTTGTGAAACTGGAGCACATCATGCACAATGTGGTGTGCTGAACCATGACTAGTCTTTAAACATGCTGCAATGTCATTCAGTGTCACTCGGCGGTTTTCCATCACTATGGCTTCAACTGCTGCAATGTTCTGTGGAGTCACAACTCGTTGTGCCTGACCTAGACGAGGAGCATCTTCCACTGAAGTCACACCATTTGCGAATTTCCTACTCCATTCGTAGACTTGCTGCTGTTACAAACATGCATCACCGTACTGAACCTTCATTCTTCGATGAATTTCAATAGGTTTAACACCTTTACTACTTAAAAACCGAATAACAGAACGCTGTTCTTCCCTGGTGCAAGTCTCAAGTGGGGCAGCCATCTGTATACTGATACTGCCACGGTATTTGTGCATCTGCACTATGTTGCCACCTACAGGCCATTCTGCACGCTGCTTGTAGCACGCTTACCAACTTACAGGATAACGGCGCGAAATTTAGGTTTTTTTTTTTTTTTTTTTTTTTTTTTTTTTTTTTTTTTTTACAAATTTAAGGTTTTCATTTGACGCACCCTCGTATTTGGGAATTGTAACAGTTCAGTACTGGGGTTTGTGCCTGTGGTGACCATTGGAAGGTGGGGTTTCACTGGGAATGGCTTACACCTAAATGGAATGGTCAACAGAACACTTTCTGAGTTGTTAGCTAAAACTGTAAGGGAACCCAATTCCAGTGATGACAGGGTCAGGACTCTGTATTTTTTAGGTTAGGGGCTGCTGGTGAGGAAAAGAAATAGGTAATCAAAGACAAACTGGGTGCAGATACATTGCGGGAAAAATCACTAATATTAAACAAACAGATGAAGCTATTGAAATAATAACAGAGGGGCGCAGATCTGGAAAGTCGAAAATTAGTACTGAAAATATCATAAAGCCAGTGATAAGAGTATTACAGTAGAACTCCAATTATCCTAATCAATTTGGACCGGACCCCATTCGGATAATAAAAAATTCGGATAATCGGATTTTTTTCCGAAAAAGGGTCTATTTTAATTAATTATTGTATGTATGTTGAAAAAGCCTTCTTTTCCAAGAGATTTTTGGTGCTTTTCCACTTCAGGGATGAAAATTTCGCCGTACCATTCCGTAAACAAAGCTGCAGTCATCCGAACTTTGGGTTGGTTTTTATAAAAAAAAAGGGGAAGTACGTTTTCGTCTTAGTTAAAAAAGCGATTCGGATAATAGGCGATTGGGTTAATCGGAGTTCGGATAATTAGAGTTCTACTCTACTAGTAAACTGTAAAAGTATAATTAGCAAAGTAATGGAGTTTGCAAACCTAATAAGGATGCAAGAACCTCAAGTAGTTATAGGGGTAGAGACTTGGTTAAAAGAAGGAGTACTAGACAGTGAGATTTTCCCAGACGGTAACAGGGTGTACCGCAGAGATAGAGGAGCAACAGGGATGGGGTATTCATACTGGTTAGCAAAGACTCCTACAGTTCACTGGTGTTCAGAGATCATGAGCATGAGTTACTTGGAGTAAACTTTTGGGGAGATAAAAATAGAAAAAGTCTGAGTGTTGGCTGCATACCGTACTGGATGAATAAATGATAATGATGAAGTACTTTTGGAGAAACCAAATTCATATTCAGCGTGCTGAAGTGAGCATAGAATGAACATGATTGGATTGGATTTAAACTTACCAGGCGTCAACTGAGTACGAAATAACATCAACTACACAAGGGAATAGAGATTTGAAAATACCTTAGTAAGAGAAGGAGGTTTTACGCAAGTGGTAGAGTAGAACAAAAGGGGACCAAATATGTTGGATATTTTCCTAAAAAAAAAGAGCCAGATGATAACCTTATCAGGCAACGGACAAAATAAGTGATCACAATGCAGTTAGGATGGATACAAGGGGATTCAGTAAACCAGTCGGCAGAATTGAAGGGGGAAATTGGTACACTTATTAAAAAAAACCACAAATATCAGAACTGAAAAGATATTTCAGTTATAGTTACAGCAAATGGAAGTATGGCACAAGTACAGTGGATTCGAAGTGGGAAGAGTTTGTAGGATAACAGACAGATTACCATAAAATACATATTTTTATGTAATTCCCATATCTTTGAAATTTTAGGGTTCTATGGCCAGGGCCTGCTAGTATTACTCCCTTGAAAGGTTGCCATACTAACAACAAATACAGATATAACTAGGAGACTGCCTAGGTTGTTAGCGCTAAGGAGAACTTTCAGTAAAAGAAGGAGCATAAAAACACGTCGAAAAATAAAATCTCTTCGGAAATATTATATGGCGATCGCGCAGTGACCTTAAGTGCTGCAGAATTAAGGAACTTACTACGTAAACTTACGAATCGAGTAACTAGCAGAAAACCAAAGTTCAAGAAAAGAACAGAGGAGACTCTGTGGAAACACATAGCGAGACTAGCGGCAGAACGTGAACCAGTCATAAATTGACAACATCCGCTGCGGATGCAACAAAAATAGCTGAGTGAAGTGAAAGTTAAACTGCCGGCTACAAAATACCAGAAAGTTAAGTGACTCTTTTCTAGACTGTTATCTTTGTTAAAGCTCTTGTAAACTATAAACTTGTTGGTTGTGACAAGAACGCTGTCTATGGCAGAAATGGTGTACCTGTAGGATTGGATATACGTTTTTAGGAGTTAAATGTAACCTCAGTCTTTTCGAATTTTCGTTGTTTATTCAATAATTTATTATATCACGTCATGGAAATCGACTATTTTCCCTCTAATACTCCGACAATTTAAGACCATTATCCTTAGCTGCTTCTTATTGTTATTTGTGGAGTCTAAAATCTCATTTTTCATATTCGCATTCTGATGGAAAACGGGTGAAGTATTAGGAAGTGTAACATTAAAATTATTCGCGCCATCAACTACTATGACCCAGCTTCTAGGTTGTCGGAACTTCCTCTTCGATGAACTGAAGGATTCTCGGGTCTCACGGTTTTCCGAAAAAATAATTCATATCAAGACGGTTCCATATTTTAGCAGCCACCTTGGTCGCCACTCTCAGTGTGTAGTGGACGCCCGACCTGTCAAATGCGTCCCAGCTGGCAGCTATCATCGGTCGAAGGTCTACGAAGCCCCATTTGTTCCTGCGACACAGCTCCTGCAAATTACAATTCAAATTAAAGATCTTCCACCACACGGCCTCCCCACAATCGATACGCGGCACGACACTACTAATTGAGAAATGCAATGAAACCGAATTTTTCCGCGCGGCTTCATACGCCTTTCGGCCCCACTCGTCCATGGATTTAACTATATCTGGAACAGAAACACGACACGAGTCATTATTTCCGATGTGCGCAGCTACTGTTAACTGACGGCAGTTCGATTCCCTAATCGCTTTTGGAATGGCATCCATGACACGTGGTACTGTTGCTCCTGAAATAGAAACGGAATGAACGTTAGTATGAGGGTCTGCACCGTTCTTCGTGGCTAATTCCTGTAGCGGTTTCTCCAGACGTCGCACGTTGGAGCTGCCAATGACCAGCAAACCTTTTCCTGGCAAGGCTCGGGGTCTGCGAATAAATCATCCTTGCTGCGCTTCTGGGCCATTCGCACTCGAATCTTCAGCCTCCTGCAACACGGAAAACGCATTATTTAGTGGCAAGATATCTTTTTCCCGCCGGCTAATTGGGAATTTCGACGCCTTTCTCCGATCCACACGATGCCAGACGTTTTCTGCAACTGGTACCTGCAAATCCAGACTTGCCGGTTCTACTATAGTTGGCTACGGAATTTCTTCGACGCACTGCCGCTCCTCGTCTAGGATGCTCCATACCTGCGCTTGAAGAGATGCCGTAGTATTAAGAATCTAATCGAGAGCCAGATGGCTACTGGAACACTTTTCACAAGCCATATCACCTAAAACAGTCAAAAACGGAACTACAAATGAAACACAAAAATCGACGACTGCTACTAACTGCTGCTAAAGCTCGACTGCCGATTTACTACCTACGCAGCAAAATCGAAGATAATAACAAAAGCTATCTAGCACACTTTAAAATTAAACACGAAAGTCAGCTTCTGCTGCTAACGGCTGCTGAGCTCGACTGCCGATTTACTACCAACACAGGAAAATCAAAGATAAAAACAAAAGCAATCTAGCACACTTCAAAATAAACACGAAAGTCGGCTTCTGCTGCTAACGGCTGCTGAGCTCGACTGTGAGTCACTACCTAAACAGGAAAATCAAATTAAAACCAAAAGCTATCTAGCAATCTTCAAAATTAAACACGAAAGTCGGCTTCGGCTGCTAACGGCTGCTGAGCTCGACTGTGAGTCACTACCTAAACAGGAAAATCAAATATAAAACCAAAAGCTATCTAGCACACTTCAAAATTAAACACGAAATTCGGCTTCTGCTGCTAACGGCTGCTGAGCTCGACTGCTGAAGTCACTACCTAAACAGGAAAATCAAAGAATAAACCAAAAGCTATCTAGCACACTTCAAAATTTAAACACGAAGTCGGTTTCTGCTGGTAACGGCTGCTGAGCTCGACTGCTAAGTCACTACCTAAACAGGAAAATCAAAGATAAAACCAAAAGCTATCTAGCACACTTCAAAATTAAACAAGAAAGTATCCTCTGGACGTTTCCAGGTGTATATCCTTCTAGCATGATTCTTAAACTGTGTGTTCGCCTCGACTAGTTTATACCTTTCACCAAATTCTAACAACCAGATTCCGCGCTCATTTCTTTCAGGTAGGCCGAATCTCCCTACAGTATTTCCATCATTTCCTTCTCTCACTATCGCATTCCTGTCACCCGTGATTATTAGATTTTCCTCTCCCTTCTCATATTCGGTTAATTTTTCAGTTTTAGAGTGTACATTCTCAATTTCTTCATTATCTTCCCGTGATGTTGGCAAATACACTTCTAATAACGTGGCTGAGACGGGCTTAGTTTTTAACCTCATCAAAATAATCCTGTCACCCAACTGTTCCTAATAACTCACCCGTTTCCCCTACTCTCTGATCATTACAAATCCTTCACCACTAACTTAAATGCTGTGCATCCGTAATTTCATTAACCCCAACGTCTCTTCTTATTTTTTCTAACCTACCTGCCCTATTCAGTCTTCTAACGTTCCACGTTCCCGCCCGTAGAATGTTTTTATCTGTTCTAAAGACTCCTCAATGAGCAGTCAACTACCCGGAGATCCGATTGGGGGATTTTTTTACCTTCAGAATATTTTTCGAAGGAAGAAGTTATTATACTGTATATAATTCCAGAGGATTACATTGTTCTTGTGATACCCTTAGGTTCTTTAATGCAGTGGCTTCCCGCTGGCTTCTGCATTCCCATGCCGTAAATCATTTCTGATTCATCCGCTCAGTTAGGGGCCATTTCCAACCCCAAGGGCAAGAGGGCGCGTAGGATAAGACACATTAAATTAGACGCTAGACTAGCAAATTAATATCAATGTTATTTTACATGAATTGGATCTACAATCGGGCAATGGATAAAGGTTGTCGTGAGGCAGTTCGTTGGAAAAAAAAAAAAAAAAAACAGAATATGGAGACAGTTGGTGCTATTTATTATTTGAAGATCACTTTACCGTGTCTTAGTCTTTTAACTATCCAGCATCATGCTGTCGCACCGAAAACCTTCGCGTGACACAAAAGAGGGAGTTTGGCTTCCTATCCAAACAGCGTACCTGGCCAAATTTTTACTTTCACTAACCACGAGCGTTAGAATATCATTGTGCGTCACTTAACATTTTAATGATTTCATTACTTTCTCAATTGTGCATTTTGTAGCGCGGTCTTCCTAGTCAGCACATTGAGATTATTCAATTGTCACTGTCCCCTGTTACTTCTTCTGTGTTCGTTCTAACGTGAGTATTATCTACATTCGCATGCTCTGAAGCGTGACTACTGCTGTGGCGAATTACTAATTCTTGGCTTTCAAACATCGATTCCAACAGCAGGGAATAACCTGCCCATCCGTCAGTCAATCCCGTGAATAAGTTGTCGAGATTTAGTTAGCTTGGATTCCTTTGCGAACAATGCACAAACAATTGGCACTCAAACGTCCTACTGTATTTGCAGCCCTTTATTTTCAAAATATAAAAATTAAACTGAGATATATCACTTGAGTTATGCTCTCCATCCTGAACATCAACCTACAGAATCAAGCCATTCATTATTCTAAACGGACTACATCCGTACTCTCATCTCAAAAATCGGATTTTCATTGCGGCCGTAAACCGGCCATATGACGCGTTATATGCTTCCATATAGGTCCGCGGTGGGGAGAGGTCCCCCACAACACTTTGCCTGGAAAGGTTGACACAAATCTGTCTTGCAATAAACTCGGAGTGATAAATACTTCATATGGATAAACATGTAGGTGTATGGTGAAAAAATGCCATCCATTGCACACTCTATAACTAGTCTGTCTATAAGGGGGTTTACTACAGTTTTTGTCAGCCAGTCTGGAGCCAGAGAGTTCTATTTCAATTTTTTCACCCAATAAGGTGCCAGGAAAGTTCTGTCCCACTTTTCGTTGCCATGATGGGTGCTGGAAGTTGTGTCGCACTCGCGGTATTCATGGACATACGTGTGTGTGTGTGTGTGTGTACGTCTCTGTTCTTTTTTTTTTTCGGCTGCCTCAACGGCGTTTTGTTGCCCCTACTGTTTGTAGCTTAATCTGCTGGTTCAGATAGGTTTGTATTGGGATCGTTTGTATGCACTTTAGGGAAAAACCCGGCTTTGGCCATTATTTAAAGGTCTTTGAGGGAAGCTCTTGAGTATTCTTAATGGGAAGTGTTTCTTTTTATTTTATTTATTTATTGTTAGTTTTGGTATGTGTCCTTTATTGGGGATTCATTACTGTGTTAAGTGGCACTTTATATTTGTGCCAATTCATTGGCTACACTGTTCCGACTGACTCCAATCTGTCTACTTCAGGGCGGATTGCATCACGCTTGCTGAAGAATTTGTCTGCTTGGAGATAGATTTATGCTTGAATTATAGGCATATTGGTGGTTTCATGTAGTAGGTCTGTTGGCGTTTAGAAGTTAGCATGAGTAATCATGCGTAAGCATTTATTTTGAACTGTTTTGAGGTGTAGTAATGTTGATTTGCATGCTGATCCCCAAATCTGACAACCATACATGATGAAGGGCAAGATTACTGATTTATAAATTCTTATGTTTGTGTCGAGGTTCAGGTCGTTGCTCCTCAGAACTGGTGCCAAATTCATTGCCACTGCTAAATCTTTTTTCCGTCTATATAGAACATGTTGTCGAAAGATTAGTTTTCGGTCTAATTGTATTCCAAGTACCGGTGCTCGGTAACCCAGGGTATCCCCTGTCCCATTAATTCTAGCTGTCTTTGTGGGATCTGCCGTTTCCTGGAGAAATACACTGCGCCACACTTAGTAGGATTTACCTTCACTTTGTTTTCCAGACACCTTTGGCTGAATGCATCTAGACCTGTTTGGGCGTTGGATATAATCCTTTCGAGGTTACCTCCAGTTGCATAGATAACCGTGTCGTCCGCAAATTGTGCTATGTAGATGTTTGGTGGGGTACTTATGTCATTGACTTCAATACTGAACAGCGGAGGTGCGATTGAGGATCCATGCGGTAATCCACATTAATTGTATAAGTAGCTGATTTCTGGCCTTCGATTTGAACGAAGAACCTCCTGTCCTTGAGATAGTTTGCGTTGATAGACATATAGCAGTCTCAGATGTCAGTATTTTGGTATAATTTATCTATAGGTTTCATATGCGAAACCTAGTCGTAGACTTTTTCGATGTCGACAAATGTGGCAGTCGTAGACTTGTACCAATTGAAACCTTTACAGATTTGTTCAGTGATCTTTAGTAATTGACAAGTGGCTCCTACTATGTTTTGGAATCCGGATTGTTCTCGCCTGATGGAAGATCCAAAATCTAAACTAGCTTTGATCCTCTTCATCAGAATTCGTTCTAACAGCTTGGAGGTGGCAGGAAGTAAGCTGATTGGTATATAATTATTAGGATTCTGTTCGTCTTTACCACTTTTAGGGAGAGCTATGACCTTGGCCGTCTTCCATGCTGTTGGGAAGTAATGTTGGAGTAGATATGAATTGAATATTCTAGTCAGGAGTACTAGGCCTCTCCTTGGTAGGTTCTTAAGATTGATATTCCCTATGCCATCGATTACTGGTGTTTTTTTTTTTTTTGTAACTAGTATCTTGATGACTGACCTCACATCGCCTGGTGTTGTTAACTCTGGTCAGATGAGGTTCTGCTTATCCTTTCTTCTACTTGTTTAAATGTTTCGGCCAACACCTATTCTTCCGCTGAAGTTAGAGGATATTCCACTTCTGTATGTTGGGTGGCGAAGTGCTCTGCCAGAATTTCATCTTTCTCTAACGGCAGAAAGCAAGGGCCTGCAGGGCCGAATATTGGAGATTTGGCTTCCTTTGGCTCCTTTAGGTCTCGATTAAATCCCAGTCTTCCTTATTTTCTAGCAAGAGGTGGGCCATCTTATCCTCCCACCTTTCTGTACTTCTTTCCTTTAACACTAGAACTGCCGAGTGGTCAACTTGACCACTTTTTATATTTTAACATATTATTATTCAGTCAGTTTCTAATCAATGCTGTTGTGAGTTAGTGACTTTTCCTAAATGTTTCCTAAATGTAGATCATATAAATAGTCCAATATTTGTTTTATCTTCATTAGTTTTCTTTGAATGACCACTTATACTTAGAACCGCAGGGTGGTCACTTTGACCACATTACGTGAAATCTGAAAACAGATTATTTAAAGATTCTTGTGCGTCCCCGAATTTACTCTTAGCACTCGTCAACAATATACTAAATATCTGGGTTACTGAAGTTTACTCGCATTGTTTGAAGCTCAACAATGCAATATGTCATTCATTGTTTGCTATTGGGTTTCGCATAAACGAGGCAGATTATTTGAGTACTGGTCTCAGAGCAGTAGACACGGCTCAGATGTCACAGCGATACAAACCATGGCCACGGCCACTTTCAGATGAAGAAATTGTCGCACTTTTGTATGAATCGTATGTTGAAAATGATCCTGAAGTTGAGGACCTTGTGGAAGACTCTACAGATGAAGATTACCAACCTGTCGCTAATGTGGAGA